>OU015498.1:159713747-160196247 GCA_907164885.2 Dolomedes plantarius | reverse complement strand
TTACGGATACTTGCGTATATAATATTTCACTAAACACTCGGTAAATAACACATAGAAGCACGCGCAGAGGTAAACGCTAAATGCATGTCAATATCTGTTTATATATGTAAATGTTTGATTGCATTTATAAATACTGCTGTTGAACTGAACAGTTATATGAAAACGTCAAGTACAAACTTTTACAACGGCGAGTAGAAATGTCAGTACAAATTCTTTTGCGAAAGAAATATGTATGGATAGAGAGACAGGCAAATAGCTAGAATGAGAGCGGGAGGTAAAGAACAACTCGCTCTTCTCTCCAGAGAAATGGTACATCAGTTATAAGTACAAAACAACAGCAGTAAGCTGGCCAAAGAGAGTTTGCTTCAAATCCAATCTAGGTTAGATAGCAGGAAAAATTGAACTATCAGGCGAAAGTAATATACTTGTCAATGACCAAAACACTGGTTCTATTTTTAAAAATCTTAGCTGTGGTCACTGCCCAGGCATAATCACAGAATGCTTAACTTGTAAAAAAGGGCTGTACGTATGTATGAAAATATATTGATGGGATGTTACTAGCCAACCAAAATTTGATGGAGAGAAAGAATGAACTAGCGATGGTATTGATAGTTGTCAACCGATAAAATAATTCCTTTCTTCAATCTTTTGATAACATCGGCACATCCAACAAATTAATATTTTTCTGGCATGCATGCTTCTCTTTATATATTTTCCACAGCTATAGTTTATTTTTCATAAAATATAAATCGTTCATAATGAATATTAGTTATTTTAAACCATATACTTTAAGTAAATGGATTATAAATTTATTAAATAATTTAAAATGTAAACAAATATCATCAATAACAAATTTGATAAATTATGATTCTAATAAAATTATATATAAACGCTACAATTGATACCATATTTTGGCTCGATGTAACACTATTTTTTCTCAACCAGGAGGACGTACTTTTCATTTCATCCACATCGATTCAAATCTTTCTTTTTCAGTTTTAACAAATGGACGTTTAACAAATAACAATTTATCGAATTAAACTGACAGAAGGGGAAAAAATATAACCTCATTGCTGAGCCACATACTAACTAATACCAATACAGTTGCATACTGATACAATGCTGAGCTTTCATACTATTATATTTTATGGTTTTCATACTTTTTTTAAAATGTACGTCCCTATTTGCTTCAACAACATATTTTAGAACTGCCATGAAGCAAGTACCAAAGTACGTGCCTGAAGAATATCAATTGATGGAAAACGGAAATTAACTAGAGGGGCCTCGGGACGCTACTCGAATGAGTATTTCATCAGGCATTGACATTAGTGCAAGATTAAACTAAAACTTCAATCCAATACTTGATAATTACTACTTTCCATCGATAGCGGACAGAAGCTGTCATATATGAATGTCCCAGAGAGAGATAAACACGATAGAAACTAGAGGCTGATTGGAAATACTGAATCCTTAGCGATACAAAATAAATTGTTAAATCAGACCTGTTGTATTTCTTGCTCTGGCTAATATGAAAAAAAATTCAGATAGTCTCTTCTAACGAAACTACCGCGGGTTATTAACGTAGGATTACTGATCGTTGCTTATATCTTTTGTATATATATATATATATATATATATATATATATGTCAAAATTTTGACACATTTTGGTACTTTTCTGTTTAACTGTTTGCTGCTTGCCCAAGCGATACAGATTGGGTTTGGCGCGTTGCCAAATTGTAACTCGTGACGCAGGACATCTGAAATTTTGCTTTCCGGAGGACCGATAGGGAGGAACGTAATCTTACGTTAAAAAAAGAGGTTTGAAAAATGTCAGGAATCGGCCGACTTCAATTCCATCTACTCGGTTATTTAAATTCAATGGGAAATTCTTTAACAATGTGCTAGAAAACGCAGTTTTTCGAAACAATTATATCCCCTCCACAACGATGGGTTTCCCCTGGGGGATTTGTAATTCATCCTGATAAGTGAGTAAAGGAGGAGGGGTTTGCATGTCTATATGATAACTGGTATCAAGACGGAATCTGGGTCGTCTGGGAGTCGAACTAGTTCATGCGTTAAGGATTCCTCACTAGCGCAATCTAACCTAGGCTTGCCAAATACACTTAACACCACAGTGCAAACGACATATTACAACCCATTGAAGGTTTTATAAAGCATAACTATGGGTTACATTTTCTTCAAAATTCTTGGAAGGTCAGTAGGGTATTTTTACAGTCTGCTGAGATAGTGAAGCTCATATACGCCCAAGAATGATGCTCCACTCGCATATTATACTTGGATTTTATAGAAAAAAATATACAAAATTGATATTTTTACTAAATTCTTTCATAGTAGAGTAAACAATTATTTTTAGAATTGTTAAGTGTTATAATGAGTTCCATATTTTCCTTGTTAACGTATAGACTTAAGTGCATTGAATTTTCAATTTGAAGGTGACTGCATACATTGTAAATATCCTTTTTTGACTAGTTTGGTCAATTTCATTTTTTGCAAGAATCGTGAAATTCAATCTTTTCTCTTTTCAAAACCGTTTTGATTTTTATTCTACATAAATTAGAAGCAGAGTTATAGCTATTTAAAAAACATCCTCTGCTACAAAATTTAAGGGACAAACAACTTTATATGCGTTTTTCTCAGATTTATGTTTTTTAGTACAAATCTCTATCGTTATCATGATATTTCACATAATTTATATAATTTGATAAAATTTTCAGGAAATATTTTAGATGCTATTGTTAATGAAATGACCCACAATAATTGATGTATAATAAATAGTTTTTTTATTTGGGGCTGTTTTTATAAGGAAAGGAATGACGAATCGGGTGAAATTTTCATACTGGAACATAAAATTAGGTGTATTATATTTGCATTTTAAAATTTCTCTTAGATTGTGAGTCATTTTGAAGATAACTGTCATATGCATCATGTGTGAGAAGGAAATCAAAATAGTAGCATTAGAATTTTGTGCAGAGTGATAGGCGTTTTAGCAAAATTTCATTAAAAATTACTTTAAATTCACCAATTTATAAAAAGTATGGTATTTACAGGTCAGTTTTTGTTCTTTTTTAAATTTTTAAGTGCTATTTTACCGTAAAAGACCAAAAAATCCTTTAAAAAAGGATTTTTTTTTAAAAATTGGCCCGAACGTAGACAGTCAATTTAAGCTCAAGTGTTTGTGGTTTTAAATACTTCCTGAAAAGCGTATAAAAAAACAAATTATAGAATCATTAGTAAATTTTTTCAGGGCATTTTGAGACTGATATCGATTAACATCAAACAAAACGCTACAAAATCAAAATTGTTTTTTGAAAGAAAATTAAATAAAAAATATTTCTGAAAAGCAGGTACATTGCATTTGAAGATCTATTTTTAAATACTGAAAAAAAAATTTTCAATAATACTGAGAGGAAAATAAGACATAGCTTAACGCGGGTAGATCTCCGAAGTCGACTGATGCACCGCTTTGATCTTATGCCGAATATATTTAGAATAGATGTTTCAATAGAAATTCGTTTCTTCCATCTTTTTTCAGTAAATTTGACTACGTCTCTGCAACTGTGCAATTTCTTTCTTGTGGGTTTTTCGGTCTTTAATGTTTTTAGAGGAATGATTCGATAACACTTTAGGGAGATTCGATGGTAGTTATATAAGAGAAATATCGCGTTTTGTTGGAAAGGTGGCGTATAAAGGGAGATCTAAGCATTTCACTTATATGTGCCAAGTGTAACAAATATTTTACAACGCTAAAGGAGATAATAATGATGGATTGTGAAACTCCTTTGTGATGCTACTCAATTAGAAATTTTAAGTCCCGTTCGGAAGCCAACGAAACAAAACGCGTCAATCTGAAACGGATAAAATTATTTCAACGAAAGGAAGATGAACTCAAAATACTACTTCATTATTTTTAGCACCGGTAAACTGCGGTTTCAACCAGATCCTGGAAACCGTCCAAATGTTCCTTATCCCGATTTTCTGAACAAAAGTTCTTGTTCTAGTAATCACTGAGACTCGCCTCCCCGACAGACATAGAAAAAGAAAATTCTTTTTTCGGCCAGCATCCGGAAGAAAAAAAAATTCTTTTATATATCAATGTCAGCTGTTAGCATTTATTCATAAAATGGAGGTCGCTATAAATCATGATACGGTATGGCAGATTCATGGGGTGTCATAACCCTTAAACATCGTCAATTATTGGTTAGAAAACTTTATTTGATTTTAAAATATGACAGCAGCTATTTTAAAGCCATTGATTATGTTAGAATAAGAATATTTCAACCATCAAAGGCACACGCATAAAGAGAAAATTTTAGATTTTTAGATTAATGTTTTTCATATTTTATTGATATATAGCTAAAATGACTGTCCATTGTTATTGTCATGCATTATAAATACTTATCCATGTTTACATTGAAAAAGTTTAACAAAGAAAGTGTTTAAATCAAGAGAAAGTTTCCAACAACTTTAGAGAAAGCCTTCTGTTTCTGAGCTATATATAAAGCAAGCAAAAATCTATATATAAAGTAACCTTAGATTTTAGAATTAAGGTTAATGAACACCTTAAATCTTAAATCTATTACTCAACATTTTGAGTAGATACAGTTTCAGTTCAAATACTCATTAAAAACCCCTTTCTTCTCTAGAAAAATTTTTGTTATTTTAGAAAATATGCGCAAAAAAGTCTTGAAATTTGCAATGTTGCTTCTCAAACATCTCTGGATTTATTAACCCTTTAGTAATCATAAAAATGTACATTTGGTAAGCAAGAGACAAATATAACTAAAAATAAATAATCCAACAGAGATAGATAAAAATAATAAGAATATAGACAAGAAACAAACAGAAATCAAGCACTCAGGGCATCCACGCACCAAAGGCAAGATTCTGTATAACTGCCGGAACTGAACCATAAAACAACATAGAGGTAACCGAAAGGTGTCTTCATCAGAGAGCCTAACCAAATTAGTTACCTCAAGGGGAACTTTTTGAATAGGATGCAGGTAGACCAACAGACATCCCAAGGCCCCGAGTCCCCCAAGGAAGCAATTAGTCGAAAGAAAATGAAAAGACAAACACAACTTACCGTAAGGGTTCAATCTATGCTTGCTTTTTATTTTTTGTTTATTTGATTTGTTTATATTTTACATAGTAAGCAAGAGACATCACACGTCGGAAGTCTTCAAAATTATTGCAGATTTATAAAGCTTTAAACTTGCGCATACAGTTGATAAAAAGTTGTATGCTCATGAAAGAAAATTTTATATGAGTTTTTCAACTGTATTTACAATTTTATATATTTTAAATTTAGAAACTTCGATGTTCTTTATACATGTATATATATATATATATATATATATATATAACTGATCTTTAAGAAATCCCATTAAAAAGAACTCCATGTGGTTTTATTGATATGTCTTTAAATGTATACAGTTATCAATGCGAGTTGAAAAATTATGTGCTATATTATCTCTCTCTCTCTCTATTATATATATATATATATATATATATATATATATATATATATATATATATATATATATATATATATGAGAGAGAGTATAGGAATTCAATAAAGTTATTTTTAGTTACGCATACATCAATACTTATTCATCTTTCCATTGTTCATTCAACTTTGCTCCAGGCAGCAAGAGCGAAACACCTGATTCGGAGAATTTTTAACTGTTCTATTCCAACTTTACCTCCTACGTATATTCCATTCTTCAGATAGTGAACTGCCACTCCAAAGAATATTTGACATATAAAGACTTGGATATTTATAAATCAGCTGTGATCGATAATCGAATTCAAAGTCTTTTGAAACTTTATTCCAGTAATTTTCGAAATATTTTCTTAATGATATTTGAAAAATATGATTTATGTTCCTCTAAACTGGAGTTTTGACTGCTTACATATGAAAAAAACAGAAAGAAGTTACGTATTTAGAGAAGAAAGGAAAGTGTTAACATTTTTCTTTATAAGTTATAGATGCAGAAACTACTACGAATATTACAGCTGGCGGAATTTAGAACATCATACAAAGTAGTAATAGATTGTGAAATTCGTATTACGATTATATCCTTACCAAGTGTACAAAAATTTCTTAATAACAGTGGTACATAACAGGTTATGCTTAAATATTCAGGTGTCATGATGATATCAATTGATATCATCGTAACAGCTGCCAAAGTTTTGAGTGATCTAAGTCCTGTAATATATATATATATATATATATATATATATATATATATATATATGAAATGACCCGAATGGTCATCTCCTGATTGAACACACATCGAGACCGAAATCAATACAATTCGAATTCAACGAACAAATGCAGTTTATTCCAGCAAAACATCACCTAACAAAACGGCGTCCAACACTCTTCTGGCGAGCATACCGAAGTAGCTGTAAACGGGTTGCATGAAATTGGCGAGTTAGGTTAGTATTGGAAAGACTGAGTAAATCCCCAAAAGACGGGAAGGATTAGAGAAAATTCTTATTAAGGGCGATTAAAGATTAGATACGGTTAAAAATTTTATTACACACACACACACATATATATATATATATATATATATATATATATATATACAGTCGAACCTCTATTTAACGAAGTCGCTAAATCCCGAAAAAAAGTTTGTTATATGGAAAATTCGTTAAATAGAGATTCACGTATAAAATACTTTAAGCTGCACAAAAAAGATTTTAAAATCATAAACACTAAATATTATTAAAAAAGGTAATTAATCACACCTTTATTTTGTAAATTAATATCTATTTGTTTTATATATCTTACCCATCAAAAAGAAATCTGCAAGGAAATCAGGAAAAAGAAAACACTGTCCGGGAGTACACTACATTTTCAATTAAAAAAATAATTTCATATTAAAAATTAATGAAATTTGATGACATTATCACATTTAATATAACAAGTAATTTTAGGCATACATTACCATATACATTCTTAAATTTAATTACCGATAAAGTCTGTTGATTTTGTCTAAGTTTTTTTGTTTGAAAAAGTGTTTCCTCTCATTATATACGTCTCACATCTTTGCAATGGACAGTGTGGGGGGGGGGGGGGGATAAAGGTTTCACTTCCTGGATGAAATGCAAAGAATAATAGTGATTTTACTGCTCTCGGTGAGTTAGGCGACTGTTAAAACCTGTTCAAGTTCATTGATCACCATAAAATGTGTGAAAAGAAAGAATAAATTTGAAGTGTTCACAATCATTTTGAAAAATATGGAGAAAAAAATATGGAAGTGGGTTGTAGGACCTATTTTCCAATGTGGGTTGTACAGCTCACCAAAAGCGAGTTCCTCCATGCAGTGGATTTCAACCGGACAAAGTGAGTTCACCAAAAAAGTCTTTTTTTCTCTGTGACTAATACATTAATATCTTTTACTAATAAAGTTTCTTTTGAGCATAGTCTAATAAGACATGATCAATGATGCATTTTAGCTCTGAATATACATTCCCCAGTGTTAAGAATTCACCGTCCTAATTATACTGTCTGGATAGCTATCAGACCTGAGAGTAATTCCTGTCAACCATTCGCGCAAGCTTGGAGCGTATGCAAAATAGCAGTTATTCCTTGAAACGAACCTTTATCTCCAGCTCATCCAAAAGCAATGTTTTTAAACCTTTCTACCCCTTTGTAATATTTTTCCTTTGATTATACCCTGGGCGTGTTTAAGTCATTTTAATAAAAGTCATAATATATATATATATATATATATATATATGTATATATATATATATATATATATATATATATATATATATATATATATATATATATATATATATATATATATATATATATATATATATATATATATATATATATATATTAACACACACACAGCTGTGAGTTGTTACACCTATAATTGTTTTTGATCTGTCTTCACTACTCAAAGTTTAAGACTCGTTTGTTTTCTCGTGGCTTGGGATATATATATATATATATATATATATATATATATATATATATATATATATATATATATATATAAGAAATATTTCTATTGGAAATTTATAAAAAATAAGAAAAATGTTTAAGAGTACCTACCAGTGGGATAGAAATGTTTTTATTAGCCCTTTTTTTACTACAAGAAGCTATTTTATCCACCGATATTAAAATTTTTCCAGGTACACCTAAATAGTAAAGCACGTACTCTAAGTAGTACGGGTACCATAGGTTGAGAACCTCTGGATTAAAGAGCTGCAAAGTCGAGCACTGAATATTTCCTCTGGTCTCACTGTACAGGTGTTTAGAATCAGATGAAAGAAAATGCCTATTTTGTGGACACTCGACTACTATACGATGAAGGTGGCCTGAAAATATTTTCCTTACTGTAAGAATTGCGCTAATACAATTTTTTTGCCTTTCAAAGTGTTTAAAATTTTACAGAAATAAATTTAATTAATCCCACAGGGAAGTAATTTTGAAACCTTTATCGTACGCTGAAATAAGAAAATAAGCAATTAGAAAATTTGGTTTGGCAGGCATATCAAAAATTAAACATGCATTTTCATTTTGAATTTGAATTTTTTTAAACAAAAGTTTAAGCTGTTCAAGATTATTTTTTTATCTGGGTAATCATCTTTAAATAGACATTTGATGAAAAGACCAATTGTACCTCTGTGATAAGGAAAAAAGAAGTGAAACTTTTTGTCCCAGACGGAGGTCAGACGTTTTACATTCGTATGAATGAAGCGAAATTAAAATAATTTGCACTATCTAATATATTATTAAAAGATATATGCTCGCAAGGGAAACTCCCCGAAGCTTATTTAGGGGTTTGAATGTTTGAAGGATTAACTTTTGTGCCACTTTAACAATAACAAAAACAAAATTTTAAAAAGTGACAAATATTACTCAATAATCTCACTGATAAAATGCATACATATTTATTTTTAACAGATTTATAAGAAATACTAGATGAATACCCGTGCTTCGCTACGGATTACATTTTAGGATAATTACAATAAGAAAATAATTAAATTGCTTTTTAGAGGATTTCCTTATAAACAATATTTTTTGTTTCTTTATTGGGTGGAACTAATATTACCTGGCTCGTCCGCGAACTCACGCGTGGTCAAGCTACGTAAAACTAACCGTAGGAGAAACAATTTTCTCTTAAATCTACGCCAGCGTATTTTAAAGTTTCGTCTTGAGGCTTATTTATAGCCATGGTGAAGCATACTTTAAAGGGAAATTGCAGTTTTATATATAGGTTTAATTTAATATCCATAAAACATACAAATTTCAATTACATTCTTAAAAAACTTCCATCTCATTTAGTCTAGTGGTAAAATTTTATCTTTTAATGTATTTTAATATTTTTTGTCCATTTATTCCGTTGTTATGCACGTGACGCAAAGTTAATTTAAAGTATCACAAAAAGAAAAGAAATCTCGTGATCAGCTTTTAATAAATTAAATTCTAAAAATTAATCTTTAAAAATTCACCAAAAATCAGAAAATGGAGGTAAAGATTCGAAAATGTTTTCATTCTAAAGGAATTTTTAGGATTTTTCGCGTGATAAAAATGTTATACCCCGCAGAACTTTAAAAAATGTAACAAAAACAGCTTAAAAACTGAATTTTAAAAAATCTAAGAAGAATTTTTGAAAAGTCATTCTTAGTGCACCCCTACACTATAAGAAGAATCGCCATACAAATTTCAGCCATTTAAGTTCAGTAGTTTGGTCTGTGCTTTATCTGTTAGTCAGTAAGTCAGTCGCGGAACTGTTTTATATATGTAGATAAAGAAATATTCAGAATAAATCACTTGAGGAAGTTCAAAATTGCCGAGATAAAGGGTAGTCCAAAAATCCATAATTCTATTAAGGACAGATGTTTTAAAGAGCTTTCATGTATTTGTTATGATCGGAAAACTCTTCATATAAAAATTTCTTTAAAATGTAATTCTAATTGAATACTTGCGAATGTTTCTTTTATCGAAGAACTTCTATTCACACATTTTTTTTATAATATAGGAATTAACGCGCATGTAAATATCATTCGAGTCAAATTTCAAATAAAATTTCGGAACACAGACATCCCTAGATAGAAGCTCAATCTACGGAGCACGTACTGTGACTGACATTTAATAAAAGAACGTGTTTTGGGTGATTAGTTTCGAAGGCCCAGCAAATGTTACAATTTGTCTGACAAAAATTACAGCGTTGCTTACGATACTAATTTGCATGCTGTATACGACTTGAGCGAAAATAAAAACTGCGACCTTTTATTTTCAATTTTACCCGAGTGATAAAAAAGCGACATACTCCTGATATGTACAGCTGAGAGTTTTGAAGACAGATTTTTTTTTAAATACTCTGCTTGGAGTTGAGATCACGTCAACACAGAACTTTTATATTAAGAACCATTAAATTTCTGACAAGTGTCACGACACTAGTGAACACGTTAAGTTAATGGACATGTGTCTAGTTAAACTTCTTTTTCTCCGTTTGTGAGATACACACGTTTAAATCGCAAGAAGTTTCGAAACACAGCTCGTCCAAAATCGATACTTCCCGAAACAGGATGAAACTAGAAGAAAAATGTTCCTTCCCTAGGAAAATTTTTAAATATCATTTTAACGGTGATATAAAGGTTTCTTGATCTTATTTATTTTTCTCTTTTAGGTTCCAGAACATAAGTGAGGTGGCCTATCCATTTACATTGTCGTTCTTAATTACAAATTTTAAACAATTGGGAAATGCCCCTTTCAGTATTCTTTTAATTACAGATTAATAGATGCAGATTTTTTAAATTCCTTTTATCTATATATATAAAATAGTTCCGTGACTGACGCACAGACCAAACCGCTGAACCTAGAGGGCTGAAATTCTACATGTCGAGTCTTCTTATAGTGTAGGTATGTACTAAGAGAGATTTTTGAAAAATTCTTCTTAGATTTTTAAAAATTAAATTTTTAAGCTGATTTTTGTAACTTTTTTTAAGTTTGCATTTAAAATAATTATCTGAGAGTCATAAAATTTATATCACAAGAAAGATAAAAAAATTCCTTTAAAATGAAATCTTTTTCGAATCTTTACCTCCATTTTCTGATTTTTGGTGAATTTTTAAAGACTAATTTTTAGAATTTAATTTATTAAATGCTGATTCCGCGGTTTTTCTTCTTTTGTGATACATTAAATTAATTTTGCGTCATGTGCATAACAACGAATTAAACTGACAAAAAAATTAAAATGCGGTTAAAGATAAAATTTAACCACTAGACTAATTGTGATGGAAGTATTTAAGAATTTAATTCAAATTAGTATGTTTTATGGATATTAAACATACAATTTAATTGCATACATTGACCCTTGTATTTAATTTGAATATATTCTTCTACATTATTTTGTCTATAAAAATATCCGTTACGATTTTTTATAAATATTTATATGTATATATTTTTTAGTATTAATTGCAGGCATGGACCATTGTATTTAATTTGAATATAATCCGTAGCGAAGCACGGGTATTTAGCTAGTTTCACATATGAAGACGTTTAAACCTAACATTCTAACCACAGACGTTCTAACCACAAACGATTTTCATATTTTTCAATATAAAATTACAGGCGAGATTTATATGTTGTTAGGTTTATCGTGGGGATATTTGTAATGCTGTACAAAACAAATTATCATAATTATCGGAGAAAATGAAAATATTTTTGTTTATTAATTTGCAACTTGCATATAAATTTAACCGCTTTTCTGATACTCTAAAAATTCAGTATTATAACAGCGTGCATCTCCGAACTATAAATTTAATTTTTTTAATACTAAAATAAAATTTAAAATTTTGTTATAATTCACTATTTTCAAATGTAAAAATAATTAATAAATGTAAAAATAAATAAGCCTGTGTATAAAATGCAAAGAAGAAAATTTCCTATCGTCTAACAATGCAATTGAATATCTCTGAAGTCTACTGATGTACCATCGACTTAGCGCAAAGAACCATTATCACAGCATGACGTGTTAAAGATGAGAGATATTTTCAGTATATGTGTATACAGGAAGTGAGATTAGGTATAAGACTAATTTTAATTTTTATGTGATGTACTGACATCTGGATATGGACTCCAATGATACTCTGCAGAAAGTATTCCTGCCGTATGTTTATCTCTTTTCTGCCACTACATCCCGTTGAGAAACAGTGGCAGGTAAAAGTGGCAACAATATCTTTCGATTTTTAACGTAGGATTACGTTCCTCCATAACGGTCCATACGGTTCCATACGGTTCTTCCATAGCGAGGCTGCTGACGCCCTGGCTAAAGAAGCGAGACAACTAAATGAGGAATCTCCTCATTCTGTCACACTTTGTGACATTAGATCAGTTGTAAAATCTAAATTCAGAAATGGTCACAGAATTAAAATATTAGATCTGCGAACTAAACGCCAACAGAAAAATTATAAAAACCTTAACAAGACTAAGAACTCGGCACTTCAGAGGGATGAGAATTCAACGGGATGGAACCAGGACTTAAGGGGACAGTGGACTTTCAAAATTGTGAAATTTGTCCACAAATTAGATTTTTTTTTATTTTATTGAATTGTGAAATTACGGACGAGTAGGAATGTGTTGCAAAAAGAATTTTTATTTCTGTGATTACTTTCCTAGTTATAGGCATTTTCATTTAATTTAGATATTATGCGGTTACTAATAGCAATAACTTTAAATGTGCTTTTCTCAAAATAAAAATTTTCATGTCATACAAATATTCAAACTGCTCCATGCGCATTTCTAATTATCGCATTGCTTTGAAATTTAAGTTTTATATACTTAAGTATATATTAAATAAATCTTATTGAAAAAAATTTTGCTTCGTAGCTCAGAATTTCTAAATTTTGTACTTGAAATGATGATTTATAAGTATTTTGCGTAATAAAAAGAGTGTTTTCACTATTATTATTTTTTTCTTTATATTTTTAATGAATGCTTAAAATAAGCAATAAGTTTCACTGTTAATTCTATAAGGTATCCTGTAACTAAAAAAATTACCATATTATATGCAAAAGAAATGCGCATGGAACATTTTTAATTTGGCCAATTTTTGATATAATTCATAATTCATAAATTATTAATATTTCATCTTTAAATTTTAACCACTTTTACATATCTATGGTACTAATCACATATTAAAATTTCAAGCAAATCCATTCAAAACAAAAAAAGTTAGGTTTGAACCCTTAAACTAATTGCAGAAACTGCCCCGACACTGAACTGGGACCTGATCATGTTTTCTCTTGCCCTGCAATATTGGCTGCAATGCAGCAGATTACTGATTGTCACCAAGAGGACCTTTATGAGAACAATTGCCTGGACCACCCACAGTGCCATCTAGCTTGACTGTCCATGGACACGACAACCAACGAACTGACTGACTGACTGATCACTGTATCTCTGGAACCATAGGACCTAAGAAGCTGAAATTTAGTACGGTGGTTCTTTTAATGCACTAGGTGCTCACAAAGACTGTTTTAAAACTGATCTTTAACGGCGATGAGATAGAGGCTTAAATTTCCGAAATTATAAAAAAAAAAGTTACATCCGTATTTAATGCCAGATCACAGTCGTTAAATTACTTGGTGAACTTTCTGAGGAATGACAATACTTCTCTGCTAAAGTTAATTTAAATGAAATTTACCAAATTATATAATGGTTGATGCTCATGTATTCCGTTCCGAAGCATGGGTATTCAGCTACTATTTTTAAGAATTGCATTAATTTTTTTACAACTCGCTCCGGAGCAACTGTTAAAAAATTTATTATAATTTACAAAATTTCCGATTAAGAATTAATTTCCGATTAAGAAATTTACTAAAATTCCGATGTTTCTCAAAATAATGCGAAACAAAATCCTTTTAATAAAAAGTAAAAATAACTATTGATTTCAAATTTATACCTTTTTCTTGCTTCTATAATATATTACATCGAATTAGATTGCTTCGAAAGTTTTGTTGAAAACTTAAATCGCAATTGAAATCAAACACGTTTAGGGCAGTAATTTATATATAAATTTTTTACACCTCACGTCGTAACTAAAGCAAACCAGTTATAAAAATTCCCGAAAGGTCCATATTTCAAGTTGCAGTTTACGCTATTTTTCGACTGTTCCATTTTCGTCCGATGTCCTTTGCAGACGTGACCGGAATTTCGAAACCTCCAAATGATAGCCTGGAGTGATTGATAATCATATCAAACATTTCTTGGAGAAAAATGTTGCGGTCTCCTCTTTTATTCGAAATAGAAGTTTTATGGGCAGAATATGTGCGAAACCGCTGTCGCTGCTTTATAAAAGGCGCTGAAGATTTATTTATCGCGACAAGTTTAAAATAAGAACGGCCTTACAATAAATTTAAAAAAAAATCGTGTTTAATCATTGGACAGCAATTTAAGGATGTTTAGAGCATATTTCTTGCAACTTGTTATCTACATGTTTAATCATAATATTTTGTACTGTAATTGAAGATAACGCAATGGTTTGCGATGTATTTTAAAATAACACAGAAGTCCACTAGCATAGAAGTCCATGAGCAAAAAATTCAAATCGGAGAAAACTTATCTTTAGGTTGAACAAATATATTGATCAGCCATCGACTTTTGTTTGCGTTTCCTGCTTCAAGGACCTAAAATTTACACTACGGACTTAATTCACAATTGCACTGGAATAAATGACGTTTTTAGTGTATCATCATAACAGTGTTAATACAAAATGGCGAAAAATGGAAGTTGGTTCACTTTAATTCTGAACCCCACATAATGTATACAAACGAATTTATTAATTACTGCAATTTATAGTTCTACAAATATGTTCTACGAGAACGCTTGGTCACTTATAATATGTTTCGAATATTTCAAACCAGTTTCAATATTGGCCCGAAAGGATGTTTGTTTTGACAAAAGCATATTTCAACCCCCAATCTCTATATTTAAGTTGCTAAGCCAATTCTTTGGGCAGTCCTTGAGAGAAAACTACTGCATCAGTTTGCTTCATTATGAGCTTAAACAAAATATTTTAATCTATAGATGTATCAAATTTGGTTTTTGTAACCGCAATTTCTATTTATTAGCGATAATTTACAATTAAAAATTGCTTTCTGCGCATGCTCAGTGACGTTTAAATCTGGCTTTAGATACTCACTAAGCATGAGGCCGCATAAACAGATTAATTTGTTACTGCGCATGCTCAGTAAGATGTTTAAATCTGGCTTTAGATACTTACTGAGCACAAGGCCGCACAAACACGTTAATTTGTTTATTCCGAGGAATCTCTCTAGCTCTCTCTCTGCCATTTCTATTTTTAATTATGTTTGTGAGCTATAGAATTTAACCTGATGATTATTGCTTATTTCGGGCTATGAGTAACCATATTTCTTTTCATTTGGTTCAATAGTCATTTTTTAAAGTTCATTTCTTTATTCTTAATATTATGATTTTCAACATTTGACAATGATGTGATGAGAAAAATTTGTGTATTAGAGCATTTATTTACTATCCAGCCGTCAAGTTTTGACGGGTACGAACTAGTCATGTATTTAAATTACAACATTGGTAATTAACTATCCGGCCTCACTTTGAAATATAGCAGCATGTAAAATATTTGTATTCACAAAAGAATGATTGTTGTGGCAATCATTTTGAATGATTGATCAGACATCAGAGACTCGGACAGGTTCTATTCTTTCAAAAACCGCTTAGTACCCCCATTATCTATATAAAGAACAATTTCTCTGGAAATAAAATAGTTGGTCCATAAGTCTTCTTTCAGCCGATTGACGGCAACAAATGCCGATTAACTGTCATTTTTGATTTAAAGAAAATTCAAAATAAATTTTCATTCATCATTCTTCATCAATCATTGCTTCAAAACTTTTCCTTCAATTCACTTTGAAATAAAATTAATTATTTGTACATATATAGGTATTTTAACTGATAATTCTTGTATAAAAATGACGCCAAAGTAATACAAAAAATGGCGCCAGTTAAATTAAGTACAGTTTCAAGAACCTGGCGTTAAATGGAGACATCAAAGTCAATATTTCAGAAACCTCGGGGAAAACGTTAGAATATGAAGTATGGGGGTTGGAATAAAGTATTAAAAAGCGTCTAAGTTAAATATATTTTGCAACAAATATACCAGTTGAATGGATACTGTGAAAAGAAACGTACCTTTTAGAGTCGCTAAAATATTTTGCTACAAGCAGAATTGGGTAAAAAAAAAATTATCTATTTATCGCCCCTCACTATGTATGTGTGTATTATACACATATATACACATATAAAAGAGGAAGTTGTATGATTATATGTAAATATAAATAAATTCGTAAAACATGTACGCATTTATTTTTTACGTACATAAAAGGTAAGTTGGTGCAACTGGGACCATGGGGTAACTGGGCCCTCCCCTCCCAGATTTTTCTTAGGTGGGAATTCCACTCTATGTGTTATTTTTTCCCGGTGTTCGCAACAATATATCTTACATCATGGGTAATTGCTTTGAAAAACTATTTTTAAAATGGGGGTCAATTTTTTTCCTTTTTTTAGATATACAAGCATTGGACCCAGTTACCCAGTCACCGATACTGTTCTTTCTTATGAGAAATAGACCTGGGTGGTCCACTTACCTCATTAATCAGGGGAACTAGGTCCACCTATATTTAAAAATATATGCAATATTTATATATAATATATATATATAATAAAAATCAATATCCTAGCTCCCCTAAACAGACTCCCTAAGACTTACTAAAATGCATGTAATACAAAGATTTAAAAAAATTATACATGTTAGTATAATTTTAATGTGTTTAAAGTATAGTATATAAAAAAGTTGAAAATCTATGGCCCAGTTACCCCAACTTACCATATATATATATATATATATATATATGGTTATAAAATACGGTTGTATAGAAAGATGTTTTAAATTTTGTGCGTATTAAATGTTTAACAGTATCATGAACTGACATTTTGGTGTGGTCTGGAGTTGCCCCCAAATATCCTGTTTCTGCAATGGTCCTGAGATCCTAATCATATAAATCTGGAGGGCAAACTTTACTAAAAAAGGTAATATATTGGGTAATTATCTATTTAGAAACAATATTAGGGTCGGAAGAGGAAAGAAAATTCGCAGAAAAGGTGCTTTATCTTTGGATTTTATCGTGGGAAAAGAAGGAAAAAGCTTGCTTATTTGGCATGAATCAGGTAAAAGAAAAGGGGAATTTAAGATCACATCAACGTTGATTCTTTACCATGTTTCCACCTCCGAGCGTAACGCCCACATCTGCGAGTTGAAGTACTTATCCATCAATCAATATTGAGTCCTTTACTTCGGCATATTTTAAACACCTTCCTCGTCTAAGGCTTTAAACAAGCTTACCGACATAATATACTTCTGTACGCTATCAATAATAAACGCAAATATTAAGCGGTATTGATTTTTAAGCTCATGATGTCGAACAAGGAAATAAAGCAGTGATATCTCTCGTGTCATCTTTGCGGCAGAGATTGCACATTGTGTGTTCTTCCGTCGACGATAGAGAGAGAAAAAAAAGGGGGTCATAATGTGCCATCGAATATGATCGCTGGCGCTTTGCCAGAGCACAAAGAATCAGAGCTCTTTCTTTTCATG
The DNA here is from genome assembly GCA_907164885.2 of Dolomedes plantarius. NCBI lineage: Eukaryota > Metazoa > Arthropoda > Arachnida > Araneae > Dolomedidae > Dolomedes > Dolomedes plantarius. The sequence continues at coordinate 160,178,559 of OU015498.1, read as the reverse complement.
CCACTAAGAAAGGTGACCATCGGCGGCTTTAAAAGATGACATCAATGTCATGCTTTCGGGAACCTCGGGGAAAACATAAAAATGTGAAATATGGAGGTTGAAATAAAATGTTTAAAAAGCATATAGGCTAGCTGTGGTTTGTATGTTATATTTCCGGTAAATGGAGACTGAGAAAGGAATTTTAATATTTTTCTTTGGGTGTCTCTAAAACATTTTACCACAAATAGAATTCTTAATATAGTAAACAGAAATTTTATCAAATAATAAGAGCGTTTTCAAACTTGTTGAGAGCTAGAACATTTCTATTTAGGCATTATTTCATTTACGGCTTACATTACAAACATTTATACCGCATGTGCATTACGCGAAACATGCAGATTACGAATGGCAGGAACACTGAGCTTTATAAAATCCACAGTAAGAAACATGAATGGTATATAGTACAAAGCTAATTGATATAGTTCTTCAATAGGGTGAGGACCCGAGGTAGCCTATTGATAGCTCTTTGGACTTCGGACAGAGTTACTCAGTCCAAACCCGGACAAACACCATTCATTACTTTCGTGTCTAGGCCGTATACGGGTACGTTAAATCCGTATACCGGAAAGCACTTTGGGGTCAGTGGGAGGTGGAAGGTACGAGTTCTCCAGATTTCGACCTTGGAGTTGGTCGGTTATAATTGAGGTAGCACCAGGCTAAATCCGGACTTGTGATGCCATTGTTAATCGGGGGGGGGATGAGTCCCAATTACAACAACATTAAGGCGGTGTGCACTAGATATGTTCCTACCTCCATCAAATGTGTGGTTCATCAAGACAATCAACCTAATGTTCCCATTGTCGTTTGTGATAATGCATTTATAAGTTGTCCCATCGCTTTTAATGTCAACCGATCTGATAAGAACTATTATAATTAGTTCGAAACTAAGTGCCATTGTAATTTTACTGTGAATTTTAAGAAGCTGTTTGTTCCTGGTGACATTCCCTTCTGTTTATTTTGCCACATTGAGGTGAGGCCTTTTATGTAAATCTTTCTAAAGGAAGGTACAAATGAATTAGTTTAAAAATTGTTAAATACATTATACTAGGTTTAACATATAATTGAAACTGAATATATAACTGAAACACATAACGTAAATATTAGTGGAAATATAAAAGCAAAACTGTAACGTATTGAAATTTGTTCGTAGTTATTCAACAGTGAATCACTTTGTTCACATATACTAAGTATGTCAATGAATTACTGAGAAATTAATTTTTTACTCTAATATTTAGTAATACACAATATATAGGGTGTCCGGGCTAAAAGTATCCAAAAGATATGGCTAATTTTTACGGAACTACCCATTAGAATTAAAAAAAATCTATTTAAATAGAAAGAACATCTCACCACGTTTTAATACCAATCATAGATTTCGATCATAGTATCATAGATTTCGATGTCAGCCCGTTGTGTAGCACGACAAACGTCTAAATGATAATCCAGCTATCTCCAAGTGTTCCGTGGCATATCGGGAGTTATTAAACGAATTGTTTGAATGATACGCTTTATCAACTCATCCACAGTTTCAGTTTTTTGTTTATACACAACGGATTTAATGAATCCCCAAGCAAAAAAGTCTAATGACGCCTAATATGCTACGAGAAACCCGGAGAGAACTGGATTACTATTTAGACCTTAGTCGTGCTACAAAAGGTGTACACACCGAAATCTATGATGCTATGATCGAAATTTATGATTAATATTAAAATTTGGTGAGAGGTTCTTTCTATTTAAATAAGTATTTTTAAATTCTAATGGTTAGTCCCGTAAAAATCAGTCATAACTTTTGGGTACCTTTAGCCCGGACACCCTGTATATAATATTTTTTTTCCTTTGGGGATAGGGAAGTACAGATACCTAGGCTTGGCATTTCTGGGGCAAATAAAATCTAGAGACAGGCTATTTGTTGACCAAATTCTGTACTTGTGAAATCAGAAAACAATAAATTAAAGGCAAATAAATAAATTAAAGGCAAGACGATACTTTGAAATGGCGGCAAAATATCAAGAGCATGAAGTCAATTGAAAAAGTGATTGAAAAAGGACTCATATCATACATGTCTCGTAATAATTCCTTTTTGCTATTAACGTTTTATAATAAAACCAAGCAGTTGAATATATTACCAGGAACTTTGAAATGTTCTAAGTTACAGTAATTTATCAATGGATATTGTAATCATTAGGAAAGTATAATAAATATAAAATGAACCAGGTTATAGTGCTGTCAGTGTAACTTAATTTAACTAATTATTTCACTTTATGTAGCCTGACATGTGTTACATCCCTATTCGTTGTCACTTACTTTAGATTAAGAGTCATTCGCACGTACTTTGCCAAGAATGTGACGACGTGTTTCTCACATCCACTTGAGATAGTAACACGAAAGTTTAGGAAATACATTCTCTCCCAACCAGTGAAATTTTATACAGATCTGTTTGTGAACCAGTCACCCGTGGGGTCAAAGACCCTATCCCTAAAAAATATTTTCTAAGGAACTTCTATTACATATACAGTGGCTCCCAAAAGTGTTCGTATACATACGATTTTCAATGAAATAGGAGTATAACCATTAATTAAAATGAATATTTCAGAATGGGTATTTAATAATAAGATCCATAACCTATTCATAACAAAACTACATGAAATATTTTGAAAACATAGTAAAACTTTATTTTTAAGAAACCAGTAATCAAAAAGAAACAAAAACTTTATCTCACAAAAGTCATCGTACACTGAAATATTTTCGGATAAATTCATAATTAAAACTATCGTCTGACGCTTTATTTTTAGTTTTGAATTGTGGTGGCATTTAAAATATCGTTTGGCTTTAATTTTTGCATGCCTACTCTGTAATATTTTATTTATTATTTAAAAATGGCTCGTAGTCGTAAAGAAACAACAAACAGCATTCGAAAATTGATTATTTTTCATCATAGTAGTGGTAAATCAGTTCGGAATATTGCTAAATTACTTAATTTATTCCATTCTACTGTCATATATGTGATAAAACGCTTTAAAGAAGAAAATCGCATCGAAAACAAGGTAAGAAAAGGTCGTCAGGCAAAGTTAACAAAACGTGATCAGAGATTTATAATTAGAAAATTTGTGAAAAATCCATGTTTGAGTGCTGTAAAAGTTTCTGCAGAATTTAATGAAACATTTTCTACTTCAATTTCACCTGAAACTGTTCGACGAGTTCTAAGAGCAGCTTGATTGCATGGGCGTTCTGCCCGTAGAAAATTTTTTGTGAATGAGAAAAACAAAAAGCTTAGGCTTTCCTTCGCTCTGTCAATAATAAATAAGTCCCAAACGTATTGGAATAATGTCTTATTTGCAGTTGAAAGCAAGTTTAACATTCTTGGTTCCGATGGGCGTATAATTTTATGGAGAAGTAAAAATGAGAAACTTAATCCCAAGAACTTAGTAGGAACAGTTAAGCATGGCGGTGGAGGTATCCTTGTGTGGGGGTACATGTCAGCATCAGGACTAGATAATTTGGTATTTATTGATGGCAAAATGAATCATGCTGTCTATATAAATATTTTAAGAAGCAATTTAAAATTATCAGCCCAAAATTTGGGTATTGGAAACAACTATGTTTTTTTTGTCACGATAACGATCCTAAGCACACGGCTCTCAACGTTCGCCTCTGGTGTCTCTACAATTGTCCACAAGTTTTGAAAACACCACCTCAATCGCCAGATTTAAACCCAATAGAACATATTTGGAGAGAACTGGAGGTTCGAGTCCGAAAACACGACATTCACACGAAAAGCGAACTAAAAACAATTATGATGGAAGAATGGATGAACATTGATGCAGAAATTACAAGAGAACTAATGCAATCTATTCCCAGACGTTTAAAAGCTGTTGTGGATGCTAAAGGATATCCTACTAAACATTAATTTAACGAAAAATTAGAAAATTTCCTAATATGTAGAGATTTTTTACAAGTGTACGATGACTTTTGTGAGATAAAGTTTTTGTTACTTTTTGGTTTTTGGTTACTTAAAAATAAAGTTTTACTATATTTTAAAAATATTTCATGTAGTTTTGTTAAGAATAGATTATAGATCTTATTATTAAATACCCATTCTGAAATATTTATTTTAATTAATGGATAGGCCCCTATTTCATTGAAAATTGTAAGTGTACGATGACTTTTGTGAGATAAAGTTTTTGTTACTTTTTGATTTTTGGTTACTTAAAAATAAAGTTTTACTATATTTTAAAAATATTTCATGTAGTTTTGTTAAGAATAGATTATAGATCTTATTATTAAATACCCATTCTGAAATATTCATTTTAATTAATGGATAGACCCCTATTTCATTGAAAATCGTAAGTGTACGATGACTTTTGTGAGATAAAGTTTTTGTTACTTTTTGATTTTTGGTTACTTAAAAATAAAGTTTTACTATATTTTAAAAATATTTCATGTAGTTTTGTTAAGAATAGATTATAGATCTTATTATTAAATACCCATTCTGAAATATTCATTTTAATTAATGGATAGGCCCCTATTTCATTGAAAATTGTAAGTGTACGATGACTTTTGTGAGATAAAGTTTTTGTTACTTTTTGATTTTTGGTTACTTAAAAATAAAGTTTTACTATATTTTTAAAATATTTCATGTAGTTTTTTTAAGAATAGATTATAGATCTTATTATTAAATACCCATTCTGAAATATTCATTTTAATTAATGGATAGGCCCCTATTTCATTGAAAATTGTAAGTGTACGAACACTTTTGGGAGCCAAGGTATGTACGAGTAAGCGGATCTAGTTTGGAAATTATTTTAACATATGTTTTACACATTTAAATTCTTAATATTGTTCATTAGTTTCAAGTCTAAATACATATTAAAATTATTAAAAAATATTCTTTCATAATTTATTAATATTCAATGAATTTTTATCAATGTAGTTATATCGCATTCCCGCAAACATTTTCCAAGATAAGCACAGAAAGATTCATGCTCCACATGTTTGATACCGAGTCGGATATCATTGCACAACGCACAAGAAAGTTGTGAAAAACACATAATAGGAACACATAGCTTCCTAATATGCACAGTAAAAATTTAACGATGACCATTAGTTTCGAACTAATTTTAGTTCTTCATCACTCTGAGGAGTGCTAGGTGTCATTATCTATGTCGACAATTCACAAAAGCGAGGATCATCATCTCCGATATAAATAGGGTAGACAAGAGAATATCATAGGAAACAGACACATTTACGTGCAAGTATATTTTCAGGATAAAGAAAGAGTAGACATGGCACAGAATGAAACAGAAATGTTATAAATAGCACAGTTTTCAAGAAAATCTGATTGAGATGAAGTGTCAGTCTGTTAAACAATTTTCGCGCCATTAATGATGTCCATATTCCTAGGAGTGTTTGAATATCATGCATTTAGATAATTGTTTATTTTTAACGTACCTCATATCGCTCACTCCTTTCAACAACGTCCTATATCAAAAATCGATGATTTTTAGCTGTGCCTGTTTTCAGAATGCCCTTAAAGAGTAGTAAATCCCTGAAAGATCGTCCTATCTCACCACTCAATATTTAGCCACTAGAGAGCAGAATTAATATTTATTTTTAATACATTTTATTCTACTTTTAAACTTTAAAATCACTCTCCTGAAAAATCACGTTTTAACGTAGGATTACGTTCCTCCATAACGGTCCTCCGGAAAGCAAAATTTCAGACGTTAAAACCGTCCATCGTCGCGAGTTAGAATTTTGACAGCGCGCCGAACCCGGTCTGTATCGCTTGGGCAAGCAGTAAACAGAAAACTACAAAACTGCGTCAAAATTTTGACATATATATATATATATATATATATATATATATATATATATATATATATATATATATATATATATATATATAACATATAAAAACGCCTATATTCAATTCAAATTCAAAATTCCCTTGGGAGTTTCTGATTTTTGTTTCTGATTTAAAGAACAAAGCATTCGTAACGTCCCTTCAAAAAACATAATTTTTAGCGCATCTTTACTTAATAAAATACGTCACCTCTGTAAGGTATACATAAGATTCGATTCACAAGAATCGAACTTTTTAGTGAATGAATTAAAGAAGCTGCTTGAGATATGTTAATTTCGGCATACGCGCTTGGTATAAATACTAAGCAGCTTGATTAAAAAGAGGTTGAAGAAGAAGGTTTTGTTAAGGTTGATAGATAAGCGAGTTAAGGGAGCTACGAGGTAATCAGCTCCAAGTGTTAACCGGCGCTAGTGCTTAGGGGGCCCAAAGTTTACGTGGCAGAACTGCTGGTTTGACTCTCTGCTGGTTTGTGAGTATGGCAAGGTGTACTTCGATTGAATGTTAATATATATTCCGTACAAGTAGTACGTATGCTTATTGCTGTAAAAGCAAATTCTATATGTGCAACGAATTTAATAAACATTGTTTCATGTATGAACTGTGTTTGTATCAAATTCAAATAGAGTGCCCCCTCAAGAATTCTCTATACTGGCGCCCGAAAGTTTATATATACCCTGGTTGTTATCGTTACATTTATAACGAACAACATAATTGAAATTAAACTGTGTACTGTGTACTCTGATATTGATAAAATTAAATTGTTGCAAGTACCTATATACTATTTGAAAATGAGTGTTGTAGAACAAAACCCTGCTGGAAATTTTCCTCGAGTAATTATGGTTCAGCATTTTGTGCCATTCGAAGCCACCTTCAATGGCGGCCCCTCAAGCCAATTCCTAAAGAAAATTGAGCATTAATTTCAGCAACAATGCACCCCAGAGGGGGAGAAACTTAAAATTGCTCTAGCCGCTTTAAGAGGTAGTGCATATCAGTGGTACACGTATATGCAAAGCAGTAATCTGATTTTTGACTATTTGTCATTCAAGCAACAGTTTCTTAGCGTTTTTCCAAAGACCTTTAATCAAAGTCAAATTGAAGCGGAAATTTATTCACTAAGGCAACGTGAAGGTCAGTCTGCGTTAGATTTTGCTATGGAAAAGATTTCCAAGTGTGAGGAATATCTAGAAGGGGTGACGGAAGGGGTAATCTTAAAAATAGTTATCCAACGTTTGAAGCCAAGTGTTCAAGATTTTTTAGACTGTCAAAATATTACAAGCAAGGTTACCCTCCTTCAAGCTTTAGCTAAACATGACAATAGGCATTTCTTCGCTACCCCTTACCCTCACTCAGGTACGATAAGTTTTATTCACCCTCGGTAATTTTTTGGGGGGTTTCAAACCAACACCGAAACCAGTATCGCGGGCGAAATAATAGAAGCGCACGGCGTTACAATGAAATTAGTGCACTTAAAGTAAATAATATGTAAGCACCTTACGTGCACTGGCAAGTTGATTCACATGATATCGTTCAACCTGTTGAAACTGTGTGGTCAAATGTATTCACTTGTCCGAGCAGTAATCATTATTTTGAGAATAGTGAAAGTCGGGGTATTTTTGTGGCTTATAATGAAAGTGAGCCTAGTTGGAATAATGCGGTAATTCCAGTACAAATTTCTGAAAGTAGTGCCTGTACTAATTCTAGTGGTTTAGAAAACAAATCTTCTGATACTTATATTAATGCTATACCTGATATTTTAGATGATATTCACACATCTGTTAATGAAGGAAATTTAGTAGATGACGAAGTATGCGTTACGGAAGTTAGTGAATACTTATTAGTTGACGACAATAAAAATTCTTTAAATGATATTAGGAACTCGCTAGGTAATGATGATATTATTTCAAGTTCCCATCCGAATGGGAATTGTGTAGGCCAGGTTGATGATATGGTCTTAAATAAAGTACATGAAAACCAGACTGAGAATCAGGATGAAAAGTTGACACAGAGTTATATTGTAAGTAGTTTAGCTGATGCTTCGGAAATTATAGACGTAGTTTGCATTAAAACGCACGAGTACAAAAAGCTTAATCTTCCTAAAACTGAAGCAGTGTTAAAGAATTTAAATGATAGCGATTCTGAAGAAGGACGCTTTAAAGAGACTTTTTCGTCAAAAGAGGATAAAACCAAAGTTAAGGGGGATAAAAAACGTGAAAAAGCGCCTTCAGGTTCCAGCATTTAAACTGCTAATACTGAAGTAATTCAGGCGGTAAACAAGAAGTCGTATAAGCACAAATACGAAAAACAGAGTTAGGTTGTTGAAAAACATGACACAAGCAGCGAACTAAATTGTAAAAGTATCATAAAGGGCGAGATAAAGCCAGTAACTAAACACGTTGGTGCAGCGTTTAAGTTTGAAAAAATAGAATCTGCATTAAAATCTAATGCCTATACTCTAAAAAGTGCGGAGAAAAGTAAAGTGTGCACTACAAAACCTCCATCAAAGGATGAACGTGGCACACATAAGGTACACAAGGTTATCAAAAGAAAGAATTACAGTTTTAAAGGTCCTTTGCATAAGTACAGGAAGCGGAAGATTTCTGCCGCCCAGCAAGGTTGGCCTCCTCCCAAGAGACCTCCTGTCCATCGTCAAGCCGGACCAGCGCCTCAGAACCAGCGACCTGCTGCACGAAGGATGCCCACACGGTCAACGAACCCCTTTACTAGGCCTGCGACCATCAAGAGAGGTTCCACGGAATGGACAGACTGTTGCAGGGAAGTTGCCGCTTTCATGAACAAGTCTTGTATCAATTCTCTTATTCTAACTCCCACCCTTTAATAAAACCGAACCAAATTGGTTTGAAGTTCCCCAGTGTATATTCTGTGAAAAAAAAAATTTTGAGAGGAAAGGGGTCAGCCACTGAAAAAAACGGTATACTGTTGTTTTATAAATTTTTGAAGGGGACATGTAGTGAATAGGAGAAGAAAATACATACTGCATAATATAATAATTAACTCAATAATGTACTAACTTCACAAAATATAACACATTTGCATTATGAATTGGGGAAGAGCAGATACAAACAGTCAAGAAATGTCATGCTGTGCACTTGTGTTGGCACTTTTAACTAAAATAGATTTTCTAGGGCGCAGTTGGCCAGCCCAGTATCCGCAACTCTGCAAATCCACTGTTTGATGGAGTCACCTGGACCCTTCGGGGTTAGTTTTGTAAAATGGGAGTGGCGTTTTTCCCCCACACAACGTGTGGAAGGTTTTTTTTTTGGCTTTGCCACCCATTACGTAAAAAGTCGGATCAGCACGCGTTTTCAATTAGTTAACTGAAGCCGTTCAGACCTCAGTTACCTAATTTTTTTTTCGAGGGAGGCCAGTGTAAGGTATACATAAGATTCGATTCACAAGAATCGAACTTGAGTGAATGAATTAAAGAAGCTGCTTGACATATGCTAATTTCGGCATACGTGCTTGGTATAAATACCAAGCAGCTTGATTAAAAAGAGGTTGAAGAAGAAGGTTTTGTTAAGGTTTATAGATAAGCGAGTTAAGGAAGCTAGTTAGAGGTTGAAGAAGAAACCTTCTTCTTCAACCTCTTTTTAATCAAGCTGCTTGGTATTTATACCAAGCACGTATGCCGAAATTAGCATATGTCAAGCAGCTTCTTTAATTCATTCACTCAAGTTCGATTCTTGTGAATCGAATCTTATGTATACCTTACACTGGCCTCCCTCGAAAAAAAAATTAGGTAACTGAGGCTAGCTACGAGGTAAGCAGCTCCAAGTGTTAACCGGCGCTAGTGCTTAGGGGGCCAAAAGTTTACGTGGTAGAACTTCTGGTTTGACTCTCTGCTGGTTTGTGAGTATGGCAAGGTGTATTTCTATTGAATGTTAATATATATTCCGTACAAGTAGTACCTATGCTTATTGCTGTAAAAGCAAATTCTATATGTGCAACGAATTTAATAAACATTGTTTCATGTATAAACTGTGTTTGTATCAAATTCATTTAGAGTGCCACTTCAAATTATATACACCCAAGTCTGGGTAGAAGTGAGCTATTCTCTATACCTCTGACATCAGAGTCATGGGTTCAGCCAATGGCTACAGACATTTTGATCACATGGCAAGACGCTTGTGAAGTGTATAAAAGTTCAAGCACGTCTCGAAAAGCAGGATTTTGGCGTGGTTCTGTTGCCTAGTAAACCGCCGTCATTGATGTTAAAAAATGGGTAGATAAATTTTATGGTTTAAATGAAGAGATTCATTTTCTTGGTCGCGACTACAGATTTCTGAGGTGTGACATCTCGACTCCGATCTCCGTTAACTTGGGACTGGGTTGGCATGTTACATATATATACATGCATACATATATATAGATACATATATACATAACATATACATACATATATACATACAAAAGAGGTAAGCAACGATACGTAATTCTACGTTAATAGCCCGAGGTAGTTTGGTTAGGAAAGACTACCTGAAATTTTTTCTAGATATGACGTTGTTGAAAGGAGTGAGCGATATGATCTTTAATGCACGTTCTCTTGATACGTAGATACCTAAATCCATTTCCGATAATCCACATATAAATACCTACTAGACAATACTTCTACTATGAGCTTTAAAAAATTTTACACCACTCAAACTTTGTCACTCGTACATTTTTTTAATGAACTGATTCCTGAATCAATATCAGATAAGCCTCCTAAATGCCAGATGCACTTGAAATGATAATTACAAAGTAAAGGGAACTTCTTCAATTATTGACAGGAATTTCCGTAGATAGCTCCAACTGATCTTTGAATCTATGGCTTCTAAGTTCTATTTGTGATATTTCCTAATTATATAATTATAATACACCAATGAAAGAACTACTTTTGAAATAACCTGTTCAAATATCAGCAGTAATTTCTTTAGGTAACATCGTAATATCCATTGACAGATTCCAGTATTGGATTCTGTTGAACCTCATTAAAAATTTTTGCTAAAAGTCTTTGATTGTTTAGGTGCATGAGTATTACGGGTATCCTTGGTTGAGCGAAGTGACTGAACAAACCAAAACAATCTTAAAGGTAAAAATTAGACAATTATCACTTATTGCAATTTAATATCATTATAATGAATATATGCAATATATGTGGAATCAATATCACTTGAAAATATACGAGTTGAGATATAATGCAAATATTTTAATCGGAGCTTCAAATAAAAATCAAAAATACATTAAAAATAAAAATTAAAAATACAGTTCCGGACGATGGCCGAGCTGAGGAGCTGGTATTCAGTATCAAAGTCCGTGAGTTCGAGAACCACTGTTGGCATGGATATTTGCAGCCGTTCGGAATCGGCTTTAAACTGTAGTTACCGGTCTAATAAGCCGTCGTGTAGCAAAAGTTGGCCGTAGCTCTCCAAACCAAACCAAACCTTACACCTCAGCGTTTCTGCAAAATTAATTCTAGTGTTTATACATTAAATAAGCTAAATTGAATTTCCTTGTTTTGTTATCTCATAAATTTATCTTAATTTCAGGATATCTTTATTATCAGAACAGGTTTATGTCAAAATTATTTGCGGGAATAGATTTTTTACGACCCACTTACAATAACATCTCTTTCATTTTGAGATAACGTTTTCGACAGCCACTTTGTTTCTTAATATAATAATAAACATAATCTATGCATCGAAATTAATTTAACGCTTTACTTCGATAACCAAAACACCTATCCCCATAAGATAAAATTAAATGCTTTAATGTGACAGAATCAACAGTTACTATCAGTTGTTGCTTCTTTTTTTAAGCTTAAAGACCGGCATTTCGGAACAAATTTGACCGGGCACTGAGCCAATATAAGTAATTTATTAACATTAGCTTTCTTGTTTTATTTCGGGAATTTTTTTATGGCATTATCAGTGAAAAACTGTCACGTAAATTCTCGTAAAAATTTTCTAAAATGCATATTCAAAGGATAAACGATACTTTATAGGAGTGTTTATAGTAAGATATATATATATATATATATATATATATATTCGTTGAAAAGCAAATGTATTTTCAGCTGAAATATTTTTTCATAGTGATAATGCTTTCCTACAATACATAATTAACAAAAAATCACCGACATATATGTTTGGATTTTTCGCAAGCTTTCTCTTATTTACCTCAGTTTATCAAAGCATCCCACAAACCTACCCGAAGTAGTATTTATAAAACTATTCTCAAAATGGCAATTCTGGATAGTAAAAATCGTAAAAACAACTAAAATTCAAAATAATAGCCAGACAGGAATTACTAAATTTATTTTTATGTTTGGCTTTAAATTCAATTTTTTATGTACATGATATTTTATACCTTTCTTCTAAATTGTATCTCTTAAACCTATCACCTAAATAACAATTTATTTTTATACAAGTCACCTGCTTGAAACTTCTACACCAAATTTACTATGAATAAGAGCAACTGTGATATTAACAACTTGTAAGGCTAATATTATTGTTACTGTAAACCTATAAGTTTGACGCATTGTAAGAAAAAATATTTGATCGAACAAAAGGAGTAGGATTTAGGCTTATTAAACAAACAGTGAATATTATAGGGGGAGGGGGATTCGAATATTAGACCCTCATTACTAACTGTATAAGAAGTACTTTCAGTATTCAACTGATGACTTAATATATTTAAAAAAATTTGGATTGCAATCAACTGGTTGTAATAACAATTTTCATTATTATCGTCATCGTATATTCGTCGGCTGTCCCGATGCAAAACGTAAATAGTGTTCAATGTTGGCGCTCTCATTCATTGAACACTATTTACGTTTTGCATTAACGAACCCCTATTTAATAAATTAGTTTAAAAAATTTCAACAAAATGATGATGTACTGATGTTAGACTATGAACAAATTAGTGATGGTTCATTCATACAAAAAATAATTATAAACAAACTACACTTCCGATACGCATATTTTTATTTTTTTTAAATAGTGCAATTAGATTTCAATAGTTATCATTAAGGTTATTAGAGGCAGGATAAAAGCAACAAAATGTTTGTATTTTTGCTTATAACATATTTAAAAAATACGACTGGTTGTGTTAAATATTAGCGACATTTATTTGCAATATAAATGAAAAAAAATATTTTATTTCAAGCTGGAAAAATTCTGATGAACTTCAGTTAAGAAACAATAAAATATTCTGTGTTTAATTTTGGATGGCTAACTGTGGAATCGGGTTCTGTAGGGGAGCCTGAAAATTTGGTTGCACTTAAGATCTCTAGGCTTCTTAATCCCCCAATGTCTTCTATACTTCAATATTAAATCTGTGTTGTAAATCAATAACAATTTTTTTAAATTAGGAAAAGGAATTTACATCTAAATTTCTGAACGATAAAAATATGAACAAAACATATACAGTCTTAAGCAAAAAGTATTTCAATCTTGAACAGAATCCTAATTTCTTCAGTTCGGTAGAGCTGCCCTCAAAAAAGGAATAAACAAATTTTAACATAAAAATTAAAAACTGTGTTTCCTTCAAATTATTTTCCAAGACAAAATTATCATTTTGATAATAACTGTCAAGTTATCGTTAGCTATTTTTTTTAACCTATGGCTTTATTTGGAAAAGCTATATAAACTACTTTTTTTTGCAGGTGAGAAAATGAAAAATCATTCATAAATAATTCCCAAAGCTTAGAGAAATTTAGAATTTTTATGACTGATGTTCGTTGTAAAGCAAGCATGGAAATGGAAATAATTTTAATAACAGAATTCAAAAGTAGGAATGTTAAAATAAGTCCCAATAAATTAATTAAATTGTTCACAGTGTATTATTTTCAACACTATAAAATACAAAGAAGAGTTTTTAAAGACTTTTTAAGAATTAGATTAACTCCATTTTTCCGTCGAAGCTATAACATTACTTTTGAAAAGCTAATAACATACACATGATGCTTTTCGTACGAATAATCAGAAAGTAGCTACTCGTTTTAAAGATGTTTGGAAGGCTAAAACTTCGTAACTGCTAGTTTGTGGAAACAACCAATTCTTCAAAGGCATAAAATGAAGTTATCCATTTTTGTCAACATTTCAATGTCATTTCATGTCTGTTATGGTATAACCAATGGCCGTGGCGGCTTTGTGGTACAGCGCGCTGGTTTTCGGTGCTGAGGGTGCTCGGATCGAATCCTAGCGAAGCGCCACTAAAATGCCTCCGTTTGTGTCGTCCCTTCGTAGGAGGCAATGATGGTCCACCTATATGGAGCCCCCATAATAAAATGGCCAGCAAAACTGAGGTGAATTATAGGCGAATGTGTTCGCGACAAGTGCCTCCGCATTTAAAAAAAAGTGGTATAACTAATTTACCCAGTTAAAAGTTCTAACTAAGTTTCAGCTTAGCTTAGTGACCGATTTTCTCTGATCTGTTACAAAAGAATCCACTGGATGACGAGGAGTGTTTATATTAATGATCACAACTTTCGGAAACAATCCTTCATTTAAGGAAAATGTCTTATCCGTCGATAAAAGAATATTATAGTTATTCTCAATTAAATAAGGATTTTCTAAGTTTGGATTCCCTTATGCTTTGGATTTCTGTTTCAACTTTTTATTTTTATCTTCTTTCATGGAAAAGTGAAGCGTTTTTACCTTACTATAGAAATATGAAGAAAATACCATTTCTAATAGCTTGCATTTTGTGATTTGGGATCTAGGGCAGTTTTTATCTCTAGTCATAGACATTCATGATTTATTCATCAAAATAATAAACATGGGTTACTAGAATATATAAATACTTAGCAAGAACTAACGTTTATCACATGGTTTTGCAATGGTTAAACAATTAAAATAGTTCTATAATATTTATACACACAGACTCACACACACTCACACACACACACACACACACACATATATATATATATATATATATATATATATATATATATATATATATATTGTATGTATATTAAATTATATGACAGTAGAAAAACTTTAGTCAAATACAAATTCAGGATACTGAAAGTTAGACATTGGATAATGAATATTCGTTTAATATTAGCGTATATATTCTAATTAAGAGGTTTCAAAATTCATCAAGCCTTTTATAACGGAAATTTCCTCTCAGAACTCTGTTTTAATATGTTTCGAATCAGAAATTAATAAAAACCAACAGTAATAAGTAAGTTTTTTATTTTCATGTGTGTTGAATCAGTAATTAATAAAAACCAACAATAATAAACATTTTTTCAGCTGTTTTGAATCAGTCATTATATAAAAAACATCAATGATTAGCAAATTTTTATCCCGGTAAAGCATTTTTCTATTAAATTTTCTTTTGTATCCATTTCTCATTATATATTTATTTTTTCTTTTTCTCTGCAAAAATAAGCCATGTCCACGGCCGCATTGAATGCCACTATCTTTCAAAGTACCAGACTGATATTCTAACTGCTGAACTACCGTCCATTTTTGCTGAGAACCCTAAAATTTCTCCCTCAAAATATGGGACCTTTATGTTCATTGAGCATCCTAATAAAGACTCTACACCTCTTTCATTCATTTTCTTCTCATTGAAGTCGAACTGTTTTCGTCGTCGAACCCAGAATCTTTAGCATTTCGGGCCAGTCCGGCTGATTTTTATATTACTTCTTGTTAATCACCCCTACAAATTGCACATTTTCCCCCATAATAACAGTAATTATATAAATTCAGATTCCTTTACTTGATAAAAATAACTGTTCAAACTAATTCAATCATTGCTCTCTTTTGGGAGTAGTTATGTGATTTGAACTCTTGTTTGTTCGCAACATCATCAGGAAAGGAAAGTTAAATAATATCTGACATATTGAACCTCTCATAAAGTTTTACTTTCAGGCGAAATCAACGTTTTTTTTTAATAAATAACGAAAGTTCTTTTTTATAATATGGAGTTTATACACCTTCTTTGGACGGCTTAACCCAATCGTGCCCCAAAACCACAATTTTGGAGCAACATTCGACTTCGAGGTTTTGAAGACCAGGGTTAAGAGCCCGAACCAGAGAAGCAATCGTTACAATGGTACCAGTCAGTTCAAAAGGGCAATTAGGGCCTGTTCACAGAGAATCAGTCAGCGGCAGCGTTACTCGTATTGACATATTTTAAACCAATCTCAGACCTTAACAACTTCGTGGCTAATCGTTTCGAGTTTTGTAATTGGTTAAATATATTTCAATACCAGTAACGCTGACGCTGACGGATTCTATGTGAACAGGCATGGATCGGAATGTAAATATCACAAATATAAACCTAATTAAAAAAATCCTCATCGACAATTATGACAACAATATATTACGGACTCATCAACAAAGTATTACGGACCAATATTCTGATCGTTAGTTTACGAAAATAAAAGAGGTAAATATGTCAGGAAGGTCTTTGAATAAAATCTTTTCTCAAGTAACTGCGATAGTTCAGTTGGCCAGCCTAGAGATCAGTTGAATGGATAGTCTCGATACTCAGTCCCTTTGGACAAGTGGAAACAAACTTCTCTACATGGTCGCTAGAAACCAAACTCCAGTATTTTAATATAAATATTATGGGTTTGTCTGCATTTGTAAATGAGCATATATACATTGCATAATTCCAATCATTATTACATTACTTCCTGGAACTACAGATTGTTTTCAATAAATCCATAATATTTTATTTCTAAAGTTTTGTTAACACATTTAGTCCAATGCTGCGTCGATATATATTCAGTCGAGCTTTACAAATGTAATGAAGTCCGGGTAATTTAACTACTTGAAAAGCCCTTCGATTTCTGTAAGGAATTAAAAAAGTTACGCTCTACAAAATCTTGCAGCAAAAATTAGATCACTGTGTGTCACCATTCTTACGCTTGTTGCCTGCATTTGTTGAATCGGAAGAGAGAACTGCAGTATCTATGAATGTAAGTTTTGGAAACTTTCCAGCTGCACACAAAGGGAAAAACTCATTAGCATAGATCTTTGGGCAAAAGCGATCTTTTCTTAGTACACAAGCCTTCATTGAAGCAAATTATTTTCATTCGAAGGAGTACGGTTTTCAATGTGTAACAACTTTGTAGAATAACTTAGAGCAATAAACTGAGAGACATGTATTTCAGCCAACGTTTACAACACAATGGCTGCCATCCGGGGAATTCAGGATGAATTGCGATTTCATATGTACAAGGGTTACATTTTTAGAGAATTGGATCATTTATTTTGATACATTTTCTAGCACAGAAACCATAGGACTCGCCCCTTTTGTACTCTTAAAAAATGTTCCAGCCATTTAACAATCGTAACATTTTTTCAAAACTCGATTTCAATACTAAATCCTAAGATTTTGTAACTTTTAATGTACATTACTGTTCCCAACAAATACTGTACTAAACCGTTACTGAAATATGAATGTCGTAAGCCAATCGTGACTTTACAGAAAATCACAAACATTTCACAAAATATTTTATTTGCAAACCTCAGTTCCGGTTCGAAAAGGACCAATATATTTAATTCAGGACAAAGATACGTGTTATTTGCATGAATTCAGCGCAAAATCATGAAGTTTGTAAAATCCAAATCAGTGTTCATAATGAACAAATCTATATATGTTATAAAAAGAATAACAAATATAATTTTTTAAATAATACTGCCTTAAATATTAGGAATTATAAATAAATATTGAAGTGAAACATTTTTATCTAATACTATAAAAATGTTGATAAATGTCATGGTATGGAAACTCAATGATTAGAATATTGACTTGGAAGATAGGAGGCTCAATTTTTACTGCGACCGTAGCTTATAAGAAGATCTAATCCTATCCACGCAAAATCCTTTAAAACTTTTTCTCCTCCTATCAGAATCTAAAATACAAATCCGGTCGGAGACTTCGTTTAAAATTACGAAAGAAAGCAGCAGAGATTACGAGACAATACTTTTAAAAACTTCTTATCTTTAACGTCGAAATAGGAGATCGGCTAGCTCGCCTAGTACTGAGAGTGCACAAGAAGTTAATTATTTTGCAATATCCTGATCTGAAGCAAATTACGACACTGAATAGCCTTTTGTGTTTTAAACAAGTTGCAAGAGCTTCAAACAAAGCCTTTCCGCAGAATTAAATCCTACCCTAGGGGACTGTTCATTACGAAATAGTGAAAATATTTTCATTAGGCTCTTGGGATGAAAAGATCGAGAACTAACTACGCAAAGTTTTGTGCTTGCGCTTATTACACTTATGCAAAGTGTGTTTTATTATTAACTATTTTACGAGTTTAATTCTTTTCTCTTGCTCACAAACTCAAAAGAAATAAATTACAATACAAATAATATGTAAGTTAGATATTTTTAGAGGGCAAATTTTTAAGTACTGTCACAGTTGTTCAAAAGAAGATTTCATTCAGAACATTATATATATATATATATATATATATATATATATATATATATATATATATATATATATATATATATATATATACATTCAGGGTGTCCGGGCTAAAGGTATCCAAAAATCATGACTTATTTTTAAGGAACTACCCATTAGAATTTTAAAAAAAATATTTAAACAGGAAGAACATCTCACCAAGTTTTAATATCAATCATAGATTTAGATCATAGCATCATAGATTTCTATGTGTGCACATTTTGTAGCAGGACTAACGATTAAATTGTACTCCAGGTCTCTCCAAGTGTTTTGTAGCATATCAGGTGTTATTAGACTTTTTTTACTTAGGGATTCATTAAATCCGTTGTGTATAAACAAAAAAATTTAAAATTTGGATGAGTTGATGAAGCGTATTATTCAAACAATTTGAGTAATAACTCCTGATATGCTACGAAACACTTGGAGAAAACTGGATTACCATTTAGACGTTTGTCGTGGTACAACATCGCCCACATCGAAATCTATGATTGATATTAAAACTTGGTGAGTTGTTCTTTCTATTTAAATCATTTTTTTAAAATTCTAATGGCTAGTTCTGTAAAAATAAGTCATGACTTTTGGATACCTTTAGCCCGGACACCCTGTATATATATATATATATATATATATATATATATATATATATATATATATATATATATATATATATATATATATATATATCGCATCCTTTTTTTCCAAACACGAATCACCTCATCTTGTCGAAAATTTTTCACTTTCAGTCACTGGGATAGCACTTATAGATTCAAATTCTTCAATCAGGTTCAATTCCCATCTGCTGCTGATATGCCATTAAATATCTGAGTGAGTCGCCGATAACATTAGAGTCTCTTAAAGAAGTCTTAAAAAGAGGCTTGTTTCACCAAAATTACACAAACATTTTTAGGCTTTCAATTCCTACAAATTTAACTTGCGAGAGGGACATTTTTGCCTAGTGTCTGATAATTTGAAGTAGTTTTAAATACCTGAAATAATGAAAGAATATTTGAAACTTATCTGTTTGGATTAGGCGAACAATTAATTCTGTGTCTAAATCACAGAATGCGTGTACCTATTCCAAGATTTAGCATCCTTATTATATCCTCTGAAATATCCTTAAAATATCCTAGATTCCTTTTAGAGTCAATAAATAATTCAAAATAGACCAGCGCATAATTCTGTTTTGATCTTCATAGATGGTCCCTAACTAGTTCCTGCTTTCCGCAGAGAAGAAATCCTCGCCTCCGATAGCTCTCTATACCTTCAAAGATTTAGCAAACACTCTACTTTCTCCTTTTTCGCGCAATCTTAACTTAGATCCTGTCCAGTCAGATAATTCTTAAAAAAAAACAATTAAATAAATAAAATAACAACAACAACAACAATAATAATAATAATAATAATAATAATAATAATAATAATAATAATAATAATCCCCATTTTATATATGCCCATTTGCCCTCATTAAAAGTTAAATAGCTTTGTCGTGTACTTCTAATTTATTTTTCCTCAATCTAATAACACATATTCTGAATTTACGTTAAATCATTGGGATCCCACGGGTATTAATTAAACATACTTCTTCCTTATTTCTATTCACTCGTATGGCGAATATAATACTTTTCTATTTACCAACACTGACGAAAGAATGATTTTGGGTCTCCTTCTTAGAGCTTTATGATTTTACGTGGAATTACTTTATATATAGATAATGTTTTTATTCTACTGCGTTTATATAAAAAGAGGTGGATACATCTTCTATCCAATTATTATTATTCCATCAGGATTGTTTGCTATACACAAAAATTTATGACTACTAAAAGTGTACAACCAAACTCCTGACTTCCCAAGTAATACAAGACCGTTGGTAAATTATTGAGCAACTGTTTTCGGTATAGATGGCCAACAGTTGGATCTGACCGTTGGTTAATGCTGAAACAACGGTTGGCTACTAGTAAGCCCAACCGTTTGGAGAGCAGTTCAACTCTCATTTGCAGTTGGGAGAATAACATTTTATAATTATTGGCCCAGCGTAATTATTTTGCAGTTGACCCATATTTGTTTCTGGAATTTCTGCCAACGGCAACCATTCCCCAACGACATACCGAAAATACAACGATTTGTGTTACTTCGGTTTAGCATGTTCCGTTTGGCCTAATGATCTGAAATTTCAGTTACAGGTTCTACCCTGTGTCATGTCTCAAATTAATTTTAGTAATGTCACTCAAACCTTTCCTGGTGCAGCAATTTCAATAAATGTCAATCTATATTACATACGTGTGTATGAGTGAATACTAGTTTGCTATTCTTCATTAGATGTATTCTTAGTTCTTTTGGCTGACCGATTTATATGTTCTTGCTGTTGTTGTTTCTTATGCCCCCTAGACCAGGTCCATATAGGCTACGAGCTGAAGTGTGCGGCTCGGGTTTGAATAGCACCACAAGGGTCGGAGTCGGTCTTACCTATATATTCTCAGATTTATGTATACACTGAGGTTAATCTCAAATCGCTTTGAAATGACTTGTGAAAAAATGATTTTAGAAATACACTGTAGAAAAAAGTCGGTTAATTGCTCTCCACAGGAAGATAGATATTAGAGACTACTTTGAAAAAAATCTAAAAGTAGCAAACATTACTTGCTCGATATACATCGTTACACGTGGATTTTTTTTTACAACAAACACGTATATACAAACACCGGTGATCCACTCAAATGAGTTTTTTCACCAACCGCGTTCTCCCATAAAATTATCGTAAAAGCACATACCTATGATTAATCGACTCAAGAAATTAATCTGGAATCCCAGCATGCTGTTTTTGAGTGAACTTACCTGTAAAAGAAACATATAAAGGAATTATTACCAAGCAAATGTTTCACAGAATAGTTAACTCTATTGCATGCAAAAATTTACACTGAAATAAAAATCTATTAAATTACAATTTCCTTTCTACGCTCATATAACAAGATTTTCTGTGAAGATAACTGGTGGACGAATTCAGTCCCCCCTCCCTTCCCCAAAGTGTAGGGTTTATATTTGATACTGTAAATTTAAATCCTATGTGTTGATGAAAATTTAGATCATCTCAATTTCTTTGTACATAAATTGTTTACATGAAAATGTTTTATCTCTTCGCAAACTATGAGATTCGTTCAGTATGTTTTCCGTTAACAGAAAAATTCTACGACTGAAAGATGATGTGAATATATATTTTTATCCTACAAAGTAAATTTTAAAAAATTTAAAGTTTAATAAAAAAATTCTACACCCCTTTATTTCAATTCTGAATAAAATGGCATAATAAATTAATATTTATTTATGATATTTGACGATTTTCTGGAATAGAAAATAAAAGATTCCATTATTTTGAACCTATGAAATTGGCATCAATGCTTTACAAATACAGAAGTACCTGCGTTATTACGCAGGTTCTGAAGTATCACACTGCTGGAAATAAATATTTCTGTAGTAAACAATTTTTTATACTTTCATAAACGATTGTTATATTATTGATTACTATACCGCAGAATAAATACTTTGCCTGACCACAATCTCTTTTCATTCTAATATTCCTCTGTATGTTAAAATTTGAAGCGTATGTACCGTCCTAGATCCCAGTCAGGAGAATACATTATAAATTATTTTTCCTTCTCTGTTAGATATTTATAAATATGTTTATTATTTTCCTTTGGGATTTTACTGTATTGCAATGTATGACATAATGTTTAATATTTAGCTGTGAGTTATTGTCGCAAATGTGTTACACCAGTTAGTACTCTCGATAAATCAAAATAATTAGAACTAAGGGCAGTTTCTACTGGCGACTTTGAGTGTTGGAAAAAGTCCCATGTAGTCATTCGCTTCGCTGCAATTTAGCGATAATGAATGTGAGCGTATGCAGAAAGTGCACTAACCAAGGCGAAATCTCCTAAAAGTGGCTATCCCTGGGTAAGAAGGGCATGAATTTAGCTAAAATTTTATTCAACAAAAATTAATTATATGCAAAAATTTAACAACGGAGGTTCACATGACATGAGCACTTCCGAAACGGTTCTGGGCTTTTTTTCAGGCATCAGTCATCCAACTTGGATTTAACTAGTGATTTTTCTGGCTTCTTGGTATTTTTTAATCCCCATTCCCCTCCTTTCTTTATGCAAACACAATTTCCTTTCACGGTAACTGCGCCTGAGCACCAAAAATTAGTTCATTAAGCTTAAGTTCCGTCTAAAATAAAGTTAAGACCATAAAATTCTATAACTCATCCTTTCGCATAATTTTACGAGAATTTATCGACCCATGACATCACAAATGGAAACCTTCTTAAAGTACTTATGATATTATACAACTCTTATCTGTGTTGATGACATGTATTCAAGTAATAAAGCAATTAGATAATTATCGTAAAAAGATTATCTGAATACTCTTTACGTGTTATTTTTCTGAAGAGTGGTAAATAAATCACAAATAAACATACATCGAGCAGAATTCCTTTTAATATATTCAAAGTGATAAGATAAAACTCTGATGAAAGCCGATACTCGAGAAGGCTATATTTATTTTCATAAATATTCATTACCATTAATCCAATCATTTAATATTCGCTGAAATTAAAAGAAACTTTGATCGATGCATCTCACTTCACTTCATTTTATCCCATTAGTAGAGAGAAATTTTTCTCCATAAAATCCTTTAAAAGATATCATTTCCAGAATTTTTCAAACGTAACTTGAGAATTACCGTAGGCTTGTAGTTAATTACTGAATTGCAGAAGATTATGGTGATTCAAAAAGGGAAGCTTTCGAAGACAAACGGGATTACAAAAGAAAGAAAAAGCTTGCCCTGAATCATAATTTCCTCAACCAAGAATAAAAAATAACAAGTGAAAGGAAATCAAAACCTTAATTCGCCCCAATAACTTGATGAAAAGTTGATAAACTACCGTATAGCCTCTAACTGTATATCGAGATTTATTTTATCTAAAAATAATTGCTTCTCAGAAATTTGACTAGAATTAAAAGGATTTAAATTCGATTCGTGTAGTTTTCAACAGCAATTCTATAACTTTCATCTTTTAATACTAATCAATGTAATATCAAAACTCAGCATTGGTTTGTCAGTATTTTTATACAGTCAAAACAGCGAATATTTGTAAGAACGAGACGTCCCTGGCATAAGTAGAAACAGAATAAACAAGTTTCTTTACGTCCACGAGTTCTCTAAATAGATATTTTAAATAGATGTCTTTATATAATCATGATAATGATGGTACGTAACATAGTGAATAATCGAATAAATGAATATCATTTACGGCAAAACATTTTTTTATGAAAAGAATGCTAACTCATTTGTGTGGCTTGGTTTGGTTTGGAAAGCTACGGTCATTTTTTGATACACGAGGGATAATTAGACCGGGACCTACAGTTTAAAGCCGATTCCGAACGGCTACAAACATCCATGCCAAGAGTGGGACTCGAACCCACAGACTCGAACCGAATACCAGCGCCGTAGACATTCAGCCGTCATCCAGCCATTTGTGTGGCATTAAGTAGAGTATAACTAAAGGAATATGTTAGAGTAATTTGAAAGATTACAAACCCTCCACGAGCTCGTCGGAGTGATAGTTTCTCTACAGAAATCCACAAATAAATTAATTTTGCACAGAGGTACAAACACATCTAATGCTTCCCGGCCAGAGGGTGAACCAATTAATATTGTTACGAATTTTGTAAATACAGTCGATTCCGGTTAATCGAACCACTAGTTTAACGGACCAGCCGCTTATTCGGACCGAATCCCGTCTCGTAACATAGGGCACGTTCGTTTAATCGGACCAGCCGGTTATTAGGACCAAAATGATCGCATCTCGATGTGATCCTATTAACCGGAATCGACTGTATTGCATTATATTTCGTTAAAATGGCTTCTACGGAAGAGCTTCCTATAGCTATGTATTTAACATTCTTTGGCGAGAGTCTATGGAAATATCGCCAAATATGAGAGTTATCGCCAAATTGGCGATGGATTTTGTGACTTATTTTGGTCGCCAGATTTGGTGATATTTCGCCAAATTGCTGACTAAACCTTTCTGACTAAAGCTTCTAGAAATATCTAGGTGTGACTGACCTATAGAGGGCTTTTTGGAAATCTATAAATATACCTGACATTTGCATTGGAACTCAGTTCATTTTCCTAGTTAGAATTGAATGTGTTGTAACTGTGTTAATTGGCGTGTATGCTAGTTAAAATTATGGTATCCTGACTTGTGTTTTTAGAATTTTCTACAGTTGTACATTCAAACGTAAAAGACAGTTGTTACGTCTTTTATGTTTGAATTTGTGTATACGCCTGAAGAATTTCCAAAATAATAAATTTATTTTGTGTCAACTTTCTGAAGAGGTACTTATTCAGTCTTAACTAACCCAGGAAAACGGAACAATATAGTTCAAAACTGTTTACCTCTCTTTTTGTTGTGGATATTAAGAAGCTGTGGGTTCCAGTTTTGCATATTCCATTATGAATACTACCACTAGTTTTGAGTAAGTAATATCTACTACTACTTGATATTTCACAATTTTTAAATGAACCGATTATTAAGGTAAGTGAATTAGCAATGAATGATGAATCAAAACAAAATTAACACAAATAAAAGGACCGGAAATCCGAAGAGAAATTTAAAATACGCCACGAACGCGTTGCCACTGGTTTCAGAAATGTGCATAAGCCGACGGATCATTAGTATCAGAACATATATATTTTTGGCTGAATAAGTTATTTAGAAATTCATTTCAGAAAACATTTTGTTTTTAAATACACCTGAATACTATTTTGTTTTTAAATACACCTGAATTGTTAAAAATGCTATAAAATTTACATTTTTTGAAAAAATTATTTACCAGGTGCAATCTATACACTGCGTATGGCAGATGTTACTATGAATTGAAGCGGATGTTTATTAATCCAGTACACAAATTCGAAAGCAAAATAATATCAAGTCAAAATCCGATGGCCGAACGGGGAAAAAAAGATATCTTTAATTTTATATCTTTGAAAATGAAAACTTTAATTTAGAAGGTAACATTAATTTTAATTTTGTCACATGACACGAAACAACATGCATGTAGATGTTGAAATATTTCAAATTAATTTACTCTGGAAGAGTATTAATATGTTTATTGAGTAAAGAATTAAACTTCTTTTTCATTAATTAAAAATCAAATGTTAAATTTTTAGCAAAAGCAAATTTTTAAATTGATAAATGAATAGATTAAAATTTCTCTACAAATTAGTAACGCTGTAAATTCAAAAAAGGTACCCCTTGGCAGCATTTTAAAAAAAGTCGTGAAGCTAATGTGGCAAGAAATGGAAAGCCATTTTCACAATGCCGGTATCATAAGTATGTAAATTACGTATACCCTTACATATGTAAAACATAAAATATCACACATGCTTTCCTCAAACAACTAACCACTCCTAGCACATTGCTAAATTTAATGTCCATTCACTCATTTCTTACGACACACCCATAAATAACCATCTATTCTGTCCTTGCGTTCCCCAAGTTCCACTTTCAAAATTTTGAATTTTAACGTAGGATTACGGGGGGCAATGTTACTCGCGTCCGTGATATTCCTTAAATCACACGTGCCTCCTAGGTGGTGCTAAATGAGTAACAACTTTTTGACAGCAAACCTTGAACATCCTTAGAGGCATGGAGAAAATTATTGTTTTTCAATGGATTCCATCACATGTCGGTATTGAAGGCAATGAACAGGCAGATTTGCTTGCAAAAAACGGAACCCGCATTCAGCAAGAAATTATACCTGTTACACCGGATACACTCAAAAGACACGTTTTTGAAAATTTTAGAGAGGTAAGCACCTCCTATATGGTGGAAAAATTGAAAAGTAAAACCTGGGAGAACATTCAGAACTGTTGGAAATCGTATTGCCACAAATCCCGCAAGGAAGCAGTAGCAAATTTCAGGCTACAGACTGGACACGACTGCTTGACAGAACATCTATTCAAAATAGGTATATTTCCAACCAACGTTTGCCCGATCTGCAGGGCAGGCGTTATGAATTCGGATCATCTCCTAACTTGCCATGGACTTGACAGAATCTCCCACAGAAACGGAGACATCGGCAAGTTGTATTGGGATGCAAGGACCAGTATGAACTCTCTTTGTGACTGTACTTCTCGATTGTGTATATTTTTCTAGTTTATTTGTTCCTAGTTTTTATTGTTGGTTTCTTCTTTATATTGCTGTTGTTTTGTTTCCTGATCCTTTGTCATGTTGTGGGCTGCTTTATCTGTATGGATTAGTTTCCGGAATAAAGCCATATGTAACAACAACGTAGGATTACGTTCCTCAATAACGGTCCTTCGGAGAGAAAAAAATTGTCCGACGTCACGAGTTATAATTTTGGCACCGCGCCAAATACAGTATCAGTAAACAGTTAAACAGAAAAGTACCAAAATACGTCAAAAAGAAAAGAAAAGAAAATAGGTAAGGAACGATAAGTAATCGTACGTTAATAACCCGCGGTAGTTTCGTTAGAAGAGACTACCTGAAATATTTTTTAAATAAAGCATACCACTCATACTCCATCGAAAAGAAAAATTATTGTGAAGAGAACTGCGTGAAACGAGGCAAATGAGCAAAAGGACTATTTAAAATAAACGATACGGTTGTGAGAAGGGATTGAAAGTAATGGCTACACCCCACCGTTTTGAAAAGCAGGCATTACTCGCCTGATAATGAGTGTGAGTATATCGGGCCACACATGAAAGCTTGGTGGGCCGCAGTTTGAGTACCCCTGATTTAGATCTTCACGCAGGCAGGCTGTTGCTCCGATCAAATAGTACTTCTGTTCACAAGGTGATCAACAAAGTATTCGATCAATGGTTTACATTAAAGCTAATAATTAGAAGATAAAAATAACTTTTTATATACCACATTTTTAAATTTTCTGTTGAATCATATAAACTAATTGCACAAACCTTCGCTCAATTATTCTTTTCACTTTCTTTTATTTAATTTTCATCAATTTTTAGTCATTTCCACTATCCACAGACTTTATAAACTGCTAACTTCTATAATTTTTTTTTAATTTTTCGCACAATATTTTTGTAAACAAACTAAATTCACATGTATTCTGTTTTCAAAATCGTCAAACGCCGTTACGCAAAAGTGCAAGCATTGAATTCGATTGAAGAGCTACCTTGCGGATTTTTTCTGAACTAACTTTCCATACAAAGCAAAATTAACTGAAAATGAATTCAATGATGCTTAAAGATGGCTAAAAGTATTAAAAGAATGCATTGTCATCGTGTTCTGAGCTATCTAAAAGTTTCAAATGTCTAGCTAGTCGGGAAGTTAGTTAAAAATAGATTGCAAGATTTGTACTGGACAAACAAGAAAGCGAGTTAATAGAAACGTGGCAAAAATTAGGACTGCATATTCCTCCCATCTCCCTCCCCCTACCAAAAAATTGCTTATTTTTGCAGGAAATGTATATATAAATATTAGAATGCATATTAAAAATCATATCCATAAGTTATTCACATTCTTGAGTGCTCATCTTTAAGCTTAAATTTGATTATAGGTTAAATATCTTACAGTCCTATTTTAGTAAACATTTCCAAGTATTTATTTTGTATCTGGATATGTAAATAACTGAAAAATATTGACCAAAACAGAAGAAAACATCAAATGTTTTAGAAAACAATTTCTAATGTGAAATCAACATTTTCCAACCCTTCAATATTCTATTATTTTCTGCGAGAATTCAGAAAAGGTAATTAAATCTTTAAAAGAATTCATTCATTCCTATTTATAAAGGGATTTAACTGAATCGACAAAAATAAAATTCAAATTGAACACTTTGTTACTATTTAAAAGCTTAAGGATTACAGCTTAAATCGTACATGTCCCTCTTTTTGTTTTAGAAAGCAGCTCGACATCACGGTAAATCATTGACATTGACAAACTTTCATTTGCAGTCTTAAATTACTTGTCTCATTAGCAAGGGAAAAAAGATCAAATAAAACCTGTCATCAGTCATTTTACACACAGAAGAATGAAATATGTTTGCGAAATGAAGAACACTGTACCGTTTTTAAAATTTATTTTATCAAGATGTAACATTAGTCATTTCATTCTTTAGTGTGCAGCTGATGTTTTGAAGCATAGTATGTTCCTGGAGAAATAAGTAATGAATCATGGAGATATCCCAAATATAAAAAATTCTATTGAACGTACTGCAAATGATTAGTTTTTGAAGAAGTAAAGTACACTTTTAGCACTATACAAATAATTTTTTATAAATCATCTTGTTTATGGGCTTACAAATTACCAAATATTATAGATAACTGATGCATAGACGTATTCTGAATCCCACTGATAAAATTTTAAAACTGAATGTTTAAAAAGAAATAAAAGAGATACGTTACTTTCTCTTTAAAAAAATTAAACAGTTTGGATACTTAGTGATAAGAAATTACTTAAAAAATTAATTTAATAATCATTAAGTTAATTTATCAAACATTTATTCAATTGATCAAATTACGTATCAATGGCTACAAATTTAATTTTTTCAATACCTCCGCCAGTTTTTGATAATAACTTAGTAACAAGTGGTTGTTACAAAGGTGTTAGAGGATCACAAACGAAAGCTTCTTAAATCGCCAAAGCAACGTAAAAGGGGCAACTACATACTTTGTCCAAAAATTAAGAAAAATGTAATCCCAAGTGAATCTTGTGTTAAGTACGGGCACTAAAATATCTAAAATGGCAAAAGAATATTTGTAGAAATGAATAAGAACACGTATTTGGTGGCTCCACTGGGAACTAGATATATGAAAAAAATGCTCAAGTCAACACATTGCAGATTTAAATTATCGCGAATTTTTAAAAAATTCTCTGTTGAAAGCAACCTAAAAGGGAATGTGTTGGCTCCTGTTCCTAATTCATACCTCACAACGTGCAGGTATGCTTTCCGTATTGCTGCCCAGGAGTTCCAGCGGCAAAGAATCCCATTCGCCCATTAGATCTATTCTTAGCTTTTGTGCAGTATTTGGTGGGGCTGTGTGGGTTGCAATGCAACGTCCGAACGCATCCCAAGCATGTTTTATTGAACTCAGATTATGTAACCTTGATGTCAATATAATCTCACAATATTCTCTTAAGGTAGTTTTTTTACTAGAGCAGCCGGCTCAATGTGGACGGGCTTTATCGCCCATTAGACTCCAATTTGTATCAAGTCCTTCTTCCTGTAAAAATATTCTCCAAGACCATGAGATAAAGTTTGGTGGCACATATAGCCCCGAGATTCTGGCCTGCTTCAAGCCAATTATTCTACCTCGCGTTACATCAAACAAACGTCTTCTTTCGGCCACAGTGAAAACTTATTGAGCAAACAAGAGCGAAGTAAAATCTTGAACACCAGAGTCTTAACTCGTTAGGTTTAGATTGTTTTCCCATGCACATTTTCTGTACCCGGATTGCTATTGGAAGCAACATTTTGTGACAAAAATACTGGATATTTGCATACACATGAATATTAGTTTCACCGGTATAAGTTCATTATACATATCGTCACTCAAAGTGCAAAATATGCTCAGCATATTTTGCACTTTGATAATTCAGCCTAATTGCACTTTGATTATTGTATAATTCAGCATAATATGCTGAACTAAGAATAAAAAAGAAAGCATATAATTATAGAATCAAATCTTAAGGAAAAAAATCAGGTTTTTTTTTCCCTGAAAAATGCAGTTTTTAGACATACCACCATTTGCACTTTGAGAGACGAATGTGGGACGTTCGTATTGTATGAATTCAGGATTAGCCTTCATTTTTCGAAATGAGTATAGTTTACTTATAGTACTTTTAGGTGGCAAAACATTAAATAAGACTGTCTTAATGGAAGAATCATAAATGCCAACGTTTAAGACAATCGGATCTAATTCCCTGCGAACAGTAGAAGGACTGAATCCTAAACAAAATTGTCTATTAAACCCTTATTGTAGATTTGAGATACCAGTTACGATTTTCTTCCGGAAATAAGCAGTTTCATATTAAGTTTTATGCATAAATTTTTTTATGAAATTGTTTTGATACGTGAGTCTATTAAATAGCCCTTTCCTACAGTATTGGGATATTTAACGAGCATAAAGCCAAACAGATGTAAGTTCCAGTTCTGTCCCTGACATGCAATCTTGACATTGGCGCGAGACCATCATAATACCTCATGGAGAAAAATTCATCGGCATCTTTAGTTAAATACAGAAGGTCTTTCGCACTTTATGGAAACGATTTTGTAATTTGCTTTTGGCGTTTGCATTTTTAGATAAATATTTGGCAACTTCATAATAATCGTCTGCTATTGTTTTGCTTTGATTGGAATGTAAAATAAAAGATTTATTTTGAAAATGGCTCCTAAAATTGATAGATGGATCGAAGGTTAAGTAGCTGCACTTTCCGGGGAGAAATATTCGTATCAACAAATTATAAAGCGGTGTAAAAATTTCGGTTATGGCATTTCAAAACTAGGTATTATATAATAAATTTATTATATAATAAATTTGAAAGAGAAAAAAAACGTCTAACTGAAAAAAAAAAAATGAAAACATGACCACTAAAACTTATCCTAAAGCTGTTCGAACGCAGGTAAATATCAAGAAAGTGAAGTCACTGAATCTAAAAGAAAATCCGCCGACTCAAAGATCATCCATTGCATTGAAACTAGGAATGTCTTCTGGCACTGTAAGTAAAATCATTCATAACGATTTGAAGTTAAAAAAGATGTTTAAACCTAAAGTTCATCTGCTTTTGCCAAAGCATATTGCTGAAAGAAAAATAAATTGTAGAAAATCATATGAAAAACACCTAGATGCTGAAAACTGAAAATTCGGGGTAACACTCGATGGGACGTGGGTGTGTTTAAGTGATTGTAGTAATAAAAAGATCAATTTTCTATTGGTCAACTGACGGGAAAGGCCATATGAAATGGCTATTTCAGTGTACAGAAAAGTTCTCAAAGGAGTTCATGATAGTAACAGGTTTTTGTTAGACCGGCAAATTATAAATAAAAAAAGTCTCAAGTAAAGCCAAAATTAATTCACTCTACTATCAGCAGAATATTTTAGAACCAATTTTTGAAGAAGAAATTCTAGTCTTATATGGAAAGGACATTGATAAAATTAAGCTTCTTAGGGACAAAGCCTCTAGTCACACGTTTTAATCAACTGCCTCTTATTTAGCAAATAAATAATCAGAAACAGTAATAAAACGTATCCCATTTAATGAAATACCTGTAAAATTACCTGACTCTTCTCCAATGGACTTTTGCGATTTCGGTTTTTTAATACGAGCCTTAGGAAAACGGCTTCAAAGAACACGGAACGGACTTTGGAAAACGGTCCAAGAGGAATGAGGTAAAACTGACATGACAGTACTAAGCAAAATTTTACTTTCATGGAAAATTCGAGCTAGAGCTATTTTCAAGAACCACGGCTATCAGATAGAAGCAAATCACCACATAAAATGCCGCATTTGTACATAAAACTTAACTACCAAAATCGTTTCCATAAAGTGCGAACGACCTTCTGTATAAGAAAAACGCTGAACCAAGGCTCTACAGACCAACACCTTGTAACGCCATGACCGCAGTTCTTAATCAGTGACTTTAAATGATCATTTCAGATTTCATATCTCTTCACACTCATTACTTCTCTTGTTTTTAACGAATTACACTGAGTGTCGGATACACACCCAGTATTTACATTCATAAGGGGTTATGCTAATTACTAAACTATTATTCCATATCGCTCATCAACCTTACGGCTTCATTACTATTTTTATCATTTATTTTCAAACAGGGGACATCTTTCTCACAAATCTAATTTCATTTTATGCCTGGTACGTTCATAATTCATAACTCTGAAGTTCCCAGTTTTCAAATATTTTCAACTACCTGACATAATATTTTTGACTTTTGTAACACTTGTTTACGTAACGTATGAAATTTTTCGTCGTTTACTAAGGAGGAAAATTATGAAGCAGTTCGTAAAATCTCTCAGAAAATCCTTCTTCATAATCTTGCTTCCCTCCTTCTTGCACAAAAAAATAAACAACATCTGTTGTGAAGGGCTTAACGTATATTGCACATCTCATTTCCAGTGGCTCGGAAAATTCGCCTATTATCGAGGCAGAGATTTTCCGCTCGCACTCCCCTTTATTCCCGCGGAAAGAAATGGCTGGATTAAATTGCATTCCCATCTCATTAAATGCCTGAAAATGCTTTGAATAAACTATTGTCTGTCATTTCACCTCCCATCGTGGGATTCCTTTGTGCCGGTGCAAAGAAAACGACATCATCTTCTAATGAATGTCTACTTTCGCTGCAAGTGTGTTAAGCCTCGATAAGAGTGGCCTTTTAAACAGGGGATTTCGAAATTTAGTCTTTTAAGGAGGGGTGATTAAGTGTATCATGTACGCGATTTTATAAATAAGGCAAGACGATTAAGGACGGATTATTTGAGTGGGAAGAAAATTTACGTTCGTCTAAATTTAGCAAGAAAATTTACAAGGTTGCTATTTTTTCAAAATTTAAAAAATTTTTAAGGTTTCTATTTTTTCAGCTTATATGTATGTCATTAATTACGGAGTCAAAAAACATCGGGAAAAGAAGAAAAATAATCTTGACATCAGAATGAGTCTTAATTCCCGATTTAGGTTGAATTATCTAGATTAGAAAGAATATACGTGAATCTGAATTCATACTAACAATCCATTTTTGAAAAAATGTTAACAGGCTCGTTATTTATTAATGCTTATACATTTTTGGGTTTCATGTGCAGCTTATTAAGACTCGGAAAACATAGCCCATAAACTTTAGGAACTTATAAGATAAAAACTTTTTAAATTACACTGAATTCTAAATTAATGTCGGATAGTCTAAATGAAATAGTATTATTTATCTACAGATGTCAAGCATTTCTTGTTGAATTCTATACTAATATTTGTTTAAAAAGGAAGTAATAATAAAACAGATCTAAACTTATTTTTATACGTAACGTTTAACATATAAAACAAATTTCTACCAAAATATCTTTATGTACTATTTCCACGGTGGATTTTTTTTTTTTAAGCGGAGGCACTTGTCGTCAAATATTCGCCTATAATACGCCGCAGTTTTTGCTGTCTACTTTATTATGGGGGTACCATAATAAAGTGAGTCCTCCATAGGTGGACAGCATTAACCCCTATGTAGGGACTACACAGACGAAGGCATTTTTCGTGGCGTGACGCTTGGATTCGTTCCGAGCACCCTCAGCACCGAAAACCAGCGCGCTGTACCACAGGGCCGTTACAAGCCCACAGTGGAAATATTAATTAGTTGATTAATCAGTTGTTTAAATAGAATAAACATGCGAACGATAAAATCTATTTCGAATATCAATAGTCGAAAGTATACAGCGTCACACGCCAGTTGGTGCGTAGAAAGCAGTTTTTCTCCATCAATGATCGTTCCAAAACGACAACTCCGCAATTCAGAAATGTGTCAAACTCGCGCATTCGTTGTGTACTACAGATATGATAAGAAGTTTCCCTTCCAAAGCGGGAGAGTTCTACGCGCAGTTTTCTTTAGCTTACATTAGATTAGCTTCATTCTTTTATTTGTTATCCATGACGAAATTCTTTTGAAAATTTTTATTTTATTTCTATTACTTTTTTATGTTAGTATAACCCATTCACTCATAATCTGTATGTAAAGTGTTACTGTGCTTTCAATTGAGATAAAATTCATTTCATCGTAATTTCGATGTTAAATTCAAAACAATGCATTCAAATCCCTCTCCTTCAACGAAATCGCCAGTATCGCAGTTATGTGGAGAGTTAAAAACATAACTCACAGTGACTGAAATGAATCTCATATCTATCAAATTAAGCTCATTCAAGGGAACATTTGGAAGATTATTCAAAGTATGTTACTAATCATGAAACTTCTAAATCAATGACCTTTAAGCATTATTGGGAGTTCGGTCACAAGTTCATATCCTTCTGACACTAAAATTATTCTTCATAACCGTTTTAATCCGGAAGATCCGAATTCGATCAAATCTGTCTCGGGAAAAGATCATATGGAAAGGTTAAGTTTATCATATATTAACATGTTTTAACATAATCGGATATTCACTTCCTAGAACCCTCAATTATAAACATGTGAATATTCCGTTTTGCGAATTACCATACGTTTTCTGGAAAACAAATCCCATTTTTCCGAGAAAATGTCCAGATCACACCTGCATAGACTCTTTTTAGATGAAATATTGACAATGTAAGTATCTTTTACTACTATTTTAACTTAAATTAGTTTAATACAATTCTTTTAAAATTGTCTGGACAGTTAGTTTAAAAGACTCAGGGTTAAATTTAATGAGATCCTGTTAAACGGAGCTACTTTGGAGTAATCCATGTTTTCAAGTTTTCCAAATGCATTAATTGCTCGAATACGAGGGACCTTAATGCGTTTAAAATATTTTTTATGTACAGAAAATTTAATTGTGGTATAAAGATTTAGTACATGATTTTTTCAAACTTTTCTACAATTTAAAAAACAAGTTTTAAGGCATAATTGGCATCTATTGTCAGATCTTATCTTTCTGCCAACAATGCACAGGAAGTTCCGCTCTCTCGGATTCTATTCACATATCTGAGAAAAAGTAGATAAAATGAATCAAAATACCCTTCTTCTACTGCCATGATGTTTAACTTCTAAATATATATAAAGTTCTCTCTATTTATAAAGAAAGATCTTCCCGTAGTATCTTAATTCCCCAAAACCCAGAAAGAAAATGCAGGATTAATTGCGTCCTGTCTCGTTAAAAAGACGAAAATGCTGCGATAGACTATTATCTGCCATTTTACCTCCCACCGTTTCCGATTCTCCAACGAGACAGCCAGGAACATGGCATAGTCTTTTAATGAATACCGTTTTTCGTCGATAACGAGTTTAGCTGGTGAGGGTACTCATTTAACAAGGGTTTTTGTAATTTGTATGGTGCTATTAACTTAAATTGTCTGCGCATAACTCATTTACATATAAAGAATTAATGATTATTTTCATTAAAAGGGAAAAATATAGGATTGTACTTTAAAAAGTTAAGTATTCTAAAATATAAGAGCCATAAGTATTTAAGCATTAGTTTTAAAAAAAATGATAATATAATGAAATATTTTGAATAGCCTAAAGTAGCCGATTGTACAGGATATTCTGAAAGATTTTTCAAAGAGAAGTGCTTAATATATTCATTCTTATACATTGTCTATGCATTTGACTTCAAGAATAGAGGAAAAAATTTTCGTTAAAAGTAAGGTCCTTTAAAGCTTTATCTCTAGATGTTTTCAATATTCTGTTTCCTATTTGTCACACAGTCCTCAATAAATTTTAAGTAAATAGAAAACTCGTGGGGTGAGTGGGTCGATAAAATGTGGACCAAGCATGCTTGGTCCTCATTTTATCGACCTTGGGAACTAACTCTGGAAGTCCCGCGTCAGGTTGACCACCTGACCGAGACATTTGCTGTATGGCACCCCAAGCCCACGGTCAAGAAAACGGAGATGGGCACCACCGGCCTTGGTCCACACGGACTGTTGCACCATGAATTTAGTTAGAAAACTCGTGACGTCCAGTGTTCGGTCTTATTAACTCTAAGGTTGTTATCACTTTGTAAGATCGCGTTTCTGCCTTTTCAAGCTCACCAAAATTTCAAATAAAGCAAGTAATAATGCAATGCCTTCGTGACGTTTCCCAAAGGAAGGGAAAATAAAGAATTTAATCCATTACAATTCGGTGTGTACTTAAAATCTCGAAGCAATTTTTCTTACATAGTTTACTTATTTTTCATTTTATCCCTTGAGTAAAACTTTAATCTTTAGTTATTATCTATTATTTCTATACGCTCTTTCCGGGAGTGTCCTGGACTACTATGTTCACGTTTGTGACAAACCAAATAGCGCGTCAAGTTTGAAAGCAGGCAGGTACTGTTGTTTTAATTAGCTTTCTGTATCAAGGGAACTTAAACGTTTCACTTTTCAGAACTAAATCCTACAATAAATCCTTTTTAGTCATGCATCTTGTTCAATATATTCGCTATGGAAACACTCAAAAGAGGGCTATCGTGCAGGACTTAAGGCCCGTTCACATAAAAGCCGTCAGCATAAGAGTTAAAGATCCCGTTGGCGCTAATTGGTATATGATTCGTTAAACATTTTTACGCTGACGCTCAGGATTCTATGTGAACAGACCCTTAAAGATCAAACTCATTGCCAAAAAATAAATCTCAGCGTGTTAATCACATTGTCATACAAGGAACTTTAATAGCATACAATTTTTAACTTATGTAACTTTGAAGGTGCAGTGGGAAAAATGACTTCGATGACGACAAAAGTTTTTTTGTGAGGTAAAGGGATATGCTCTGAGAATATCTTTCATACTAAAATGCAACATCAGTATTTCCGAATCTAAAAAGCTTTTATTATAAATTTAAGTAGTACCGAAGGTCCAACAGACCTGTGGGGAGCAACCACCCTGTAGTCGGGTATATGGTTATGTACTATGGTTACAGACTGTGTTTAGATATGGTTATAAACTGTGTATTTCCAGCATTTAAGACTCAGTATTTTACAAACAAAATTATGTTGGTTTTCTGGAATTTATTCAAATTAAATTAATTATGAACCCTTCAACAACTATCTCCATACGACATCATATTCACCCTTTGCACTCGGTATGCCAACTGTGCCTGCGTGTCATTCCAGTATGTCGGAATACCAGCCGTACTGTCTGGAATGTCGTCTATGCTGGCATGAACTTGCATTCCAGGTCATAGGAATGCCAGCTGTACTGGCAAGAACATTCATTCCGAGAACTCGAAGTGCCGGTTATACGAGAATGAACGTTCGATACTGGAACTCTCATTCTAAATTTCATGTTTTTCATAAAGAATAGAGTCAGTCACCTAACCCTCGTACTTTTCTAAATTTATCACCTATTCAACATAAGATTTTTTTTCTCTGAGGTTTCAAGGGGATTATCATTTTTCTGCTAGGGCAGGGACTAGATTCAGAGACCCTGTTCTGCGGGTGGTTGCTCTTAAAGTAATCTTTTCTAAAACGACATGAGGAAGTGCTATTGTAAATAACATTCTGTACAAATTTTCAAAATAAATTCTTTAGAAATGAGATATATTAATAAAATTATCTCTATAAATTAATTTAAAAAATGAGGTTTATATAAAAACTTTAAACATTTAGTTTCTAACTTTCTAATTTATTTTGCTAAACTGAAATCCGACGCCTTACATCATCCGCTGATTTCCGATAATTAAATATCGAGCGCTCCTGTCTATATTCACTCACTGTAGTCAAGTTTACCACATAAAGCAAACGTCTCAAATCGGTAAAGCAACATGCGGGATTTCCCCAAATGGGGGTATACAATATACGAACATAGAGTCGACTGAATAACTTCAGAAAACACCTATAAATCGATTAAAGGATTTTAAAATGCTGAAAATTAATTACGAACACCTCAAAAGATGCAATGAAAACTGCCAAAAAATGTTTCGAGGGAGTACCTCTATAACTAAGAGGAAATATGCATACAACACGTAAAACTCGCATTATAAAGAAACGTGAAAAGAAAACGCGAGGACAAACAACCACCAGTTGTCCCCATGGACAACTATGTGACAACTTAGTTTTCTGTGGTTCAGTGTACTCAAAACTTTTGTTTAAAACGCGAAATTTTTATAAATTTTGTATAAACTACTTAGAATATTTGTTATAAGTATATAGGGTAGCCTAGGGGATAACGATTGATGGCATAAAAAATTATGTAGGCATTGATTATATCCGCTAAATGTGATAAATTTATGCAGGTAGAGAAACCTAAATCAGAAATGCCTAAATCAGAAACCATAATGCTGAATGCATTTAATGTTAAGTAGTTAAGAATTGTTGCAGTAGTAAGTAACTAGGGCAAAATGTATAAGTATCTTTTCACCTTCCAGTATCACACGAATACAAAAAATAAAAAGAACCAAAAAAAGTTTTTAGCAGGTTGCGCGACTAACTTATGTGGTTATCAACATATGGTTCTGTTGACAATATTCGTTTCATCACAAGTTTTCTGTCAACTTTTGAAACCAATTTATTTTTTTTAAAACATTAAATTTTTATATACTGATGTAACAGAGCTTCGATCTCAATCCTTCTGATTTGTTTGCTTTTCAATAAACCTTTCAGCATCCTTGCGATCGAACTGATGGCATTTATAGCGTAAGCCTTAACATATAAAGTAATTAAGCAAAGAAAAATTCGTATCCAAGAATGTTTAGAAGTTTTTACTGTAACAGGAGTTTTTTTCGAAATTATTCACGGACAGTTGAAAAACATGCACAGATCAGCGAATATAATACACTGGCAGACCCTAATTCTGTTCTCAGATGGCAAAATGTTATAAGAAACTTTTCTTAAAAAGAATTGAGTTTTTCACATTCCGGATTCTGGTTCACCGATATTTTCTATTCACTGTAACTACTGTAAGTAATAGCCAACTATTTTTCTGAAACATTGGTACCACGATTGCTCATATAAAGCAAATTGATTTTTCATGACATCTTGAATCATAGAACTGCTGTCACGTCAATTTCTTTTTAACATTTTGCCATCTGAGCACAGAATTATTCTGTCATACGAATGGGGTTTTTCTGATTCTGTTCTTGTCTCCTCATATAAGAAAAGTCCGTGATAATGTGTTGTTTGAAATAAAGTAATAGTATAGGGACGCTTCATCTATTTCCCCAACCACAAATATTAAGCACCATCGAATACACAGTTACTTTCAATAATTCTACATTTACAACATCATTCTAATAACTGCATAATATCTTAAAATGCAGTTCAATATGGACGTAAATTAGGCGTAAAGTAAACTTATTAAACCAATAAACAAATAATTAAAACAAACAATTTAAATTTTTGTTTCTTCTTATTAGGATTTGGGTCAATTTGCCTAATCACCAAATGTTAACATTTGACACACCAGATGTCAGTCACGGAGTTCAAAGACTTTGGACTCCCGTGATGGCCAGATAAGATTTTTTTAGTGACTATCCTTGATGTCCAAAGTGATAGACAAGAACATCGTTCACTAATGTGATCTAAAGTTAGTTAAAGTTACCCCGTAAAGTTGCTTTATCCACATCTGTTGAGGATTAACGCAATTATTAACGAATTGGGCGCGGTGTTCTCGTTGACAAAGGCGTCTAGTGATATGAAGGTTGCTGTTTCTATGCTGGTCGCTGACAATTCCCCCACCGTGTACACTAATGGTAGCTGGTGCATGTAAAATATGTCGTGGCTGCAATGTCCTCCAAGTTCTCAAATTTACCTGTGGTCAAGTGTTCCTGTCTCGTCACTTGAATCGGTTCTAAATTACGGGACCGGCTTTTAGGAGGTAGTGCTACCCGCCTATATGGTGACCCATTAAATGAATGCCAGCAATCTTCCGGTGTGAGTTAGGGCAGCCGTCAGCATTCGATGCTGACCACAAATGGTCTGTTGTCTGCAAGGCGTTGTCTTCCGGGTAATTCACATTCGGGCAAATTTCTAGAAATGACAAGTGCTTCCGCATTTGAGAAAAAAAAATATTAATGCAACAAAGCTCATGGGATTCATTCGTATCCTTGCCAATTTCTT
The DNA here is from genome assembly GCA_907164885.2 of Dolomedes plantarius. NCBI lineage: Eukaryota > Metazoa > Arthropoda > Arachnida > Araneae > Dolomedidae > Dolomedes > Dolomedes plantarius. The sequence continues at coordinate 160,138,450 of OU015498.1, read as the reverse complement.
TTTGCTCGTAAATCGTCTATGTTAAAATTTTAATACTTTTCTACTGTTTATGATGAGAAATTTTCATGTAATTATATTTTCCTGACAATTTGATAAGATACTGTTCCACTACACTTATAAAATTATCCTCCAAATTCAAAACTTAGGAGCAAAAGCTACCTATTTATTGGCTCTCTAATATGTCCTTTCGCCTTTAACTGTTATTAGACTCAACACTTGATTACTTAAGTAATAAACATAACACGCCGAAATAAGACTGCTGCTAAATAGACTGGAAAGTTTCCTGAACATTATGTTAGGTTAATTTACATTACCTTTATCTGCAAGTTTCAAATGGTAAAAACCAAGAAACACAAAACACGGCGGCTCGTTTCTATCTATTTCCGCTAGACATCCGTTTGTTAGTCTGAAATTCAGTGCCGCGAAATTCGTGAACCAATAGCGATCTATTTCTTACAATTAGTTTCTCCTGAAATAAGTAGAAATGTAATAGACAAGTTTCGCTAAAACCTGTAGTGGCAACCCGAAATATACATAATTTTAAGGATATTGTACCGATTGGTTGCCATTTGTCAATTTTCAAGGACTACCAAAATTTTCTGCTGATGCTAAATGAATCGATGTCATCCAGCGATTGCTCTTAAATCAGATAACATTGAAATGTTACTGGCCTTCGCGAGAAATTGTCCTCCAAAGGGAAATAAAAACATGAACGGCTGCTAATCGGAATTAAAGCCTTTTTAAACCTTATTCCATCCTAACGATGGTTTTTTTTTTACATTTGTGTTAAATTTCATGGCTGTTCATTATAGACTAAAGTACCTTCAATTTATGTACGAATAATATTTCTTTTCAGAAAAAGGGTGATGTCTCGATAAAGTGGCCCGTATTAAAGTTTGTAAAAGAAATCGTTTGAATTATTTGACAAATGAATCAAGAATTCCAACAAGAATGCTGTTGGGATAATACAAGTTACTTTTCATAATTTAAAAGAAAAAGATATTTAATTATCTCAAAAGAAATATCAAATCAAAATTATCTTGATTTTTATTTAACTCAAACATCTGATGATCTTACTGAATACGGGTAGTCTAGCTATTAATAAACTTTTTAACGTAGGATTACATTCCTCCATAACGGTCCTCAAGAAAGCAAAATTTCAGACGTTAAAACCGTCCGTCGTCGCAAGTTATAATTTTGGCAGAGCGCCAAACCAAGTCTGTATCACTTGGACAAGCAGTAAACAGTTAAACAAAAAAGTACTAAAATGCGTTAAAATTTATATATATATATATATATATATATATATATATATATATACTGAAGGGCCACTGAATTAGGGATACCTACCTAGTAACGAGTTGGGCCTCCTCTGGCCTTGATAACGGCTGCCACACGACGAGGCATAGATTCAACAAATTTCTGGAAACGTTCCACGGGAATGGCTTGCCAAATATTGGCTAAAGCTGTCCATAATTCACTAAGGTTCTTTGGTGCTGTGTGATGGCCTTTCACGCCTTGTTCCAAAACAACCCAAAGATGCTCAATAGGATTTAAGTCTGGGCTTCTAGGTGGCCAATTCGTGACAGAGAAGTCAGAGGAATGCTTATCCAACCAGCCAGTAGCCAACCGGGACTTGTGAGAGGTACAGTTGTCTTGCTGGAAAATTCCATTACCGTGCGGATAACAGAACAGCATAAATGGATAGAGGTGATCACCCAGCAACTCTACGTACCGAATTGCATTGAGGGAGGTTGGGACCAAAGATCCCAAACTGTGCCACGAAAAAACACCCCAGACCATGATTGAGCCACCATGCCCTTGTACAGTTCCAGCCAGGCATGCAGGATCCATGACTTCATGAGCCTGACGTCAAAATTTTAACGCATTTTATCAGCCTCCCGTCGGCGTTGAGTAGTCGGAATCGAGACTCATCACTCCATGCTACTCGTTTCCAGTCCTCTACCCTCCAGTATCTGTGCTCTCTTGCCCAGGCAAGACGTGCAGCCCGATGGCGAGTATAGAGCAGTGGTACTCTCGTAGGTCGACGGCTCCCGAAACCCATACGGTGAAGCGAGCGTTGCACAGTCCGTTTACTGACTGTACGACTGGAACCGTCATTAAACTGGGTGGTAATTTGAGCTAATGTTTGACTTCGCTGGCTACGTACAATACGCCTGAGCCGTCTCTCACCACGCACTGTCAAGGCTAATTGTCCTTTGCAGTTTGCCCGATCGCTAGTTTTTTTTCCACCATCTATGTATTCTTAGTATACTCTTGACACTGTCGACCTTGAAAATCCTAGCTGTCTGACGATTTCGGAAATTGAATGGCCCAAGCTTCGCGCACCTACGATTTGTCCGCGATCGAAGGCGTCTAAATCAGGCAGTTTACCCATACTGGCAATTCCAACAACTAATTCAGAACAACCACAGTACGCGCTATATATGCAGCTACCATAGCGCCCTCACTTTCGCATACATGATGCGCAGCGCTACACAATTTGCATAGGCTTTACTATCCCTAATTCAGTGGCACTTCAGTGTATATATATATATATATATATATATATATGACAGGCGTGTGGTTGCCTGCTCTCACATCTTAAAATGCAGTCATCATCCGCTAATATCATTGGCGAGTGGAAGAATAGTAAAACAGAGAATCAGTCCATAACTTGAATCAATTTACTTTATCTCCTTTTCATATTAACCAAGCTCCAAATCAGCGCGTTCAGCTCTCGCCATTTTGAGCTTAGAGACGCGACGAACACACGTCCGTCGGCATTGAATTCTATCCCGCTCTTTCTCGATTTCGATTTGAAAACAGCGCGTCCACTCTCCTGGCTCATGCGCAGAGCCCAATTTAGAATTTTATAGCACTTTCTTCCCGCCAAACCTGTACAGTATCTAAAAATAATCTCTCTGCATGGAGCTTCATTTCACCGCGAATCGAAGGTCAATTACTGAAAACGGGTATTCCACTGATTTCACCCGTAGCGCGTCTTGAAATATGAACTAGTGGCTTTTTCGCGCCACGAAAATGATTAATCCCTAAGCCCCCTTTAAATTTAAATTAATTATTCTTTTCCCAATTAATTTCTGACATACATACATACATATATATATATATATATATATATAAATATATATATATATATATATATATATATATATATATATATATATATATATATATATATATATATATATATATATATATATAAATGTCCAATACTAATTGATTTAAGTTCATCTATGTTTTGGCTTTTAAGCCTATACTCTAACGTGGGGTCAATTTCAAAGCCTTGTTAATTTCAATTAACTTACTATTATAACTTGCAGCATTATGCGCAGTATAATTAAGTAAGTAGTAGTTTTTTCAACTTTCTGCTAGCTTAACTACTAGTTTAATTATTCTGTTAAGTGTCTTTATTTTCAATTATTACATATCTCCTATGATGTTAGTGATTCTCATGTAATTCTTTCTATGCTCTGTGGCTGTGGTATTGATAATATGTTGAGTTAAAAGTTTAGTTAACTTTGTAAGCAACTGTTAATCTTTCATTAATAATACGCAAACTAATTATGTTAAAAATTGTAAGAAAAAATTATAAATAAAAAATAATAAAAAATTTTAACACTTATTTAAATACTGTTATAGTTTTTATTATAAGTGTACAAAAAAATTATAAAAATATAAAAATGATTGAAAAAATTGTAAAATGTCTAAAACTAATTATAAAAAATTGTAAAATTTGGTAGATGTCTGGGTTTAATTTATGCCTTGTTGTAACATGACATGCTGTTGATGAATGACACTTGGTTTAGCTAAATAATTTAATTAATCTTTGCCTTATCTTTAGTAATTTGGTTTTGCTCTTTATTATTGCATTTGTTGTGGGACTGATGTGTTTTGCCTGAACTTTAGTTAGCCCTTTTTCTATTATTTGGCACAGGAGATTCTTTTGTTTAATTTGGTTTAAACTAGTTATGTAATTAGTTTACTCAAGATTTTAATCATCATGATCTTTTATTGAATTGTAAATAGTAATTTGTTAATTGTATATTGTGTATTGGTTTATACATTAATTATATTTCTAAAATTACAACTTATATTCTATTGATTTGAATAGTATTTGTAATGTATAATCTAAATTACTTAATCAAGAATAATAATTTGATAAATATTGATATGTATAATATATTGATATTTTAATCTATAATACTTATATAACATTATCTTCTAATGTATTGTAATATGGTTAATACATGAATTATAATACTCTAAAATATTTCAACATATAATCTATAGTTATGTATATTGGTGTTAACATTATATTTTACTCAAGATTTACAACATTATATACTATTGTTTTTTTTAGCTAATTATTTATTATATAATGTTTATTAGACATCTTATTGATTTGTTTATTGGTTGATAATGTATATTTTTCTCATGAATAACTACATATTAAATTATAGATTTGTTTATGAGTTTAACATTTAATCGAGATTAATTTTTCCACTTTATCTTCTATTGATTCATTTTTAATTATTATTTTACTTATGTATATCATCATATTATTTTATTGAATTGTTAATATTATTTGTGTACTGTAAATAGGTAAAATCATTAATTATTTTAAGCAAGTTAAAAATAAACTTTCTAAGAATAGTTAATCACATTATTAGTGTTTAAAATTATATTACTCAAAATATACTACTATTGTTTAGTTTTAGTTGTTACATAAATTGTTCTATTCTCTTAAGCTTTTTACTAAGCTAATATGTAGGTTCAATTGAACTTATACTTTCTTAATATGAGTTATAGTAAAACATATCTAGCGACTGGCAATTTGGCATATCATTCTAATGATGTCAATGCTCGGTACATTGATACTTATTGGGGTATCAATGGATCGTCATACAGTTACCAATTAACTTCATCCTCTTTCTCTGTGCCCTCTCCATGTTATAATGTCAGGCAAAATGCGTTGGTTTTTGATAAATGCACTAATAAGCTATGTAAAACTTGTCCCCTTGCAGATAATTCACAAATACAAGTAAATTCAAAAAAACAAAATTTCTGCAAAACTTATAATTGTATATACAAACTCACTTGTAATTGTTGCCATATGGAATATATAGGACAAACTTCTAATCCTCTACATATTAGAATAAATTTACACCGTTCTAATATAAAAAAATATAATACACTAAATAGTCATCCACTTAACATTGAATTTGATCACTTCAAAAAACATAATTTTGAAAATATTGTAATCTCCATACTTGATATAATTAAATCACCCTCTGAAAGGTTATATTATGAAAATATTTATATGCAAAAACATAAAACTCTCTTTCCATATGGCCTTAATCAAATGTATAAACAAAAAAATATAGTTAAATTTAATTTTACTGATGTGTCAGCTCAACCTATTTACCCTAATCTAATTGAAGATACACAGTCCTCAAAAAGAACTAAAAGAGGTAAAAGTTATAATAAAAGTAAGACTTTTGATAGTAACATATATAAAAATGCCTTATTAAGTTTTCAGGAAAGGTTTATAATTGATTATAAATATAAAATATTAAAAGCTTGGATTTTTTCTATCGTTAAAAAACATATCATTAAGCTTTATCAACTATTTTTAAATACGAAACTAAAGAATTATCATTATCAGCATCTGGTATATGATTTAATACTAACACGGGCAAAACATTTAAAAATAAACTTATATAAAAAACAAAATTCAGATAATAACACATTTTGTGTACTAAATTTTACTAACCTTAAACTTAATTATATTAACTTCAATAGTATATTTGATAAACTTCATGATATGTTTCCTATAAAAGAAATAAAAATAAAACGTGCCTTTATATATACTCTGCCTATGGGTAGACGTATATTTAACTATAATCAGGTTTCAAAAAAATTTTCTGAGTCATTAAATTTAACTTGTGTTTGTCATCTTCCCATTTACAATAGTTATTTAGATACGACACATGGTCATGTAATAACAGGCAATATGGATATTGTGGAAGATGATGCACTGCGAGATTTGATGAATTTAGGAACTAAGTTTAGAATACCTAGTACTAATAATAATAAGAAAATAATTAGTTTCTTAAATGCTGATTTAGATAAATTTATTTACAAAATAGCAATTAATTATTCTGTACCTACTGAAGCTTTCAACCCTTGGAAAATTAATTTACTAAAACTAGTACAAGCTAAATTACCTAATAATAGTAATAACATTAATAATCCTTATAAACACTTTAAAGCTGCTATTACAAAATTACAAGATGACTTTATAGTCACTTATGTAGATAAAGCAGCCAACAACTATGCTATAATTTGTAAAAAATATTTTGCCATATGTTTAAAAAAACAGTTAGAAAATAGTGATCTTTTTCAGCCATTAAAAGAAACTACTAATATTATTATTAAGAAAATCATAGCTAAATATAAACTACTAGGTATTTCATCTAACATTTATCATTTTCCTTATATAACTTTAGTTCCAAAATTTCATAAAACACCTATTGCTTTTAGAGCAGTAACCTGTGGTCATAATGCTTATGCTACAAAAGCAAGTAAATTATTATTAAAATACCTTAAATTAATCTATAAAAATATAACATCTGGTGTTTGTGGTATAATTGATAATAGCTATAGTCTAATTAGAAAACTACAAACATTAGATAACTGTAAATATATTGTAACTTATGATTTTAAAGATCTATTTAATAATATTGATATAATTGATTTAAATAGAATAATCATAATGTTAGTACAAAATAATATTCAATACTTAAACAACGAAATTAAACTAACTCGTTTCAATAGGCTCCTAGAATTAGTAACTAAACATAATTACATAGTTCATAATAATAGTATATACTTACAGTCCAAAGGTGTACCACAAGGTGGTAATGCTTCAAGTATGCTAGCTAATTTATACTTATATTATTTTGAAATTAATAATATAGAAAATTGCAATTATAATATATTTAGATATATAGATGATATAATAGTAATAAATAAAAGTAATAACCCTATAGACTTAAATTTTTACCCTCCTAATTTGGAACTAATTAAAAGTAGCCATGATAATATTAATGTAAACTTTCTAGATATTAATATTAAATTAAGTACTAACAATAAATTTACTTATGACTTATATGACAAAAGATCTGACTATAATTTTAATATTGTTAAATTTCAAAATTATCTAACCTGTTTACATAAATCTGTTTTAAATAACATTATTGTAAATCAGTTAGTTCGTATAAATAGGCTATGTTCTAAAGACAATAGGATTAAGCATATTATAGACTTGAAAGCTGTGCTAACTCGTAATAATTACCTTGTTAGTCTATCCAAAAACATAATTGGTTGTTTTTGTTTTAATGAATAGTTTGTTCTGTTGCATTAATAAGTTAAACATATCAATAGGTTAAAATAAAAATAATAACTACTAAAAACAAAAATAAAAACATAAGAAAAATAAAAAAATAATTAACTCATAGTAGTAACTATAATAAAACTAAATAAATAAAGGAATAATAGTCTTAAAATATGGTAACCTAAGTAAGTCTGTAACTGAGTATCCACTACCTCAATGGTTGCAAGTTATATGACGTCAGTCATCTTGCGGTTACAAGTTCTTAACTTCCACTCTGACTAGCGCCAGGCTTGGTGTGCTTTGGTTAAGTACTTTTATTCAAACTTAATTCATTTATTATTCAATTCTTCATTTAATAATGGATTGTACGGTGTCTGAGTGTGTTTATTTAATAGATCATACTCATCAGAAACAATCCATTGGTTTTTAGACAGTATTGACACCGCTGATGAAGAAATGCTGTCAAAAACCTTATTCATACTTTTCTTTACATGTTGGATGTTCCTGGCTTCATGTAGCTTTAGAGCTATTACTGGTTTTCTCTTTCATCTTATTCTTATTTATATATATATATATATATATATATATATATATATAAATATATATATATATATATATATATATATATATATATATATATATATATATATATATATATAAATATATATATATATATATATATGTGTGTGTGTGTGTGTGTGTGTGTGTGTGTACAAAAGAGGTAAGCAACGATAAGTAATCCTACGTAAATAACACGCGGTAATTTCGTTAGAAGAGACTACCTGAATTTTTTTTTTATATTTGCGAGTATTTTAATTTATTTTTCTGGGGTTATTCCGCTATCATACTTTTGTTTTTTTTACATACAAATACAAAATAATAGGGGAAAATATAATAGATCTGTTTTATATGAAGTGTTGAATAAAACATAATTTTTACTTCCTTACTGTTCCCTTTACTGTCCTCCACCCCATGAGAAGTCTACAATATAAAGCAAACGAAAGTCCTTCCCGTAAATATATGTATCCCACACATCATTACGAAGGAAATGAAGTTTCCTGAAAATTAAACCAAAACAATTATCTAAGGAGATTCTAGAACAACGGAAATATTTTGGCACATTCCTCGAGTACTTAAAATGTATAGATTAGAAAGACTTGCCCTGTAAACTCCCTACAGTGATCGATTCACCACAATCAATTTCAGATAATTAAATATCGAACGGTGCTTGAAATGCTCGCCAAGCCATGCGTCTCTAATTTCGAAAATTACTTTTAAATCAAATTCACTCACTTCTGGAAAGTTTTTTTACGGTTTTATTTCTCTAGAAAAATTATAGCTGTACTTTTCTGAAGTCCTAATTTTAAGAAATTATTTATTCCTGTTTGTTAATATTGTTGTATTTACAGTATGTGGATGTAGCCATGCTTATACTCTCCCAAAGTTCAGTTTAGGATGGCATACTTAACCTTTTCCTTACGGGGTGTGATAGCATGTATCCCAAGAATACGGGCCCAAGATAGAATATATATATATATATATATATATATATATATATATATATGTATATATGTATATATATATATATATATATATATATATATATATATATGTATATATATATATATGTATATATATATATATATATGTATATATGTATATATATATATATATATATATATATATATATGTATATATGTATATATATATATATATATATATATATATATATATATGTATATATATATATGTATATATATATATATATATATATATATGTATATATATATATATATATGTATATATATATATATATATGTGTGTATATATATATATATATATATATGTACATATATATATATATATATATATATATATATATATATATATATATATATATATGTATATATATATATATATATATATATGTATATGTATATATATATATATATATATATATATATATATATATATATATATATATATATATATATATATATATATATAAACTCCTTAATGGCCGTTCTTACAAAGAGGCGTGGAATTTCCCGATCTAAATAGGGAATCGGAAAAATGGGCCCCGTAAGCTAAAGGTTAAGAGAAGAGGCTTTGTGCTGAACTTCGATCAACTAATGGGGTGCAGTAGTTTGTAAAAAAACCCACGCTAAATGTGCCGAATACTTATTAGATAGTTCTAAGGCCTTTTAAAACTTGTCATTTTCCTTCTTGGCCTTTCAAGCCCTTTAATGAGTAATTATATAAAGTCAAGGTAATTAATGAAAATCAATTAGCGCTAAAGATAAATGAAATACCACTAACGAAAAAAAGTTTCCCAGACAATTTAGCAGAAAAGAAGTGGATAACAGTCTTAGTTTTCTGCTGTTCACTCTTTTATTAATAGAATAGCACTCAAGTTTTAAATTTTTAGATTTATTAAGAGTTTAACGACTGAAGTTTTCGTATCTGCATATTGGCTTGGTCTTTGATGCTAGGCACTAAAACACGGTTATTATGGTTCCGAAGAAAAGAAAACTCGATCTGCTGTATAAAAGTATTGATTTAAAATCATCAGATATAAAAATCATACTTTTAGGTTGGTTGGAATTGTATAAAGCAAACATTTGTTTCATAAGTACTATAGTTAAGGTTTAAGTAAACATATAGTTTAAAAATAAGGTTAGAAAAGTGTTTTTTGTGGTTTCAGAGAAATGTTTATGGAATATTTTCTCTACGAGGAATTGATATCAGTTAAAATTACATTTTACCATACCGTCTCAGTGCTTATTTTAAGACTGTTTATATTCAAAATAAAAGTATATGTTAAAATATTTCATCGGATGCAATTTTGCCCATTCTAGTTTTATTATTTTGCTTTTTGGAACTATCATTTGTACATTTACGTACGTTCAAGTGCATATATTTTTGCTTATGTTAAATCTTGAGAATAATACGCACTTTTTTTTTACATTTTATTCCGCAAAAATGAGTGCGCGTATTATACTCGAGTACAAAAAATGTAGTTTTAAACATTGAATAAACGACAAACAATAGATGAGCTGTATTCTAGTGAAATTGATTAAGACTGATAGTAGGACAGTAATTTTTGTTTTGAATTGGAAATGTAAGTTTTTTTGGCTACCGAATTTGACGTTTTCGTTTATTTTTATTGTAAATTTTGTTTATGTTAATAAGTATTTGTGGAATTTTTAAAGAAAATATTGAAAAATTATGGGTGCGCATTATAGTTTCATTTTTATGTTTTACGAAAATTTCAAGCAAAATCAAGCATGCGTATTATAGTCAAGATTTTACAATATATTAATAGTGTATACATGCATGTTCTTATGTTAGTATTTTGGAGGCATTAAGAAATTTGAAACTACAATTTCATAAAAAACATGTTTCTTTCTTAAGTGTTTGACTACATGAAGTCTATTCTTTAGGCTCCAAGTAAATATTGTTCTATATAAAAATAGATAAATCGGGACTCTAGCGGCTCCGGGATTTTTTTTAAATGGCACAAGGGCGGAGGTATGATTTAACCCAAATTTTAATCTCACCTCCTCTCACCTACTTACCTCATAGAAGTATATTCCGGTATACTGATTAAATGTACCTGTATCCGCCCTAGACACTAAGGTATATAAAGGCGATCGTCGGGATATGAACTAAACATCCCCAGTACAAGGCTAACGCGCAACCACTATGCTACAACGGGTCCTACCGTACCGTGGCAAGCATTGGTGTATCCCGCCGTACAGAACCACCCTGTGTATATATATATATATATATATATATATATATATATATATATATATATATATATATATATATATATATATATATATGTATGTATGTATGTATGTATGTATGTATGTATGTATGTTTGCAGGGCTCGATTTGATGCGGAACGCGCCGGAACGGCGTTCCGGTACCTCTCTTTTGGGAAAAAATTATAACAGTTAAAAAACATTTATTTAATCACATAATTAGTCTGTTGTTAGTGAGTGGACCTGGTCTATTATATACATACATACATAACTACATACACACACACACACACACACATATATATATATATATATATATATATATATATATATATATATATATATATATATATATATATACATTCTTGGACCTGTATAGTAGGATACATGCTATCCCACCACGTAGAGAAAAGGTTAATTATCTAACAGACATTTTTTTACTTAAAAATAGTTCCACTGAATACTGATATTTTCAAGGAATGCTTTCAAGTAGAATTGAGGGATTTCAAATTTGTAGATGAGTTTTGACTCTTGTTCAATCACTATTTTGGTGAAAGTATATTGAAAAAATAACAATATGTGGTAGAGAATCCCTTTCAGTAATGAATTTCAAACTACTCTGTTCGATTGTCAGTCGCTACATCGCAAAAGCAAAGTTTAGTCCTTTGTTTGACAGATCCTTGAAATTAAACTTGCAGACTTTTTTAATTCACGATAAACATATGGCGCCGTGACCAGGATCCAGATATTGGTTATTAAATAACCTTAAAACAATAGATGCATGCGTGTGTTGGGGCAAGCAACGAAGACAGAGAATCGACCTTTATCATACATTTATTTAATAAATCACAAAATTCATTTAAAGTGAAATTGCTAGTAGAACAATATTCCCCTTCATATTAACATTTTACATACGATAAATTAGAATCAGAGGCAAACTAAATGGTCAACGTAATAATTTTTAGAGTCTATGGGGAGGCACTTACTATTGCTCAAGAATGCAGCGATGAAAGATGGCATCGACGACAGGGGCCCAAATCACGTCATATACCGGATCATCATGGCGGGTTACTGGCACTACTGCTAGACTCCGAGGCAGTCGAGACTCTGTATGGTCTGAGCGCTAGGAAAACTGTCGGAGAAATCTGGACCTTCTCTCCTTTTTCTTTCTTGGAGTGGCTGTTGTCCGTTTACGGGGGGGTCATACTGAACCGCCCCTTTTTTTCATTGGGCAATGGGCTGTATTTCTCTCAGTAGTTCCTGCTCCAATTGGTTCCTTATTATACTGCCCCTGTCCATAGTCTACAAAGTACCGCCCCACCATAATTTTCACTTGCAATACCACTTGCAATTATTATTCACTTGCAATATTTAATGACTTTTGATCGCTATCAATGGCCACACCGACAGCTATTCTTCTATTTCCTCATGGTGTACAAGCCCTTATTTACCCCTGCCTCTGCAGCCTTTACAATAGATTTGTTCTTGGCCACACCGCGGGGAATTATACCATTCCGCTTCTACATTTTGCATTCACGAGTTTATTTTTCAGCCTTCACTGCAACCGCGAGAAAGTGATAGAGATAACTTCTGAAGGATTTTTAGATTATTTTCAATTTAAAAAAAAAAATTCCATACACAAAGATTGTGTTTATTATATTGAACATTTTTCCATTAACAATTTGTTTAGACATTTCACTTTTCTTTAAAACCGAACAATTAAGAGTTCAGGAAAATGATTCCGACCGAAGGGAAAGATTTTAGTTAACCGAAAATATAAATTCCATAATTTAACTTCCTCTATTTTTTTCACGTTGTATCATGTATTGAAATTCGATAAGAGAAGTTCATCAGAACAATCCCCGCATTTAGAGCTTCAACATTTAAAAAAAACTTTCTTGCGGGGTCCCATTTATTTACCCTTTTAGTCTGTTCTAAACGTAAAAATCGAACATAACGATTTAAGATACATTGATACTACAATGAAACGTGGCGGTAAAGTTTGGTGGTCATTTTACAAAATATTAACTTGGTCTTTATAAATTGCAATGCTAAGTTTCAACGTTGTTCAGGGGGCTTATGTGAAAGGTTTATGTTCGTTTAGTTTAACAAGTCTGAGTTCTTTAATTGAAATAATTAGGGTCTACTTAAGAAGGTTTTAGAACTCATTAAGGAAAACATGACTGTCTGGGTCGTAAGTCATTTAATAAAAGGGAAGTACATATAATTTCCTGGGATGAGAAAGGATATGGATTTTAAAATAATCAAGGGTATTTTTTCCAATTCTCATCACAACTTTCTTTGCGAAAAATCGAAACTTTTTCCTCTACATTTATCAACCCATAAATCACTTCACGGGGAAAACAAACTAAGTGAAAGTTTCGTTTTTGATATATATACAAGTCTGATTTCTGAATGCCGAACGCAACTACTGAAGAAAACTAGGTCTGAAGCGGAAAAGAAAATCTAAAATCTCCTTTTTTTCATCCGTTTATTTGGTTTTTAGCAGATTGTTGAGAAAGTGGAGATTTTTTTTTATTTCTGTCAATAGATTTGCTTTATTTTATTTAAAGGTAAATAATCCTTAAAAACGTGATGCAATACTTTCAAATATTAAAGACCAATTTTCGTGGATGAAATTTTGTGGATCAATTAAGAAATAAAAAAAAAGTTATGTCTGTATAATTAAAACAGTGCTCGACTATGTATGACCTAATTCCATATAAAAGGGTTTATTTAACTTTCCCTACGATGGAACACTTCGTAAATCCTTAAATTTTATTAGCACACCTTTTTTATTTTATACTGTGTGTAATAACACATAATCAATAATTTTTTTTTAAAAAATGGGAAAAAAATTATTTTGTATTTAATATTTTTTAGGCATTTTAGAGCATTAATCCGCCAAACATGTTTGAATTTCTTGTAGTCGTTGCAGGATACAAGACAATTCCAGGTTTTCGCGGAACACCTATTAACTTTCCATGGAACACTAGTGTTCCGCGGAACATCGTTTGGGAAACCTTGCCATATAGCATCTATTTCATGAATGTAAAGAGGTTTGAGACTCCTGTTTATCGAGTGAGAATCTGAACTTATTCCAAGAATGAAAATATATGTTTTATAATGTAGTACAATGCTACATCAAACGTCGTTAGACATTTTTCCTGCTATGAAAATAAAATAAAAAATTCAGGATCATAAAAAACAAGTGTAACTTATGTTCACAAAAAAAGTATTTACTCATCCGCTTTAATAGAAGGGAAAATATCGCTATATTACGCTATATATATCGCTATATAAGACATACGCACCAGACAGTATCATCTTATTCCTCAGTTCTTATAAAAATATTATCCATAACGTTATCTGGATAAAAATATTATCCAGAAAAGTTATTTTGAGTAAAGTAAAAATGGTACAGTCTCAAAATGCTGAGGTGAAAGATCTGTTTCTATAAGATAAGCTCAATATGGTCTTAAAACGGTTATAATCTTAAACAAGAATAGTACCAGAGATATAACCCTACATTATCTAGATTAAATAAATATAAAAAGAATATTTGAAACACTAACAGTTTACTTTGCTGTATCATTAAAAAATCAAGAATTTATATTCACAACAAAGTATTTTTTATCAAGTTTAAAAATGCATGTATCACTGCGATCTGAAAGTATCTATCTAGATAAAAACTCCAATTTAATTTTTGCTACGAGGTTCCGACTTTATCATTTTAAAGGACCTTTACAGTGATATTTTTAAATTAAATTTCAAATTAAAGCGACTGAAGACAAATACACAAAAAAAGTATTTATATCAGATTATTAATTTCAGATACAAGGCTGAAAAATATATTTCCTATGAAGTCAAAAAACAATGAATGAAATGTCAAAAATAAAACAATGAAGAAGAAAATATAAGAGAAGAAATTTCATGGACAGATAAAGAAAAAAAAATCCACAATTCCAGATAATACCAAGTTAAGCTGGTATCAAATAAAGCGATAAAATTCTTCCGAAAATCTCGAGAGTAGGTCTTCAACTTTGCCAAAGAAAGTTAGCGTGAATGACTACAAGTCTTATTGCCAGTTGTTAAAAAAGAAGTAAAGAGTTGAAAGTAAGGTTTGGCCGCGCTCCAGCACTACAGATGTCTTTTCCTAATTCCGCTTTAATAGGAGGGTGAAGAAAAGTAGAAGAATCGAATAAAATGCTTAGCAAGGAAGTCGAGTTTAGTTCCAGAACATGGCGCAACAGATTTCCACAGGAGCATATGTTAAACGATTTACAAAGCACTGCGAGCGGATATGTTCACAGACATTATTAAAGAAACAGAGCTTTAAGGAAATTAATTATTGGTTCAATTAGATGTATTAAGTACATTTTCGAAAATTATACATAATGTCATTTATTCACTTTGTTGGGATATTTGAACGTTTATATGTTACGGGTTAATGTGCGAGAATATTGTTCAGTGTTGTGGAATAAGTTTGAAAATGCGTGTTGTATGTACGAAACTCGTGTTACAGGAATTTATAGAGTTTTAAATAAATTGAGAAGTGATTAAATTAATCAATGTTTTCTTGAACCGAGATATTTTCCCGTTTTGGTTATAAATCTGAACATACTAGACATTTATGCTTATTGTGTGTATAATTAATTTTGGTTAATTTGAATACTTTGATACACACCAATGTGCTGTCATTAATGAACCCTTTACAAGTTAGATCGTCAGGTATAAAAGTATACTTATTAAAGGACCTTCAACTGGGATCATCTGCAGTTAAATATTAATATGAAAGAACAAAATTCAATGCTTATGAAAATTTAATTTATAATTCTTAAGGGATTTTTTGCCATAGAAATGTGTGAAATAGAAATAATGTCTAGGTAAATGTGCATAAAATGATATTTCCCCAAAGCAAATGAAAATATAAAAAACAAAATCAGCTGCACTAATTTTAAATTTGGGCTTGTGGCGGCCCAGTGGTATAGCGCGCTCGTTTTCAATGCTGAGGGTGCTCGGATCAAATCCTGGTGTCGCGCCACGAAAAATGCCTCCGTTCGTGTCATCCCTTCATAGGGGGTAATACTGTCCGCCTATATGGTGCCCCCACAATTAAATGGGCAGTAAAATTGCGGCGTTGTATAGGCGAATGTTTGACGACAAGTGCATTATAAAAAATAATTTAATTTAATGTAATGGCACGTAATCTTGTAAAATACATATACAGTAAGAAAGTTCCCATTAAGAAAATTTTTCATTCCTTGAGATTTTAAGAACTCCGGAATGAAGTGAGAATCTTATGATGCATACAGACTCCTGACTGGCAAACTAGTTCCTGTTACGTAAGCTTGAAGACAAAAGGAAGCCTAAAAAAATCAAGTAATTAGATCATTGTCAACATGTTTCTCGTATTTTCTTGGCAGCTTGTTGTCAGTCTGGATTCCTTTCACTCTTCTAGGGTAAACATATTCATTCTTCTCATTACCAAGAAACAAGAAACTAAAGATTTTTAATTTTCAACTTCGATATATTTCGATGTTTGAATACATGCATGTACAATCAAAACCACCGACGCCAATGAATTATACCTTTACTAGTTGTCCGAACCATGTTAGAGTTATTCCTTCATTTTGGGGCGTAATTTTAAATTAGTCTAGACCTTTTTTCGCATTTTAGCGTTATAATTACACATGACTAAGAACTATGGTAGTAAAAATTAAATCAGAGATTTAAAGATAAACTCTAAAAGGAAATGGAAAGGTTTTAAAATGGACCTTCGACAAAATACGATTAGAAATAATTTTAATATTTAAGACTAAATAAAAGAAAATTTTGTTTCCTTAACTTTTCATCAAATATCCTTTCTGTTTTCCAGATATACCAGCTCAAAAAATTTGATATATAAGTATAACAAAATTTCTTATTTAGGACCTAAAGATATTTTTAATGTGTCAATTCGTCAATAATTAGCGATAAAGTGGTGATAATAGCATTTGGTCATTTTTTTATTTTTTATTAAAGCATCAGTAGAACTGAGCAAACTTTTTTAGTTGGTGTGGTAAAGGCACGCCAAGATCACATACAAGATCATATACTAGATTATGGTTAAATAACGGGACTTGATGAAATAGCAGATAGATTCATGATGTTTTTCGAACAAAAGTTATGCTCTTTAGATGACTTTAACACGTAATCAGATATCGATTTAAAAAATGCTATTTTTTAAATATTTTATTTTGACTTGGTCTATAAAATTATTTTTGTGAATGATTTAATTTAAATAGTTAAATATACTTGAATCTCTGTTTAACGCAGTCCCATTTTTCCACTTCAAACTTCGTAATAAAGCGAGTTCGTTAAACTGAAATTTAATTTTTAAAACTTTCGCTAATAAAACATTAGATATTGAAAACTAAACTGAGTCAGTCTCTTTTTATAGAATATAGAAATACTAACTGCAAAATTAAATTTATTTCGTGCAGATAAACATTATTATTAATAGCTGAATATTAATTTAGTAAATTTAGTACCAAACAAACTTAGAATTAACTCTAGAAAGACGGCTGCCATCATTTTGACGGTTTCGGACATACCATTGAGTGCTATGTCTGTATTTATGTCCTCGGGCTTCTGAAATTTTGTGACTTTTTATAATTTTACGCGAAATATGCACACACATTTACAAAATTATATTCGATAGTAAAGAGGGGGAAAAATGTGTTGAATACCTACTAAGACTGAGAGCCATCGATGTGACGGCAATATAGAAAACATGCAGAAATTTTAAAAATAATACTGGGAAAATGTTAGTTACTTTTCGTCTCTTCCCCATCTGCAAATAACAGAAATATTGGCTCTTCGGAAATATTGGTGTTGAAAAATAAGGACTGCACAAACCATGCATATATTTTTACGGAAAAACCAAGGTTGTCATCTCGGCATACCTTCATACAAATATATCTAAACATATACTAATTTATGATATATTGGTATGAAATAGCTCAAAATTTAAAGTATTTAACCATTTAAGAAAGCATTAAATAGTTTAAATTCTTGATTTTATTTTTAACCGTCAAAATGACGGCGTTCGGTCTTTTTAGTAAGAAAAAAACTCCCGTCTTTCTAGTGTTAAATAAAATTAGTACCGCAACAACTAGTAAACACGAAACAATCTAATAAAATGCATCGCAAGCATGTTTTAAAAAGGGTTACGAAACGATAAGGAATAGATTATAAATGAATGATGTAAAAGGGCACAAACTCGCATTAAAGGATGTTTCGAAATTTCAGACGTGACACATTTATAAACGGTGTAAAAATTTCTAATTCTGCAGTTTTCAATTTGAAGTGTTCGATTCTTTCATAATAATTTTCACATATTTGTAAGGATTAAAACACTGCAACAATACTCAGTAACAATTTTATTTAGATGTTATTTCCTCCACAATATATCGAATGCTTTCTAAGTCTAAAAAAACTAGCGCAGATAACTTTTTATAATATGATTATTAATAATCACGTAAATTTTATTCAAAATCGAGGTTTCTTAAAAAAAAGTTTTTGTTAAACAATAGACACCTTTAATGGGAACACCCTTTTGCGTATACTCTACTATAACTAAGTAAATTAACGGATAATGTGATCTATCATCGTTAAAATTTTATTCTCTAGCTCAGGGCTTCTTAAACTGCGAGTCGTGACCCCATTTGGAGTCAAGCAACAGAATTTTGGGGGTCACGAAAATTTCAACAACTGTTTGTGTAGGGTGCCCCTTCAATCTGAAATGTCGTATCCTTAGATTCTTTAGGGGGATCGGGAGCACATTTAAATTTATTTTTAATTATCGAGTTAAAATTTTGAATTTTTTGTAATGGTTAACCATATAATTTGTAAACAAAATCCCATCATAAAAATTCTCATAAAGTTTTTTTAAAAATTTTTAATATTAATTTTTTATAAAAAGTGGGGTAATTTAAACTCATTATAACTCCAAATATTATTCGTCGAATTTCAAAATTTTTTTATTTAATTAAACAGAAAAATAGAAGTTTCAATTTTGATTCAGCGTTTTTTAAAATATTAATTTTTTTAAATTAAAATATTTAGAGAAAAAATTAAAAAGAAATTGATGTAACTTATTTTTAAAATATCATATTTTAAAAAGTAAATATTTTTTTCGAATTTGCTGAATCAAAATTAAAGTAAAATAATTTTAAAAGACATGTTCCAAGTTTGAACCATTTATCTTTAACGGTTCTTGACTTATAACAATTTAAAGATGAGAAATGGTGAAAAAACCTATCATGCAGAAAACGCATGTACAGGTTTAAACAAAGATTGGCTGCTATTAGAATGTTGCAAACAAAAAAATTAATATCTCCTGCTCTAATTAAGATAAAAACATGATTTAAGCGTACCTTTAAGCGGAAAAGAACATAAAAATTTTAATGCAATAAAACTTTTGCGGAAATTTGAAGAATTTTGTGTCCTGGACCCCCTTAACAAGCGCTTTAATTAAGATATCTCATATTAAAGTTATTTTCGCATTTGTTACGGCCGTATCTAGAACTGAAACTATTGTATCACAAAAATCAGCTAAATAAATCAGCATTCTTAATGAATGAAAGGAAATCATACATAAAAACAAAGGACTTTATTTTGTATATAAAGGTTAGCAAATATAATTGCGAAAACCATTTTGATTTAAAATATTTAATTCAAATCACGTCATGGATTACATAACAGAAATTTTAAAAAAAGTTTCAACGCTAATGTAGGTTTATGAGTTAATTTGTTCGGCAGTCTGTGCCGACTTTATAAGGTTTAATTTGTGTTGAATTGTTTGCATTATTATAACAGAAATAAAGCGATATTTTCTCGCTTTCACTTCTTTGATTTATTATTAGTTAATATGTTATTTGTAAAATTAGTTTATGTACTTATGTTTCATTTGTCTGCTTATTTTATGTATATACCCGGAGTCGCGTAAAATTCTCTCGTGTGAAAAGGGGTCGTGGGCAGAAAAAGTTTGAGAAGCCCTGCTACAGTTGAAAAAATATTTCTACTTACTTTTGAAAAAAAAATTAGAAATTACTTCCAATCTTGTTACACTTTGCCCTCGAAGAATAAAAACCAGATATTAAATTTATAGGAAAATTCCCGGAAATGTGTGCTCTGTTCATTGTTAAAAAATTGAATGCCATTTCATATTTTAAGTGCCGTAATTGCTTCCGATGGTTTGTATTGAATGCTTGAAAGGAGACGGAAAAACGAAAAAAATTCCGCTTTTTTTATATCGAGAGCAAAACTTTCTAGAAGCCATCAATATGCAGAAAAATAAGGCGGATTTCTCAGTATTTAAATGGACCGAACGGGAAGGCTGATTTCCGCGAATGTGATAAGTTCATTCCAGATGTCCTTTACTTGGAAATGAAGAAGATTTTTATTTGCTCAGAAATATTTTCATGTTGACATTTGCATGAACTGACTGAAATTAGGAATTTAACTTTTGTAATCTTATTTTTATTAAATCTTTGATTTTGTCTGAGTGAGCATGCCAAAATCTTTGAAAATTAACCTCTTATTCGGAACAGTCAAGATATGTCCACCCCTGCCCACCTTAAGATTCGAAATTGTAGAACTCTTGTACAGACTACTGAATGATTTTTTAAAATCATTATATTGTTAAAATATGTCAAATTACAAAATGTTCTAAACAGAAATGGTAACTTATGAAGTAATGTTTCATAAAAATGCTCTTATATACACTAAACAAAGTGCTGATTTTTTCCTGCTGCGAATATATGGCGCCCACAGCATGTTGGGCTTGAGCAGTGTGGGCTCGGGATCAAATTCCATATGAGACATGGATATTCACTGCTGTTCCCTCGTAGGGAGCAATGTTGATTCACCCATTTAGAGCTCTCATTATAAAGGAGCCAACGAATTCGCGGTGGGGATGGGTCAATATCATCAGGAAAAAGTATACCCCCCGATGGAAAAAAAATGTTGTGAATTCATTTTATAAAAGTTTAAAAAGTCTCGCTAGTTAATCAAAATACTTTTTTTAAATAAACCGAATTAATTTTTTCTTTATAAAGTTTTCAATCATTATTACAGCTTCGAACCTACCCCTAACGGCTACAGATGCCCATATCTTTAGTGGTATTCAAAACCCGAGACTGATTCCGAATATTAGTGACCTAGCCATTCATTCTGCGATTGTCTAAGAGCGTTTCAGAAGGATATGATTCTACTTAGGATTTGAAATATACGGGTATGAGTGCAACTGTAGCTTTAAGGCGAAATGTCAACAATACGTCACTGTTATTGTTACAGGAGCAAAATTACTTCCGTAATGCTTAAATTCTAATACTAATATCAACAATTCCTGGTATTCATAAGGGAGAGTAAATCGGCTACTAGTCGACCCCAGACAGACCCCCGAAGGTACCCGATTCTGCGTGCGTCACAAGTGTTGGTTTTAAGGCAGGATACCGATAGCTATGTGCAGACAAATAAACAACAGCACGATGAATTTGCCTTTTAATGCATGCATAAGACTACTTGTGAGTGGAAGATACCCTCGACAGTTACATAGATACTATCGTGTTGTATATTGCTCCCTTCATACGACTTAATAACAGTTGTTCCTGAATGTTAATATCTCAACTCATTATTACGTCATGATTCTCAGCAGAGGACGTAATAAGCAGTCAGCGGAATTAATTGCTTCGAGCAGGAGAATAGAAAGAAGGCAGCACGTTAGCTAGATAAAGTGCTATTTAGTTAAACCGACACGTGCTTGAGATAGAGCGCTGGAATCTAAGTTGTCAATTGTACCCGAGTTTAATCGGGATGTATCGTATTAATCGCATATTCCACAGCTGCTACTGTTATTAACAGTCCAACTGTTATAGTACGTGATATCTGAGCGATAGAGCCGAAATTGTAGAAGTCGCTTCTGATATTTCGACTAGTTGAAGTAAAGATATCTGTATTTTAATGCCGATTTGTCAATAAAGCATTCCTTTGATATGAAGCTGAAAATTGAAGTTCACAATTTGTAATTACTTTAGTGAAATATCGAACCACCAATGAAATTTATCAAGGGACAGACATCTCAGATTTTATAATTGTAAGTCCAATTCAGACTATACAATGGGTAAATCCCGTAAGAAATCAACCATAGATGCCCATCAAAGACGTCATAATATTGAGTACAGATGGCAATGATCTCTCTGGGATTTGCCAGGAATTGTACACCCGGATGGGGCACTCTAATCGAAAGACTAGTTCGTTCTGCATGACTAACTAGATGAAGAGTTTATTGGTATGCCATGGAATAATCGCCTTTGTTAATGACACAACGATCCTTGTTTCTTTTAAAGGTCTATTAACAAACGTCTTATCCAAGTGTGTAACGCGTAAGAGTATGGTCACGATTGCTGAGCTTACTTGATCCGAAAACTTTTGAACACCAGTACATGCATCCGATTTCGGAAAACGAATCTAACGCCTAGAGATGGGCATCATGTAGTATTCCAAAAGTATGATCTTTAGATCTAAACGTTCAGCATACGACTGCCGTATTGATGACACCAGAAATTCATATTGGTTAAGAAGGAGAAGTTTATATGCCTATGTTCGTTAGCATAAATTTATCTATACATACAAGCATTTCAAACGAATAACTGTTAAAAATAATTTTTGTGACTGGATCTGGTGCCAAGTGTATTTATTATTTCAATAGGTTTCCGACTATGGACTATTAAGTTATTTTTTACTATTATAAAAAGACGAAACGAACTTTTTTAGAAATAGTTTTGATTTTGGGAATTATTATAAATTATATTTATTTTTTTATAACAACTCATTCAAATTTTTCATCTCTTCGTGACTCAAATTAGGGAAAAAAATTTAATTCATATATATATATATATATATATATATATATATATATATATATATATATATATATATATATATAGAGAGAGAGAGAATATATATATATATTCCCTTTTTGTAAAATAAACATAATTCTTAGCTATACTCATTTAAATATAAATCACATTTCTTCAAACTTAAATAAATTTAAATAATATTAGCCAGTATTATTTAGTTTTAAGAATTGAGAAAATTGAGTACTAAAAATATGTTTTGAAACATGTTTAAAACTTTTTATACACATTTCGTCAAAGAGTTTGAAGCCTTGGAAACATTTTAAAGGGAAAAAATGTATAGAAAATATAACCACGAAAGCAATGTTAGCTAAAGAGTAAAATAAAATTTTTGATACTCTATTATTCAATAAAGTGTTACCATTAAAAATATCTAAGCTTTAAGATTTGTTTCTTACAACAAATTTTAACCACGAAAAATAAATATATGCTCTAAAAGTTTAGTTTGAGCTAAATAGCGAAAATTTAGACTCTTGAAAAAGTACTCAGTAAAAATAATTTTGAATTTTGCACGGAAGCGTTTGTTGATGACAGGAGAATACAGGGAAGAAAAAACCATGAATAGAGACTTAAAAGAACACTACGATGGGATTTTTTTTTAAGTCTGTTCAAAAAATTTGCAACAAGAGTGGTTCTATCAACAGTTGGCAATTTATTCTAATTATTTCTAGTATACAAAATTAATCACTTATAAAGAATATTTAGCGTTGTGATTGTAATTTTTGTCCCGCCATAAAATTCAACTAATACTATTATTCAGTTACCATTTTAAAGGGGATTTTATATCTATAATTTTCCTTGTGTTAAAAGTCGGTCGAGTCCTTTTTATTTTATTTCTTATGAAATTATCTACCTTATCTTCTTTTTTGTGACAGAGATAAAAATGATAAAATATATAAAAATGGAAATAAAATTATTTTAAATGGATAAAAGAATAAAGTAAAAGTTGTTAAAACTTACAGATTTCTGAAAGCTTTTTTCTGGGTATCACTAGATAACATTACGAAAAACGACCTGAGTCTGGTCATAAATAAGTCATGAATTTATTTTTTGGTCTATCCCCTCTAACGGCATAATCGGTCATTAAGGTGAGACAAAATGGGTGCGACTGAGCAGAAATTCTTCCGTGATTGACCAGCAAGCAAACCTCAGAATATATTTTCTAATACGCTGTTTTCTTCCCTGTATTTAAGCCTAATACACATCGTTATATATTTAAAATTTCAGGGTTCACTTTCGCTTTTAGAGTATGGAAAAGAGAGAACTCTGTGGCGCTATGGCAGATGTTGATAAGTCCGAAAAATTCAACTTTATGTTTTAAGTTAATATGTCACACTCAAAATTGGTTCTTTAATGTAACAAAATCTGAGAGTGGAATTATTAAATAATATTCAGTTATTCGCATTTGCAAATGCTGTTATGAATAAAAGAGATAATATTTGGTCCCTAATTGAATATCTCAGTCCCTAATTGAAAATTTTCATTGAAGATCATTGAATTATAAATAAGGTTAATACTCATATTCAACCTCAAGCATATGCTTGAGGTTGAATATGAGTATTAACTAAAGAATATTTGGATTGAAAAATTGAATTGAGCGACTTCATATTTAACAACAAACGTTACTTCTTTAATTTGCCGAAAACATGAAAAAATTGCATATCATCCTCTGCCATAATGCCACAGAACTATATGCATAAATACACTGTCTCCACGAGCATGTGTATGTATGCATTTGTATATCAGCTCGTATATGTAACTCAAATTTGAAAAAAAATGATCATGCACAAAAATTTTACTACGATAAATGTCTTCGATCTGACCCCTTAGGCTGAGAGGAAATTCAAAATAGAGAGCTATGTGTCTCCTTGAACTTGCATACGTGTGCATTTGTATATCAGCATTTAGAAGTAATTCAGATTTGAAAAAAATGTTCATTCGAAGAAATGAATTTGACTACGATAAATGTCTCCGAGATCTGACCTCTTCTGCCGAGAGGAAACTCATTCGCTTTTAGAATATGAAAATAGAGAGCTATGTGTCCCCATAAGCCAGCATAGGTATGCATTTATATCAGCACGTATATGCAATCCATCTTTGA
Organism: Dolomedes plantarius; assembly: GCA_907164885.2. Taxonomy (NCBI): domain Eukaryota; kingdom Metazoa; phylum Arthropoda; class Arachnida; order Araneae; family Dolomedidae; genus Dolomedes; species Dolomedes plantarius. The sequence goes on along the minus strand of OU015498.1, from coordinate 160,113,196 downwards.
AAAAATGTTCATACTCAAAATCAATTTGACTACGATAAATGTCTCCGATCTGACCTCTTCGACCGAAGGGAAACGCATTCGCTTTAAGAATATGAAAATAGAGAGCTATGGGTCTCCATGAGCTTGTATACGTGGGCATTTGTATATCACCATGTATAAATAATTCAGATTTGAAAAAAAATGTTCATTCGAAAAAATAAATTTGACTACGATAAATGTCTCCGATCTGACCTCTTCTGCCGAGAGGAAACTCATTCGCTTTTAGAATATGAAAATAGAGATCTATGTGTCACCATAAGCCTGCATAGGTATGCATTTATATCAGCACGTATATGCAATCCATCTTTGAAAAAATGTTCATACTCAAAATCAATTTGACTACGATAAATGTCTTCCATCTGACCTTTTCGACAGATAGGAATTTTTCAAATGTGATCGGACCGCAGTCGCTTAACCCTTCTTAAATACGATAGACTTCCTTCCACTGCAGATGACGCCGCAAAGATGCAACACCCTCTAAGAATCAGAAAAGAGGAGCTCAAAGTTAAGGAGAAATCGATTCTAATCGATGAGAAAAGGGTCGACGAATAATATGTTCGGAACAGGTGGAATGATTTCATTGATAGTGTGCAGAAGTGATCAGTAAGCATAGCGTAGCAGTTCATCATTCTAGACATGGAGATAATTATGAGCGAATATATAAGAAAGGTTTTCCAAATTAGCTCACACTTCTTCAACAACATTTGCTCCTGCACTTTCTAAGTGAAAAGAGTGCAAGGCCCCCAGTTAAGTGAATTCCTTAGAACCTTCCACAAAACCTTATTACTTAGTATAAGTGACAATATTAAGCTCCTAATAAAGTAAAACAATTCCATTTATGCTTCAGTATATGTTCTAGATTTCAAACTCCAGTATGAATAACGTAAGCTAATGCTCACACTTAGAAAGTGAATATGGTAAGTATATAACTGATTCGACGCGATCTGTGAGTAGTATTTAAAGAGGGGCTACAAAATATTAGCTATAAACAAAATAATGCAATATTAAACGCCTCTGTTTCATTAGCTTCAATAAATATAAGATAGAATTTTTTTAGTTTTACAGCCTATCCAATTTCAGCAGCAAAATTGCGAATAATCGAATCCATGAAAATCAAGCATTAATAGTACTTACAATTAAGATTAATGAATTATTGTAATCTTATTAAAAGTTTATAAATAAGATTGAGTTTCTTATAGTTATATATAAAATATATGCCGGTTGAAAAATCCAACAATACACGGCTGTTTTCTATTCACTGTCTCTCGCTAACACGGGATTCTTAACTCTAACCTCGAAAATCCTTGTTTGACTCTGGATATTGATTATACCATCCACCCCAAGTATATGCCATATTCTGGGGCTGCTAGTAAAGCACGATAACATTTAATTTAAGGTAGTTTGTATTCTAACCACTTAACTACCCTATAATGTTTTTGTTCAACCTACCAATGTCGAAGTAAGAAACAAAGACCGTTACATGTATGCCCTTTTCTTGACCATAATGCGTATGATTTCACGGTAAATTTATCTGAGTGTTTATATTCCATTTAAATAAGGATACAAAGTTTATACAAGTTTATATAAGGATAAAATATCATATATGTTTGTTTGTATATATATATAAATAAATGTATATATATATATATATATATATATATATATATATATATATATATATATATATATATATATATATATATATATATTATATATACATATACATATGCATATATATACATATACATATACATACACATATATCATGCCTTTCATCCCTTGAGTGGGTCGATAAAATGAGGACCAAGCATGCTTGGGAACTAACTCTGGGGGGGGGGGGGGGGGTCCCATGTCAGGTTCACCACCTGACAGAGACATATGCTATATGGCCGTGCCCAAGGCTACAGTCATGAAAGCTGAGATAGGCACCGCTGGCCTTGGTCCACAGTGCTGAAAAGGAATTCGGACTGTTGTGCCGTTAGTTTATATTATATATATATATATATATATATATATATATATATATATATATATATATATATATATATATATATATATATATACACATACATATACATATATATATACACATACATATACATATATATATATATATATATATATATATATATATATATATATATATATATGTGAGAGTGAGTTTGGCAACACAACTGAACTATTACTACAACTTCCACTCCTACTACTGCGGCACGAAGGACTTTAAGCGGATGTGTTGTTCTGCAAGCTCCCGATGTTTAGCTCTTTTGATGCTTCTGTGTTTATTTTTTAATTTCATACTAAGTGTTAGTCCTGTCTTGTAAACATCGTCTAGTTTAATTAAATGTTCAAAATAATTAAGTCTAATGATTCACTTCTAAAGGAAGGAGTACTAACTCCTTCCTACATGGGTGCTCGGCCCTCGGACTCGAAAAATACCCCTAGCATGCTGAACTTAAAAAAAAAAAAAACTTTATTTTCTTTCGATGATACGACTTGATTTCGACTTGATTTCGACTTGATTTCGACTGGATTACTGTTGTCTGTCATTTTGGATTTGGATATCGAAAGCGAAAGCCAAAGTGATGTGCCACGGACTCTGATGATACTCTGATGGGATGATGAGAACCAAAACCAGAATTGTAAGTAACTTGGATCATATTAAAATTATTTGATGCATACGTTGACGCTTGTTCAAGAAAATTTTGATGATTAAGGGAATTCTCAACTTATTGATGATTTAAGAAAACTGAAAGATATTTCAACGTTCTTTTGATGCAGGAATTTAATTGATGCTAAATTCACTTTTGATGGTCTTTGACGTTGAATTTATCACTTCTGTTTTCTTGAAGAGAATTCTATTTCGATGAAATTATTTGATGATTTGATGAAAATTTCGACATTTAACTTGAAGAATCTTGTTTCCTTGAACAAACCACAACATAATATATATTTTGAAAGATCGCGAATTGAATACTTTTGAAGATTATTATATTATTATTTTGATGCATAATTTTGACGAAGCGAATGTTTATTTGATGACAACTTTGCTTATTTGATGCGCTTTGATGTTGAACTTAATTCTGCTGTTTTCTTGCGAGAATATTTTTTATTTTGCAGAATGTTTTGATGCTTTCGATTTCACAATTTTGATACTTTCGATTTCCCAATTTTGATGCTTTTAACATTAGAACTTTAACTATTATTTTGATGCTGCATTTACATCCTCTATTTTCTTCAACAGTGATTTATTTTGAAGATTAATTTGATGAATATTTTGCTGAAGTAATATCTAACTTGATACATATCTAAATTTACGTCATCTGTTTTCTTCAACCAGAGAAATTATTTTGAAGAACTTATTATTTGATATTTGATGCTTATTTTAGTTCATAATTTTGTTTTCTTGAACAAAACCTGTTTTAAAGATTACTTATTTTGATGCATATTTTGAGAATCAATATTTTATTATTGAATTGGTATTTGAAAAAATTTCGATTTGAAATATTATTTTCTACTTTTGAATTTGAGTAACTACGTATTATAAGTATTGATTTTGGTTTTGAATATTTGTATATTTGTGTACTATAATTGTTTGAACCTAGTATATAGTTATGGCTACTCTCAACGATTACCCCAATATTGCAAAATCATTAAAATTTGGTGGTACGAATCAAATAAAGGTTCTACATCGTTTAATTTTTGGTACAGACGGCGACAGACAAAATCGTACCAGATTACGTAAATTTACAGGTTTTAAACAGCCATTCGTGTTGGAAGCAACGAAACAGAAAGTACTTAAAGAGTTTTCACTTATAGACTTGATTTCTATTTGTAATCTACTTCATTTAGAATTTTCAACTGACCCAGACAAATGTGCCAATACCATTCTTATGAGTCTTAGTGATTTATCGTTATTAAAAGCAGAATTTTCTGATCTTTCGGAATGCGAAGTGAATGATGACTCACTTCCGGATGCACGTTCATCCCAAACTAACAGCGTTATAGAGGAAAATAGATCTCCCTTTTTCCCCACCATTGACGCAAAAGAATCTTCGAATAAGCAAAATACACACATTTCCGTTAGTGAATCAGATCAAAATTCATTGCCTTCAGTTGAAACTGCGAATCTCTCTTTCCAGTTGTTTAGTCTGAAAGACGTTGTTGATTTAATAAAACCTTTCTCGTCTCGTGATAATTACAGTGTTGAGAATTTTATATCTGACGTTGAAGAACTTTTTTGTTTATATCAGATAAACAATCCAATTCACCAAATTACTTTTGTTAGAAAATGTTTAACTGGTCCCGCTCAAACTTTAATTAGGTCTATTCGTGGAATTACAAATTGGGAACAATTGAAGCACCATTTATTAGACGAATTTTCGGACAAAATTAACTGTATTCAGTTACATAAATTAATGGAATCTCGACGTATGAAACCGTTTGAAACCCTACAAGAATATTTCTTAGCTATGAGAGATTTGGCACACAAAGGTTCTCTCGATGACTCCTCTCTGTTTGAGTATGTCATAAACGGAATTCCTGATTCAACAAACAATAAAGTTATTCTTTACGGTTGTAAATCCGTCCCTGAATTTAAGGAAAAGTTGAAAATTTATGAACAAATCTTTACCAGATCACAAAATTTCAGACAAAATAATCAGAAAAAATTGATGCTTCCTACCTCAATGTGAAAGTCGATAATACACGTAGCCCAAATACACAGCCAGTATGTTTTTCCTGTGGCTTGAGAGGTCACAAAAGCAACCAATGTTTGAATAAGTCACATGGTAAACAATGCTACGGATGTAAAAGTTTTGGTCATGTTCATGCTAATTGCCCTAAAAGTTATCGAAATTCTAAACCAAAACCTGATTCTCAAAAACCTATTTCTGATAAAACTGTAAATGCACTTTCTCCTGAAACTTCATCGAAAAATCCCATGCATGTTGACATTCAACTTGCAGGAATTCAATTGACAGCACTCTGTGACACTGGGTCACAGGCAACCCTCATCAATGAGAAAACCTATCGAAGAATTGGTTCGCCACCATTGCAGCCCACCAACATTCCCTTTTCAGGAATTGGCAAAAACCAAGTTCACAGCATCGGATTCTTTCAGGATTCCATCGAAATTCAAACCATTACTTTACCTGCTAAAATACATGTTCTAGAGGATGACTTGATTCCTTTTGATGTGATTATCGGAATCGACTTTTTACAGCAAACCCAATTTACATTTGATGGAGACGGTATTCGTTTTACTCTTGATAATAACACCTTCGTTAATATTGCTAATGTTTCTGATGATCAAGCTTTTCCATTTGATCTTTCACACATTTTGAATTCTGAAATTCGTGAGGAAGTTCAAAATATCGTTACTTCCTACAAACCCCATAAAGTTCAAGACACTGAAATTAAAAGGACTATTTTATTACAAGATGAAATCCCCGTAAATCAACGTTCTCGACGACTCCCTTTTGCGGAACAGAAAATTGTACAAAAACAAATTCAAGATCAGGGCCAAATATGCATGTCTGAAAAACCTCTAACATCTACTCAAGATAAGATTTCTAGGGTAGAGAAAATGGATAATCCAATTGATTTTGAACGTGATGATGATGATGATGCCAATGATTTAGATTTGTTTCATGATAATGATGATGGAAAATATTTAGATGATGCTGATGCCAGTGATTTAGATTTGCTTCATGATAACGATGATGATAATGCTTTTGATATTGGAACTATCAAAGCAACTCTTGAACCAAAAATGTTTGATGCCGATGATGATGCCCTTGAGAATGAATCCGTCAAAAGTGAAAAGGTTGAACCAAAATTTCAAGTTATTGAAGCTCCCAAACCCCCTGAACAAATAGCAGCTTTTCAACAACAGAAAAACATTCTTTCACAAAACCCAGTTCTTCGTGTTTTTCAACAGGGATACCCATTAGAACTCCAAACTGATGCCAGCTCCTTAGGTTTTGGCGCTGTGCTCTTGCAACAATCCGATGATGGACAGTTTCATCCTATTCATTATTTTAGCCGTAAAACTACAGTTAAACAAGAAAAATATCATAGTTATGAACTGGAAGTTCTTGCCGTTATTGAAGCGCTAAAAAAATTTCGAAACTACTTGTTGGGAACAAAATTTAAAATTATCACCGATTGTGATGCTTTCCAAAAAACGATGCACAAAAAAGACCTACCAGCTAAAATTGCTCGATGGGCATTGATGTTAGAAGACTTTGATTATGAAGTTTGTCATCGACCCGGTAGACAGATGAAACATGTTGATGCTTTAAGTCGTAACCCCATTCTTGTAATTACCTCAAATGATATCACTCAAAAGGTGAAAAATGCCCAAGACCAGGATGAATTTATATCTCAAATTAAATCTATGCTTGAATCTACACCTTCTGATGAATTTTTTGTTAAAAACGGAATTCTTTATAAACTTCATCAGGATGCCGAACTTTTAGTAGTACCACAAATGATGCAGAAAGAAATAGTGCTAAACGCCCATTCACAAGGTCATTTTGCTTCACAAAAAACCGAATTAATTGTTTCTCGTGAATTTTTCATTCCTCAACTTAAGAAATTAGTTCAAGAAATTATTTCGACCTGTATTCCTTGCATTTTGTCCTCGCGAAAATCTGGAAAACAAGAAGGATACCTTCACCCCATTCCAAAAGGTGATGCACCCCTTGAATGTTACCATTGCGACTTTTTAGGACCTTTACCATCGACAAAAAAATGTTATAAGTATCTTTTTACAGTAGTTGATGCCTTTTCCAAATTTGTATGGATCTATCCCGTGAAGTCCACCTCTACGAAAGATGCCTTAGACAAATTATCCTTGCAACAAACTACATTTGGCAACCCTTCAAAAATCATTACTGACAAAGGTAGCGCATTCACATCTTCAGAATTTCAAAGTTACTGCCAGGAACAGTCAATTGAACACATTTCAATAGCAACAGGTGTGCCACGTGGCAACGGTCAGGTTGAGCGTGTTCATGGCACAATTATTCCCGTTTTAACTAAGTTAGCTCTAGATGAACCTGACAAATGGTTTAAATATGTCCCAAGATTGCAACGTATCTTAAATAGTACCACCACACGCAGTACAAAATTCACACCCTTTCAACTTTTAATTGGTGTTAAAATGAAACAACAAGAGGATCTACAGATTAAAAATCTTCTTGACGAGGAACACCACCAAAGAATTCTTGATGACAAAGAAGCGTTACGTATCGAAGCTAAACGAAATATCCTCCGTTTACAGGAAGAAAACATACGACAATATAACAAACGGCGTAAACCGGCTTGTAAATACAAGATCGGTGACAAAGTGGCAATACAACGAACTCAATTTGGAACCGGATTAAAGCTCCGACCAAAGTTCTTCGGACCATATGAGATCACGAACATCAACCCCAACGATCGTTACGAAGTTCGAAAGTTAGAACATCACGATGGTCCAACCATAACATCAACTGCAGCGGACAAAATGAAACAGTGGTGCAGAAACTGAACACCAATACCACTGTGTTGAACACTGCTTGATTTTTTGAAATATTTTTCCTTTTTCTGCTCTTTTTTTTTAATCTTTTCAGAATTATTGTTTACAACCCAGCCGCGGACGTCTGGAAAGTCAGAACGGCCGTGTGAGAGTGAGTTTGGCAACACAACTGAACTATTACTACAACTTCCACTCCTACTACTGCGGCACGAAGGACTTTAAGCGGATGTGTTGTTCTGCAAGCTCCCGATGTTTAGCTCTTTTGATGCTTCTGTGTTTATTTTTTAATTTCATACTAAGTGTTAGTCCTGTCTTGTAAACATCGTCTAGTTTAATTAAATGTTCAAAATAATTAAGTCTAATGATTCACTTCTAAAGGAAGGAGTACTAACTCCTTCCTACATATATATATATATATACATACATATATATATATACACACACATACATATATATATATATATATATATATATATATATATATATACACATACATATATATATATACACATACATACATACATATATATACACATACATACATACATATATATACACATACATACATACATATACACATACATACATACATATACATACACATACATACATACATATACATACACATACATACATACATATACACACATATATATATATATATATATATATATATATATATATATATATAAATATATATATATATATATATATATATATATATATATATATATATATATATATATATATACAGTGGACGCTCGTTAATTCGAACTCAAAGGTTCTCGGAAAAAAGTTCGAATTATCCGATGTTAAGAGAAAATATATAACTTTAAAAGTGTATCACTGAAGAAGAAAAATCTCCTAGTATGTATAACCCCAGAAAATATATTATACTATGTTATCTAAAATTAACATATTAAAAAGCAATACAGACTTGCCTTAATCTTAAAATGAAGCAGAAGATATGCAGTAGAAAGTAAACTTTAATTGAAAATACGAATTACACTTTGGAGAAAAACTGTAAAGTGGATGTTTGGTTTTGTTTATGATGCCTACATTGTTCAGCAAACTTCTCGATTTGAAGTAAACATTACAATTCATTTTTAGAGGAAGGTTCCATCTGAAAAAATGCTTTCAGAGTTTTAATAGATTCAATTATGGCTTTGTCCATTACGGCTGCATTAAAAAGTAAGCAGGTAAGTAGAGAAAAGTCCTGGTAGTTTCCTACAGAAATTAGTGCATACATTTTCGTTTACATCAGAGCTTTGGCCACATACAGTGTGATAAGAAATATTATGTCTTGACTTAAATCGAGAAAGCCATCCTTCACTGCATTTAAAATCTTCAATACCCATTCGACTTGCCAATTCCTCAGCCTTCGTCAACACTAGGGGTCCATTTATCGGAAAATTTCGAGATCTAACATCCTGGAACAATAGCAGTAGAGCTTTTTCTGGATATTCTAGGGATGCATTTCTCATGCGTTTCCTTCCTCTAGCAAATTTTGATTTTTCCCATGAATCTAAAATTGACTCCTTGTTTTTCAAATAAGTTGACAAGATATTTTTTTTAATTCCATAGTCAGCTGCTAACTTTGTTTTACATTCGCCATTCTCTAAAATTTCTACGTTTGTCTCCAAAATTAGGGTTTTGTATTTTCCACGCGTAGACATCCTGAATTTTTACACTTTCACATCACACACTGAAGAAGAAAAACTAGATCACATTAACTTGTCTGCACTGCAGGCATAACTGATGCAGCTCCCTAGAATCTGTAGTAAAGACTGGTTTTTCTGAAATTCTAAGAAAATCGATACAAATAACGGAAAATCGCTTTGTCTGTTAAGCACTGATAAGGCCAATAGCCACTAATGTTTAGCGGAAATGCAATAGTCTAGGAATGCGGACATGTGCCTCTTTACATAGAAAAAAAATACAGGTGATTTTGACACACAAAATAATAAATACAGCGTGTATTTTCTCCGTTAATTGAGGAAAAAGAAAATTTTTTTGTCAAATTTTTAGCTCGAATTAACCGAATTGATAAAAATTTAGTTCAAATTAATGAGATATTTTTAACATTATCTCTAATACAAGGTTTTTGGGGCCTTTGGATTAGTTCGAATTAACCGAAAGTTCGAATTAACGAGCGACTACTGTATATATACACATACATATATAAATATAAAGTTTTATGAATATATGAATAGATTAAGAAGACTCTAAATGCACTGTTAGCTATGTGAACTACAGATATGTGCAACTAGTCACAATACGTTCAGACATCCATAAGAAGTTCAAGATAACAGTTCCTAGAAGGGGACGGAAGCAAGTTATTCTGCAAGTCGCGGAAAGAGTTACGAAGTAAAGGAGAAATCAATGCCAATCGATAAGAATGCATCCAGGAAAAAGGTGTTTCTCCCTTCAGAACAGGTGGAGTGACACTCACTTTGGCAGGAATCAGAAATGGCGCATCTTATCGCGTTTATGGCTATAACCAGGGAGGCGCTTACGGACGAGACAACAACGAATTTTATCGTTGCAGCTGTGTATCGGGCAAAGTGAAAGCTTCCTGTAGGATATATAGGGTATATAAATGTTCTATATAGGGTTGGAATGGTAACAGGCGCCTGCCATCGTGAGTTGTTTGTATGACTCTTACACCAAATATCGAAGCGTATTGCATAGTTTTTTTGTTGTTTAAACATTGCATCCTTCTTATCATTTTGGTTTCGATAAAAGAAAGAGAAAAAAAGAAAATGGTGATGTGAGAGACAAGATGTTTTATCACACACTTAAAGCAGAAAATTTGTTGCTGATAGCATCTGTTCGATTTCTATTCATATTTATGATTCTAAAGTACTAGTAAAAGTATTCACCTCTTAAACATAATTTTTGAGGAAAAGCACCTAAACCAGGGTTTCTCAAAGTGGGTGATACCAACCCCAGGAGGACGTTGGAACTATCCCGGTGGGCGGTAAATTTAAATTCAAACTCAGCTACCAACAGTTCTGGCTGCAAAAACAGATGCTGATACAGATATTCCCCGACTTACGACCGAGATACGGACCGAGACGTTGGTCGTAAGTTGATTTGGTCGTAAACCGAGTTTCAAACAATCTTTTGTTTGTATATATACATACATATATTTTTTACTTTCATGCATACATACGTAATTTAAAATGCATTTTACTTTGTTTAGAATGCATAAATTATTCTTCGCCATCACTACTTATTATGTTACAATACAATCCAATGGTTAAGAATTTGCGACAGAAGATACGTTGAAAGTTTTTTAAACAAAGTTATCTAAGGTAGTTTTTAATAGTCATGTAATACATATAGGTTCGTACTGTACATTCAAGGAACAATATTTCTGAGGAAAAAATAAACATAAATAAATAAAATTTTTGGTCGTAAGTGCGAGCGGTCGTAAGTCGAGGAATACCTGTACTTTATCCTGTATTATAAGTTATTGCACAAAAGTTTTTAATTGAATTTCCTTCATCCTATTTAGTGGAACATGGGTTCAGTGTAGTCACAAATCTGCTAACTTAAAACAGAAACCGACCACAAATATCAAATCATGATGATTAAAAATGCTGTTGACAAACATAAAGCCGAACATAAATAAACTGATATCAGGGCACCAAGTTCATCCTTCTCATTAAGATTAGTTTTAATGTTATTAGTAATTATTACCTTAATATTATCCTTCGTTACCTTCATTTTCTCTGTGTAATGCGAATGTTACTATGGTTGGCTTTGTTAATAATTTTAGGATTTCAAGCTTCAAGGAGTCTTATTTACAACATCTTTACCATGTTGAAGGACAGGTATAAATATAGATACATAAAAGGACGCAACTTTGTTACTGCATCTCTGTACGTTCGTTTAAGAAGGAAAATTTCCAGTAGGGGTAGGTAAGGCACTGAGTAATATTTCTTCTGAAAAGGGGGCGATATGTCAAATAGGTTTGGGAACCAGACCAAGTATATGGTGTAGGGGTTAACGTGAGCATCCCCGCAGTGGACTTGGTTTCAAATCCCGCATAAGACTTGGTCGTTACCGTGTTGTCCCCTCATAGGGAGTCATGTTGGCTCACCTAACTGGTGCTTCCATAATAACGTAGTCTGCAAGACTTCTCGGCGAATGTCTCACGACAAGTGCACCTGCATTAGGTTGGTTGTTTGGGGTTTAATGGCGCAAGGTCCAGAGAGGACATGCTGCGCCAAACACATGGTAGAACCCGAAAAACATTATATATAAGTCAGCATTTTAAAACCATAATACAGTGTAAACATGATAAAAATATGATTTATAAACGCGTCTGCATTGGGAAAACAAAGTTTGGGAACCCCTGACATAAACTGTAGATAAAGTGTGTACCATTAAAACCGGCTGCCTTTATTTCCCGATTTTTATTTCAAGCTGAATATATGAGGGTTTGAGGGGAGCGAGTATAGTTAGGAGTAGTAATTTTAATCTAATTTAACAATTTTTAAAAGCAAAAAATGCTACTAAAAATCCATAGAAATGAGAAAAAGAAAAGTACAGTGAGCATTTTACTTATTCGGGCACATGACCATGACAGTAAACTACTAGTTGATCGAAGACAGAAAAACACGGATATCACTTGTCTCAGTCTACGACGTCTTGTGACAAAACGTCACAACTCTAGACACTTGCATTTCCTAAAACATCTTACGCAAGAATTTCATAGCTTAGCACTTTTATTTTCATCTACTATTCTGTCGAGCTAAAGAGGACGGCATGCGATGCGTTATCTAGAAGTTAGAAGAAATGCAAAGGATGTGAAATTGAAGAGTAGCTGAAGAACTTGGTTAATGAAAATGCATAGGCACTTGACGGTGGGGAAATAATATTTGAATTCGGCAATTATTAGGGGGAAAATTTAGTTATTTAAAAAGTGGGAGTTTTTTTTTTAATTGACCATATTTCAAACATTAAACTTTTGTCCTATATTAAATTGTTCAAATAAATTTTGATGCTGAATCGGATTTAACTTGAGCCTTAAAAAAACTGTCATGTGTAAACACTATGACGAATCACCTCTGCCACACATTTCCCCTCCCGTTATTCTTTATTTCGCTTTAAAAACAACTAATTTCACATGATATACAAAACTGAACTTCCAACGCACAGGTAGGCTGACCATACAAAAACAGGTAGTAATGCCCTTGTTATGAGCTCTTCAGCAAGGCAGAGCAGATAAGTTTCTCTCCTGGTGTTTCTCCCTCCGGCGTACTCTCATCGGCTACGCCTTATTGGGGTGCTATTAACCCTTCAGCGGGCGCGCCCGTGTATAAAGTGTAACATTTTCATAATTTTGAATGGTTTGTTTTTACATGTAAGGTTTGAATGTTCTAAGCAGTTTCTATTTATAGCTACACCCTTTCTAATGCAGGTCTGATTTTCTGACCTTTGTATTCCTTTCCATTCATTTTTAATCGTGATTCCAACAGAGGATACTTCTATTTGTTGCATTCTGTGCACAGCGCGCCTGGTCATGTAAGAAAATATTTCTTATTTTATTTTTGGTTATTTCGCTAAAATAATTCCAAGCATTTACAAAGTTGCTTTTCTATGATTATAAATTTAAAAAGGCTAATCAAATAAATGTCCTGATGAAGTTTTAAATACTAAATAATTATTAATAATTTTGTTCCCGATGTTAAAAGGAATTTTACTTTTTGTAGCATAGGAACACTATATTCCTATGCTACGAAAAAATTTTTGTCGACAATGCATGATGATGCAACAGTGGATGACGATTCTGGTAAAACAGCGATTATACTGGATTACAATACGACAAAAGCAGGAGTTGATGTAGTGGATCAAATGTGCAGCTATTACATGGTATCCCGCATATCCCGAATATGGACTAACTCGTTGTTTTTTAGGTTTTTGGACATAACAGGAATCAATTCGCAAGTTATCCTTAGATCCAATAAACCGGACAGTTTTGAAAGAAGGCGATTATATCTGCATTCTTTGGCTTTAGAACTTCTCGAACGCCACTTGAAGACCCGGGCGAATATCCTATCTCTTCCTCTAAACATAACTGGATTCTTACTAAAATATAAAGTGGAAACATTCCGAGAAGCAGAACCAGAGGTTTCGGCAAAAAAAGAGGAAAGTGTAATATATATGCGGACGGCTAAATAATGTAACTACCACGATAAAGTTTGATAAATGTAATAGTTTTTTATGCAAGGCGCATTGCAAAATCCGTACTATATGTTTTCGATGTGAAGAAATTGAAAAAATTGTAGAGAATTGAACAAATTGTTTGTGTTTTAAAAATAAATTTTAATTTTTTATGAAAATTTCTTCTTATTCATTTTTGGCCTTTTAATTATAAATAATCTCAATATTACCAACATTTTATTTCTTGTCATAAAACGCAGAATTATTATTTCCAATTTGAAAAAAAAAGTTAATTACAAAAGGAATAATCAAGATTTAAAGAGACGTTGCACTTTATGCAACGCGCGCCTGGTGGTGTTACAAACATTGGTGCGCCCGTTGAAGGGTTAATACACTGCATAGACAAGGTTGAAACCTACGTCCAAGACTACTGGGTGTACTGGAAGTGACTACATTTACAGCAGTTGAGTCCAATGCAGCTAAAGCATATTGTCGCACGATATTACCTTAGAACACGGGTCCCTAAACTTTTATCCCGTCAACCCCTTCCTAGAATATTTGCCTTCTTATCGACCCCCCAGATTAAGTATTTAAAAAACGTTTAATAATTTTTTGCATTTCTGGTGATAAGGAATAAGGAGACCTACATAACAACCCAACGGAAGAAATTATAGTTCCAATATCTTACAAAATCCACCCAATAACATTAACAGAAAAAGGAGATATTCTCCACTATTATTATAATCTTAAAAAAATAATAGTAAAATTATGGATAGATGGAAATTTGCCTATAGTTCTTAAACCGTAAGTGTCATATTACGTAAAATACACAATTACCGTTGAAAATATTCCTTGTTCTAAGGCTTAGAACAAGGAATATGAACAGAAACTATGATAGATCGTCAACTCTCAAACGAGTCCATTTGACTCGCACATCTAATACGGAGCATCGGAAGACATTGCAGATCATAATCTTCATGTAGGAAAAGATTTTTCCCTAACAGCAATTTTCCCTAATTTCCGATTTTTCCCTAACTATTCCTATTCACAGATAAGAAACTGCGCATTTTTTAATTATATTATTTGTAAGTAAACTTCTGAATAAAGAGCTCGTATTTCTGAAAAAATGTTTTTTTTTAGTATAAAATTTATTACTGTCGCTAGAAAATTAAAATCTGTTTTAAAAAGACTTTTCTTAAAAAGCCCACGCACGTTATTGAAATACCTAGATTAAACTGTAAAAAACATAATTCAAAAATATACATTTGCTGATCTGAAATACACTGTGAAATACCGACAAAATTTTCCATAGCCTAACAAGAGGATGGAAGATATGTGTCATAAACTAATATGAAATAATGCGCCACACTCGTCAGCGGTCTGAAGTTCATGAATCAAGAACAGGAGACTACCCTAAGAGGAGATATTTATTTAGGTCACTGTTATTGTATTTGTACGCTTCCACCCCTCAGTAAACAAGAGTAACCTTAGGAACAGTAACATCACGCATCTCCTTCTCGAATTTGGTCGGCAGATTATTTGCCATTTAATTTCATTCAACTATGCTTGTTTTTTGTCTTCAGTAATTTTAGAACAAATTGTTGATTTGCTAAAAGTCAATTAAAGGACGTGGTGTGAGAGATAGCAAAGAAATCAGTTCCTCCAGCAGTGTTTGTATACATTAAATGCATGAACTCTGCAAGAAAGGAGACAGGATAGGAACCAACAGGACAGGAAAAAATGGTGTTTCATGATATGTCTGCAAAGAGTTCTGGATACATGAACAACTCACGCTTAAATAGTGGGATTTTGTAAACGAAAGGAACAGATGTCTATAAAAACCAGAATTAGCTAAGCTCAGAGCTTCACAGAATAGCACATAAAGGAAGCACATGGAGAATTTCCATGGTAAACAAAAGGAAGAGGTTATGAACCAATGAAAATGCTGCAACGAAAGTAAAGATATTGAGAAAAGATTCGAGCTAAATTAAAAGTGTTGCATGAAGAAAAAGAATAGAAAATCTAAAGGCAAGCTAAAAAGAACTTAAATTTACATAACATATTTAACATCCATATACACTGCTGGCCATCAAAAATGCAACACCAAGAAGGACAAGAGATATCAAAGCCAAATTTATTCCAGAGATTACATATAGTATCAATTATAATTGATTGGAAATAAAGCCTTCTTTGATGTGAAGAAGACGAGAAAATCAGCAGTGCGTGTTGCCTCCCCGTCTGTCAATAACCTCTGCGGTATTGACTGAAAGAGGCTTTGGATGTGGTGTTAAGGAACGCTGCAGTCGCCCATGATGTGCTCATGCACTGCAATCGTTATCATTTACATATTCCATTGCGGTATACGCATGATGCAAATTTGCTTCATGCGTATACCGCATGAAGTTATTTCGTTGCTTCCTTGTTGGTGTTGCATTTTGGATGGCCAGCAGTGTATGTTATATAATATGTTTATATAATTAAGTTATATATAACGCTGTATAAAATATATCAAAATGCATACGTATATATATATATATATTTGTAAAACATGCATATATTTTCTTTTCATACTTATTACTATATAGCTTCATTTACGTAAATGAAATTTAGCAGTGCGGCCAAATTTACCATTCATCTAATAAATTACGCCAAAATTCCATATAAATTATCCTAATTTCTGCCCTATAACAAAAAGTAAAATATACAACAGATATGGAGAAAGCGTATGCAAAATCTGTCTAAATCAAAAAGGAATACGAATGGCAAAATAAGCTGGAAAAATTGCTAAATTTCTATAGCTTTATAAATATTAAGTGGCAGAAATTAATTATTTGAATCAACATTTTCACCCCCCGTTGTCGTCACGTAAGCGACGTCACATATTTTCAGAGAGTATTCTTCTAATTCTTACGGTAAATAAAGGGAAAAACGATCGAAAACCATACCAGGTATTTCTTTTTATTATTATCAATGATTCCCAGTTGCGCACGCGGCGAGAGGAAAAAGCAAAAACAGTAATCATATTAGATTCCCGTAAGAAATCATAACTTTTATATACTTTGGAGAAAAATGATTTTACAGATTTATCTCGTGAAAGACCGGTGCGGCTGGGAATTCAAAGAAAGTATTAGTAATGGTAAAAGGGAAATATTCTGAAACCAAATTGAAGATAAGCATATTCAAATAAATAGCACAACCTAAACAGCTGATATGTATACTATTAAATCGTAATCTAAAAGAAAAATGACAGAGTTTGTCAATGTTTGTATATGAAAAAAAATCATGTGATCTGTTTATAGTATTTGGGAGAGGGATTTGCGTTATTATTTCCAGTTTTCTAAATCAGTTTTTTCAGTCTACTGACAAAATTGTCAGTAGCTTTGTCCACAACAATCGCTGCCGGAACGCAATGCTAAGACACGTGCTTGGGGCAAAAATAGATAAAATGACGACCTTGCAAGGTTACTTTTACGACAGGGTAAAGATACAGAATGGCGGGTATCCTAAGCCCTAGCGAACGTCACTGATATCGGAATAGATCCCGTCCAAATGACGTCATATATTCTTACATCATTCATGGTTGGTTTTGCTTCGAGATCCAGGATCACATATTTTGCTATTCTAGGGCTAAAAATAGTTTAAAACAAATCCAGGAAAGCTATAAACAACCCAGTCAATTTCGGTGCTTGAACTCACAGATTCTGGTGCTAACATCCAGCTACCGTTATTATCTATTTCATTATAGAAGTAATGAGGCAAGAAATGTACCTTTTATAGGCTCTAAAATAAATTTGAACGAAGTTAGTGAAAACAGATGTTACAGTCTCTAATCACATAAACGAACTTAAAATTATACAAAAATTTTTAGAGTAGGCCTGAAATTTAATCTAAAATATTAGTCCTAAGCAAATGCCTCCATTGCTGACGTTATATTTTAAGACTGATTTTTCTAGGATCTTCCTGGAATGATATTTTAGACCTATATGGGGGTCATATTTACAGCCTAATGAAACCAACGAGCAGTCGATCAAATTTAAGAAAGGCTTCGAGGTTACTGTACGAATATCTTAGAGGGGGTAAGACTACAGTGTGTGAGAATTAGAACTGAGTGTTCAGTTTCAAGTGGTGTGAGATCAAGCGATTGGAGATACTTATGTGAACTGCTCGCTACATTTATATTTTGGAGTTTTAGCTCCAAAAGTTAGTTGTCAGCTCAAACCGAACAATAAACTTCAACACAAACTGAACTTTTATATTCCACTCCTTTCAAGTCTATCCGTCTACAAGAGCAACTGAATTAAGGCTTAATAGATATCCATATTGAACCCAACCATACAATCTTCTGATTCGTTACGAAATAGCCCAAGGGTGTCGGCTAGATATCCTAGAGAAGACTAAAAAAATCACTATACTGTGCAGACAAACAATTTCATAAAATCACTAAGGCATTATACATATCGGAAAGACTAAACTGACCGTAGTACTTGAAACAGCTTTCAATGCTGGTCAAGACAGGATTGGTACAAATCATTTACATTTATTGAAAAACATTAATCAAAGTGGCAGTTGTGAATGATTTATTAATCCCTTGTCACAACTGCCCATTTTTTTTCTGTACAACTTTCTCTTGGAAGCTCTTCGCCGACAGTGACCTTTTGCACCGGACATAATCAGATAGCTGGTAGAAGAGGATCACTATATAAACAGCACAGAAAAACACAAGGAACAAAAGCAAACTGTGTCTATGCCTCCTCAGCCTATTGGTTATCGTGTTGATACCTTGTTACAGAGCGCAACATACTAGTAAACACAAATCACTGTTGACAAATCACAATTGACAAATCAATAACTTCAGTCCCAAACGGCATTAGGCTGGCGTACCTAGATAAATTCATAATAGTTTTTAAATCCATGTCAGTTATATTTATGAATTTTACTAATGATTTCAGAAAACAAGAATATTTTGAATCCATGGCACGGTAAGTAAATGTTGCTGTGGAAACGGACAGTGAGTCAAACAAAGGGAAATGTTACGAAGGATCAAAATAAGCGATAAAACAGGAACAATAATAAATATATCCCGCACTTCAATATATGGATATACCTTTCTAGAAAATCAGGATTGACTTTGAAATCATATGTGCTATATTCCTTTTTTCCCCGACGAATGATAAGTCAGATTCATAACACCTCACTAAGTTTAATTATGCTTGAAAGACTAATGCTATTTAATTATGCTAAGAAAGACTGAACTTGTTAGGGAAGGCCTTTCCTCCAAGACATATACCTTAGGCAGTTTTAAATATGATTTAAAAAATCAAAATGTTTATGTATAAAATAAAAATATTTAAAACTGAGGCAACGTTATAGAAAGTTTTTTAATCTCTTTATTTTAATAAACTTCAAGTGTCTGTATGAACTCTACATATTTCTACCAAATGTTTCATTAAAAATGCTCTGCTGCATAAATATATCTTATTATCGTTATCTGGTAAACACCAATAATTCTTAAAGCATAACGCTATGCAGGAAAATTTACGTAAAAAGATTATCTCAGTTATTTTTAAAGGTTTGCATTATAAGTTTTCAGGATAATTTAGTATCCAAAAGGATTGTACGTAAACTTAAAGAACGTAAAGTAAAAATACTACAAATACAACATATTTGAATTCATTGGTCACATATTAGAGTCATTGGTTCAGTCATTGGTCATTATACCGATGAAAAAAAATTGCTGACAATCGCAATATAGGAAATCAGAATACAGCACTTAAGAAGAATTTGAGTTCCTTCCAATTCATCTCCAAATCTATAACTTCTTTTGTCCACATCGAACACAACTTTCTATTTGTGGGAGAGTCACAGCTGCCAGAAGAAAAGTTCCGTATCTAGATTTTTGACCTAGTCCTAAAAGGATTTGCACAAAAGGAACAGAAAACGTGAGAAAGCAAAATAAGGAAACTCACAGGTCTGGCCATCTTATGCACTTCGCTTTATTTTTGTTCTCTCTCTTATCTGCAAAAAACATCTATCAATAGAAATAATGTCGATAAAAGTGAAAACGCCAATTGTTCAAGCTGGACAACTAAAGAGAGCTTATTTCCGAAAGGATGCCAGCGTAAATAATTATTCTTTCCAAAATTAGTGAAAGGGCGGTGCAGGGGTTCTTAAAAAATTTATTCTTTGAGAGAACCATAATAAAAGTCCTTGTTGGATGCCTTATTTTTTCTTCTTTTTTATTAAATCAATGGGGATGATGCATAAACTATTTATTCCCTCCAAAAGATAAACAAATTTTCCGGAGAAAATGATAGACATTCACTGTTTTTATATTTTACAATAACATAATTCAAAACATGAGAATAAGAGTTAAATTAAAACCATAAAGAATGATTCATGTGAGTATCAAGCAAAATGGCGAAAATGAATTATATATTTCTCATTATAAAAACTGAAACCTAAAACAAAGAGGCTGTAAGAAAAAGCTACAGTGCGCCTAGCTGATGAAGTACACACTGAACACCCATTAATCTAAATTCATTAATGATCTGGAGAGCACATAAAACACGCGTTATCCAAGAGCAGATCTGTATAGCGCAAAACAAAAGAACTATTTAAAGATTTTAAATGAACTACATGTGCTGTTTCAGATAAAGTTTAATCAAAATAATAGAAAACTTTGACGTCAATATTCCGTTTTCTTTTGCTTACGTTCCTTTATTTGCAAACTATGCTTGCATTGTTTCGGGCAATTTTATTTCCTGAAGCCTTTTTTAAAATGACACGGTAAACCAGCAAATGAGCTCACTTCAGGAATAATTGAGATTCTTGGTACCAACTAAGCAATGCATATCCACAATTTTCATACTAATCATTTTCAATTTTTAAACTAACTATCCGTGCTGCTTATCGAGTTGTTTATCGTTTCCTGCTTTATCCAGTTTGCTATGCTATCTTTATATAAATGTGTTTATATATACATGTACAGATTGCACACATATTTTACACATAAAGAATGAAATGGAATTTTATGTGACTAGATAATAGCAAAATTACATGAGCATATTTCTGGACCAAGCAAAAATATTAAGTAATATTTTATTTTTGTCTTAATTTATATTTATTTATGCTTTTCAATTTCAGAAATAAGCCTTAGAAATTCACTTAATTATACATTATGATCACAGGTTTCCTCTATATGTTTTCATCAGTTTGTTTAGCAAAAAAAAAACAATGCAATAAAAGGGAAAATTTCCTTTTTATGCGTATAAACCCAAGTCAATAAATCTATCCTCTTTTGGGATTAACTAATATCACCGTGTAAATCAGTGGTTCCCAACCGATGGTCCTCGAGAGCCTTCACAGTGGTCCGGCACCACAAAAAAAAGTTGTCAAATAAATCGGGATTTTGAAAGCAATGTTCGCTGAACTAAATGGGCCGAATATATCCAATGACTATCAGGTGTTGAATTAAATTTTTTTTAAAGTTTAACATAAATATTTTATTATTAGAATATCGTTGTTCCGGAAGAACAATGACGCAAGTGCAAAATGAAGATACATTGAGTTAAATACGTTGATGAATTTCACTTGCGTCATTGTTCTCCGGAACAGCGATATGATACTTTAGAAAGCGAGTACGTTAATCCTGTATCTGTTTTGCCTGAGGGATATTCTATGCCCCCTCCCTCCTCCCGGAAGTTTCTCCCCTTATGTCGAAGGGTGATGGTGATGGTCCGCACATGGTTCAATTTCTGGCTTAGTGGTCCGCAGACTTCTATGGGTTGGAAACCATGGTGTAAATAAAAATTAAATTTAAAACTTTCTTCAAAATCAAAAAAAATTTTTTTTTAATTTAGGCATATACTCATATAAGCTCAGCTCGTTTTTATTTTATTTTTCATTATATGGGAAATAAAGGAAATAGTCAACAACAACAAAACAAAAAAAAAATTCCTCAGTTCACTTATATCCTGAGTACATTCATGTCAAGGAATCTTTGCAGGTAATAAACACAATATATACATATGATTTAAAAAAGACGTTAGTATTTCCAGGTGCGCTAAAAGTATTTTACATCAAACAAGCATGAAAGAAAAATAATAAGATGATGGGCTTAACCTTTTCTTTCGCTCAAAATACTTTTCAGAAGTGCTTTAAATGTGGATATACATTGTTAAAAGTTCTGTAGAAAAAAAATTAGAATGTGCTAAAAGATTAGAAGCCATATTTTTTTTCTGTTATCAAAACTTAATACATTTTTACTGCCTTTTGCATGCCTCTGAAGGGCTCTATTTTTTTCTAAATACACGTAAAAAGAGTTTGAGGAAAACCTTTTTTCTCCCAAAATAACAAATGCTGTGTTCTCTCTAAATCTAATTAAAAACACTCTGTTATAACAAGTTTTAACATTGAAGTATGAATCCTAAATTCCTATTATATATATATATATATATATATATATATATATATATATATATATATATATATATATATATATATATATGGGGGGGGGAGAGATTATGCCTGCGTATTGTACCAAAAATCAGATTATCTGGTATTTAGCAACTCCTATCATCTCTGTGATATCAGTTACTCTTTAATTTATACATCTCCCCTGAAGGACATCTATTTGAGGCATATGGACATACGCGGGAGGTAAGTTGCTCACATGCAGAGGTAAATATCTATTCACCAGCGCGACAATGATTATGCGATGTATTAACTTTGGATAAGTCAATATCCAAAATATGCCAAACACTTAAGGGCTTATACAATGATGAGTGTTCCCAGAGGGTAATCAAACTATAAAGAGATCGGCTGCGGAGCAGACGCATTCTGAAGGCTGCAATGAGTGACAAAATGACAAAGATTCGAAAAGATGGAAATAAAGTACCGAGACGAAAAGGGACTATAATTATTTGTGACAAGTCTACCAAATTATATCTGTGCTCAGATGGTAAAATGTTATAAGAAACTTTTCTTTAAAAAGTTGAGTTTTTCACATTCTGGATACTCGTTCGCCGGTATTTTCTATGTACTGTAACTACTAAAAGT
This sequence comes from Dolomedes plantarius, assembly GCA_907164885.2. NCBI lineage: Eukaryota > Metazoa > Arthropoda > Arachnida > Araneae > Dolomedidae > Dolomedes > Dolomedes plantarius. Next base: position 160,090,401 of record OU015498.1, on the reverse strand, counting down.
AATAGCCAACTATTTTCTGAAGCATTGGTACCAAATTTGCTCTTGTAAAACAAACTACTGATTTTTCATGACATCTTGAAATCTTATAATTGCTGTCACGTAAATTTCTTATAAAATTCTCCCATCTGACCATAGATATTATACATGCTAAGTAAGGGAACTACAAGGATAGTCCTCCACCATAGGCTTGTATATGCTCTCTAAACTTCTAGTTGTTCATTATGTATAACTATTAACTCACAACCATGCAAGGTACGCCTCTATAGCACTACTCGGTGTATTTATAAACATGTGCTATCACCATTTTGTAGCCTTTCAAGGCGGTCCCCAGGTTTCGAGACACTATCAAATTCATTCAAAATATGTTGAACTAGCTGAAAACCCGCACTTCGCTACGGAGGACATTCAAATTAAATACAACGGTCAATGTATGCAATTAATGCTAAAATATATATATGTATAATAAATACGACGATCAATGTATACAATAGATTAAAAAAAAAATATTTATAAAAAAATCGTAAGAGATATTTTTATAGAGAGAATAATGTAGAAGAAAATATTCAAATTAAATCTAATAAGACATACTAAAGAATATAGTACAGTTAATATACTACAGTTTCAGGAACATATCTTTTATTGTATTTTAATATTATTTTGGATAATGACCAATCGTCTGCCGCATTAGCAAGGGGAAAATTGTTTTTTTGTCTATTTCATTGTTATAGACGTGACGACAAATTTATTTAAAGTACCAGAAAAAGAAATCACGTGATCAGAATTTAATTTTCTAAAATTTAATCTTTAAAAATTCACCAAAAATCAGAAAATAGTGGTAATGATTCGAAAAAGATTTCATTTGAAAGCAATTTTTATGATCTCTCTCGTGATATAAATTTCATAACCCTCAAATTATTATTTTAAATGCAAACTTTAAAAAAGTTACTAAAACAGCTTAAACATTTAATTTTAAAAAATCTAAGAAGAATTTTTCAAAAATCTTTCTTAGTGCACCCTTACACTATAAAAAGAATCGCAAAATTTCAGCCCTTTTAGGTCCAACGGTTTTGTCTGTACGTTGTATGTCAGTCAATCAGTGAGTCAGTCAGTTACGGAACTGTTTTATATACATTGATTATTTAATGTAGGCACTAGTGGTAAATCCCTTCATGGGCTAAGCAGTCCATTCTTATAACTCCATACATATCGGTTATGATGCTGTGTTTGGCATTTATTTTGTACACACTCACGCAGCTCGTGCCTTAAATACAATCTATTAGTCTTTACTCTTGGGATCGTCATAGTTTGTAATTCGAAATCGGCTTTAATGGAAGGTATCTTGGTCGGTGTAGCCATCGGACAGCAAATGATGACTAAGATCAATTTTTAAAATTAAACAGAGGCAGGTACCAATGCAAATACAATCCCCGAATCACTACAGGTTGTGATTCTATTGAATCTATGTAAACCGTAAATGTTGCGTTTATGTAATCGACGAAAGCCGCATCGATGCTGTCATCGATACAGCCATTAAAAAAAAACTTCCTTGTTTTGAAATTACGCCAGATTTGCTTGTAAACAGCAATGAATTTTGGACTCACGCTTTTAGGACACTCGTGTTTCAAGCTATATGTTTATTATATTTTTTTATTTAAATTGTCACAGTGAGGTATCAACTATGATGTCCGTAGTCCTTGAAATCGAACATACTAAAGACATCTCGTCATCGGCTTAGAATGGGTCATCCACAGCGGTAATAAGGCAGTTGCAAGAAACATGTCGCATCTAAACTCGGGCAAAACGGAAAGCAAAACGTGTGTTATTAAATGCATAGATTACTAATATTCATAAAGAAATGCAAACAAAAACTCTACGTATAAAACGTATGACATCAGTTCTCTGTGCCCTTTGGTGACGCTACATAAAGCTGCGTTACAGAGAGATAGAAACCTTTACCACGAGGTATAAAATATTTTCAGCACGTATCCGAACTTTAACGTACAACGAAGTTGCCACTACAGTAATTTATTATTCGGTGAACTTTTCAACAACTTCCCTATTAAACGAAATCGAGAACAAAATTAAGCAATCAAAAGTGTTTTAAAATATTCATATATCTTAAGAGATGTCCGATCTTTCTTTAATAACTTATAAGCGGGGTATTTTGCGCATCTTAACCAAAGTACCGCAGGCTATTTTTGGCGTTTTTGGGAAGTACACAAAACACCGTAAAAAACGCAAAAATTGAAGCTGACGATGGAATTTAATGAAAATTCTTTATACAAGCTTAATATTAACACGGTGCTATCATAAAAAGGGAATAACAAAAGGCAAATATTTCACAAGTACCTCTGCATTAGAAAGAAAAAAAAGCTTACTAGCAATTTGAATTTATTGGCATTCTCACATAAATTTTTTTCAATAAAATATAACTCTCTTTGACGAAGCAAATAACTGATGCGTAAGAATGAGTCGCATACAAATAAGCTAATTTTATGTGTATAAATATGCAGACCATACAAATATACAGACAAACTAAAGACTGGATTTTCTTTGCCCGCAGATAAACTTTGTAAAAGTAAACACGGAATATTTAGCTACATTTAAATTGTTAAACACGTACCACCTCTATATCATATCAGCGTAAAATAAGCTGTCGCGCATTTCATGCAGAAATTTCCAAAACATTTCATTCATAACTAAAATAGATTCTTAATACTTTCTGGAACAAACATACGCTCGGACGGAAATAATCTTCTAAAAAAATGTAAAAACTCTCTTTAATGCCTCGATTTGCATTCCAAGGAGAACTATTTGTCACCAAAATCCTTTTAAAAACAAAATTAATAGCAGTTCTCTTCACATACACCGCTTATGATAAAAAGTTGGAGATGGTGGCGGTACAATTTCAAATGCCCTTTTCGATTAAAGAAAAAGATTGCTAAAGCGAGAAGTTTAGATTTTCCTTAAAAGTCAATTCATCACTTTAAATTCCTTGTCGAAAAACTAATGAATTAAAAGGAGCGACTAACAAACAATCTCGGTTGCAGTGGAATTCATTTTTTTTTTTCTCGCCTTATTAGAGCGCTTGAAAATTTGCGTATTCATGTAGTAAGAAATGTAAGTTACATCTATTTTGAATAGCTTCTATTTTGGCTTTTTCTTGTTACTTTTTATCGTGGATAAGCAATTCTTTAGAAATGAACTTTTTTAGACTTCGTTTTTGAAAAAATTTTTTACGAAATTAGGAAACTAGTTGTGAGGTATTGCCTTGTTTTTTTAAGTTACTAAGAAGCTTTTGTATATGTTTTTTATACTATCGCAACTCTTGAAAATTTGTCTAAAAGCCTCTAACCATTCCCGTCCTGAGAATGTGAAGAAGCAATAGGGTATAATCGATCCTTGACATTTTCTGGTTTAAGGGTGCTAAGTACTAACCCTACTGGATTCGCTCACCTTAGTGTTAACCTATGGAGAAAATGTTTCTACTATTGACAGCTCCATAAATGCCGATAATCCAATAAAAATAGTACAGTAAAACCTCGTTTATCCTGAACTCCGGATAATCCGTTTCAGATTCGAAGCCATTATTTTTATTTAACGTTCATATTATATAATCATTTTTAACTAGTATGCCAAATATTCGCTTTTAAGTATGATTCAATGTACAGTTCCTGCATAGATTGTACAATAAATTAAGGTAATAAAATGCTTTTTGTGGAGTTTAAGAAAGCTTTACCAATTCTTTGTTAATAAAGGATATTAAAAGTTATTTTTATAATTTTTTAATGTCTTGTAAACAATACTATGTAATTTTGTTACAAAACATAGTTTTTTATCGTAATAAACGGTAAGTCTACTTAGTAAAAGATTTTGGTTTGCTCATGGCCCATATTACCCGGCTTATCCGGATTTTTGACTATCCGAATTGTCTATGGCCCCAGCTAATCCAGATAAACGAGAAGCTACTGTATTTTCAGATATCCTGAACTTTTCTGCACCTCGCAACGGGATTCATATTATAAATTTCGTCCACCAAATGAATAGATGAGCGTTTAAAACAAAACTAGATCAATTTTTTTCCCTCAAACAATTTAAATTTTAAAATGTTATTTGCATTTTTTTCAAAAAACGAAAGAATGTCCTAAGGTGTAAAAATTTCTCTATTACGGAATACAGTTTTTAAAAAAAATTTAAATCCTAGTCGGCAATCCTTGGACACATTTTCTGCATAGGTTGACATTGAGGTGAGCGAATTCAATAGGATAAGTACACAGCAGCCTTAACTGTAAATATGGCTTCATATTAAGCAGCATTGGCTGGAAAATTTTATGTCATTGGTCAGTTTCAAAATACACGTTGTTTCAGAAAATTTGTCATCATTTGAGGTATAAAGATCTCGGAAACTACATTGGATAATCTAGTAAAACTGAAGAGGCTTATTGTTGAATCGTTAGATTTTTATTAACCAAAATATGAATGAGAAATACAAATGCATGCAGATTCCATGAACAGTATTACAGATATTAAATATTCGTGCCGCCTGTGACACGTCAAGTCGGTTCTTCATTTCCTGCCAAACGCGCATGTCATTGGTAACCGTTACCAAAGTGGCACTGGATTCTCTGTTCGAGTTCCACTCCATTGGAAGGAAGCGGGGTTACACATAAACAAGATCTTTAACATAACCTCAGAAGCAAAAATCACAAGGCATCAGGTCTGGTGAACGTGGTGGCCATTTAAAAAAAACGAAAAGAATGTTATCTTAAACTATCAAAATAAAAATTTCTGTTTTCACACATTAGAATATTAGGTCATTTGAACGAGTATCGACAAAGTTATTAGACCATGAAATGATGTCAAATTTTCAGGTGTTTTCAATGTGATTAATAATACAACATGAAAAGTATAAAACGTTCGTACAATTCTGGTGTTAAATTTTCAAGCTTAAATTCCGACGATGAATAAATTTTAAATATTAATTTTTTTAGAAATTCTAATTTTTAAGCAAAAATAAAATACATTAGAAACAGTTTTAGAAATGGAACTATCATTTACATTGCCTTTATACTGATACAAAACATAACACATATGATGATTTTTGCCTTATTATTTATTCTCTAAGTTAAAATAAAACTTAAAATAAAAAAAGCAGGTTGAAAGTCAAAGTCAATTAACTGATGGAAAAATATTCTCACTTGAATGTATAGGATGTAGTTTTTCAGGTGCCTTAGATATACAGCTGGATTTTTCAAGAGGAGATTGGTGTTTTAATCAAACATTTTATAAATAATTTTTGAAAAAAAATTTGGTAAGTTTTTTTAACGCACGCAGATTTTAAAATTGGCACATTTATTTCTAAAACAGCCGTTTGATAAAGTAATTCTTTTTATCTGATTTCATTCTTAAATTGAGAAAAAAACGGACAAAGTCTTATAGATGTAAGTTTGTAACTGAGGATACGCGAAATTTTGTTCCTTTTATTCTAATACATATATACTAGCTGAATACACGTGCTTCGCTACGGAGTACATTCAAATTAAATACAGAGGTCAATGTATGCAATTAATGCAAATATATATATATATATATATATAATAAATACAACGGTCAATGTATGCAATTAATACCAAAAGAATATATTTATAAAAAAATCGTAACGGATATTTTTATAGACAAAATAATGTAGAAGAAAATATTCAAATTAAATCTAATAGAACATACTAAAGAATATAGTAAATTAATAAAGTACAGTTTGAGAAACATTTCTTTTACAGTATTTTAATATATTTCAATGTCCAATCGTCGATAATGTCCAGTCGTCTGCCGCATTAGAAAGAAAAAAAAATTTGTCAATTTATTTAGTTGTTATGCACGTGACGCAAAATTAGTTTAAAGTATCACAAAAAGAAAAGTAACCACGTGATTCGTATTTAATAAACTAAACTCTAAAAATTAATCTTTAAAAATTCCCCCAAAATCAGAAAATGGAGGTAAAGATTCGAAAAAGATTTCTTTTCAAAGGAATTTTTATGGTCATTCTCGTGATATAAATTTTATAACCCTCAAATTATTATTTTAAATGCAAACTTAAAAGAATGTTACAGAAACAACTTAAAAACTTAATTTAAAGAATCTATGAAGAAATTTTCAAAAATCTTTCTTAGTGCATATTTACACTATAAAAAGAATCGCCATACAAAATTCCAACCCATTAGGTCCAGCGGTTTGGTCTGTGCGTTATCTGTCAGTCAGTTACGGAACTGTTTTATATACACTGCTGGCCACTGTAAATGCAACACCCTGAAGGAAACATGCAAATAACATGAAATGTACAACATGCATTAGCGGAGGTGAGATATGCAAATGATTAGAATTTCAGCGCAGACGAACATCACGCGCGCCGGTGGCGCCACTTCAAAGCGCTATTTAAGGCTTGGAGATTTCGACGATTTCAAGTTCGGCAATTGTGTTTTTCTTGTGGTTTTTTTAAAAAAACGATCAATTATGCCTCGTCGAAAACAGCGATCATCTTTTGATCAAGTATCCGAATTCGACAGAGGAAGGATAGTGGCCTACCGAGATTGTGAATTATCTTTCAGGGAAATCGGTAGTCCTGTTGGACGAAACAAAACAACTGTAATGCGGATATGTGATCGTTGGATGCAGGAGGGTACGACGGACCGGCGTGTTCGATCGCATCCACCTCAGCGCACCACTTCACGTGATGACAGGCAAATTGTGCGCATGGCAGTGGCGGATCTCTCAGTCACATCACGAACCATAGCACAGCACATGCAGTCTGTAACGCATCATCCCTGAATGTCCCTGTCTGCGCGTACCATTCGACGCCGTTTACAGCAGAGTGGTCTGTCCGCAAGACGTCCATTGCTTTGTCTACCCTTGACGCAGAACCACAGACGTCTCCGCCGCCAATGGTGCGATGACAGAAGGATGTGGACGGCAGAATGGAATGAAATTGTCTTTACTGACGAGTCACGCTTCTGTCTGCAACATCACGATGGTCGCATTCGAGTCTGGAGACACCTTGAAGATAGGATGCTGAACAGCTGCTTTATGCACCGCCACACTGGTCCTGCACCGGGTATTATGGTATGGGGCGGTATTGGATATCACTCTCGCACACCTCTAGTACGCATTGCCGGTACTTTAAACAGCCAGCGCTACATCTCCGAGGTGTTGGAGCCAGTTGTCCTTCTTTACCTTCAGGGCTTGCCCACAGCCATATTTCAACAGGATAATGCGCGACCACACGTGGCACGCATTGTCCAACGGTTCTTCGTCAATCGCCAGATTGAATTGCTTCCCTGGCCGCCTCGCTCTCCGGATCTTTCGCCGATAGAAAACATGTGGTCCATGGCTGCTCTACGATTTACCCAGATTCCATCCCCAGCTGCCACAGCAGATCAACTTTGGCAACGTATGGAAGCTGCTTGGTCTGCTGTACCCCAAGAACTCATCCAAAGTCTCTTTGAATCAATGCCGAGGCGTGTGGCAGCGGTGATCTCCAACAATGGCGGCTACTCTGGCTACTGATTTTGGCAGGAACCACACTTCACAGAAGTCTATAAAATTATTCATTTGATACTTGGTCAACTTGTTATCTACAAAATAAATTTTGTTCTGATATCTCTTGTCTTTCTTGGTGTTGCAATTTGGGTGGCCAGCAGTGTATATAGATAGGGTGATTTACTCCCGAGAGGCCCCGAATATTCTGCAGTAACTTTCGCTAGGACTAAGCAGTCTGAACGAAACAACGTACAATGCGCTCACTCAGTAGATGGCGCATAACATCACATAGCTCTCAGATGAGGCGTGGCTCCATTTATCCGGTTGTTAACTCGCAAAACACCCGTATATGGGACGCTGAAAACCACTCACCAAACATCGCTCCATGATCCAAAAAGTTGTGTGGTACACGATGCTTCGGTTGCGCATCATAGGCCCCATTTCCTTTGACACCGATGTGTACCGGAACATTTTTGAAAAGTTCGTGAATCAAGTGGGTGATCGTGAGTTAACGGAGGTTAGTTCTAAGAAGATGGAGCATCATCTCACACATCGCCAAGCAGCTTGGCAGAAACTGAGTCCATCATCGCCAACATGGTCATTTCAAATGAGCTTCGGCCACTACGAGCGCCGGATCTGACACCATCCTTTGAGAAAAGTCTATCGTGAAAAGCCTCGCACTGTGGAAGATTTGAAGGAAAACATCCAACTTGAAATTGCTGCTGTTCCGCTCGATATACTCGCCAATACGTTCAGGAACATGGTGCGCCGCGTCGATACGTGTCTGGCAGAAAACGGGGATTACTTCTAGCATCTAATGTAATGCAACGATTACACAAACATCAAGGTATGTAGCGTATTTTTTTATTCAGATTTCTTCATTCTAGAGAGAGTTATGACAGAATATTTGGGACCTCTTTCTAGCGAATCACTCTTTATTAACTGAATTCCCGGACAGAGCCCTCTTTGTGATGTCGCTGAACTTTATTCTGATCCATAACATTCCGTATATGGTCACATCCGTCAAGCTCATTTTCCGTCAAGCTCATTACATCTAAATGGACTCAATGATTATAATGAAAATAGCAATTTAATGTGAGCAATACTTTATAAAAGAGCAAAAATAGCCGTTTGTTCCCCATTGCCAGTTTTTGCAAAGTAGTGTACAAAAATATATATATATATACTACAGTGATCTGTGTTCTATAGAACTATATTATACAAGTTTAAAAAATATGATAAAGAGTCTTTATTGATTTAGTTTTTGATTTAGTTTAATCTTTTCAAATACAGCATATGTCTCTTAATCTTCTTTCGAAACAAACTCGGTCACGAAAAGTTTATTTTCTTATTTATCTGCATGTAAATGATAAATGGCAAAAGATTTCGCTCAAAATCTTTCATTCATACATCTATGCCTTTCTCCATAAAAGCAAAACCTTTTAAAAAATAGTTTTGGGATTAACAGTTGAATTGTAATTTATCAAGTAAATCCCCGTTTGTCAAAAGTGTAAATGATTTATGACAAACAAATTTCCTTTCGGGTTTTTTTAAAATTTATTTTGTGTGGCAGTGGAGTAAAAATAAATGTCCAGTCTTTGAAATTGGTAGAAAAATTGCAGTGTATTCAAATTTTGGGCTCTAGCGAAAACGTTCATACACATAATCATATTTGTTAGTAATAGATAACGAGACTGATTAATTTGTTTAATAAGTAAAAAATATATACTAATGTTCAACCGTCAGACTGAATTAATTTGTTCATTTGTTTTTAACTTCATGAACACCCGTCATCACGTAACACCGAAAGCAAGAAATCCATTTTTCCCCATTTAGAAGTGCTATTATGTCTATCATACACAATCTTTTATCCTCTATTTTTAAAAACTTAATTAATCAAGGAAATAAACCTGGAATGCTCTGCTTTCCGATTAGATGCATTAACAGCTATATTGCAAATCCTTGTCACGATTCTTTTGAATTTAAAGGATTTAGATCATTTAAAAAAGTTGTTCAACAAATAACAGTTAAGTAAATTAATGATATTACTTTTAGTTAGTATTTTATTCACTAACCTCGGATAACCAGTATGTGTTACTTCCCTTATTTTATCACTGAAACGTACTTCAACATCACAAAATTCTCAGGTTACTAAAGAAAACGAAACACTAACAACCCTTGTTTGAAACAGTTGATCTGAAATATTAGACTGACTTACAATGATATAAATCAGTTCGCCAGGAAGGACTTGGCTACATCTCCAAAGAGTAAATATGCTTAGTAAAATTTGGCACGCTAGACAGTATCTTTTACGAAAATGTTACATTGTACGGACTTTTCTAATGCCTCATAGCAAACTATTTTTAATTTCTTACCGCAGTGGGGCTATATATCTTACAGAAAATGACATTGTAACATAAGACAGGTTACAGACAGGGAGTGGACTATCGATCCCTTTATAAAATCAGTGATCCAATAGTCTTCTTGCTATCATTTCTTGAAACGTATCACTTAAAAAATAACATTTATGAACAGCTATTAGTTTGAAGACAATTAAAATACTTTATGGTTACCAGGTTTCTAGCCCTGTTATTACTGAAAACTCCGCAGTATTTGAAAGATTACTCTCTCTTGTGCCCAGGAATCTGTACACTTCACATTTGAATGGGAATATACCTCTGCTATGAGAAAATTAAATTGATAACTCAAGTTACTTAAAAATAGCGAAAGATTTACGAATTATTAAAATTATTATCGAATATTTCAAAAAGGTTTGAACGCACTATTGGAAACAGTTCTACGCTGCGAATACGCTTCGCTTAACTAATTTAAATAGAAAACCGGAGCTAAATTACTCAACTGAACCAGAGACTATTTTGTTATAATCTCGGACCGTCAAAAGAGGTTTTCATTAACTTCTACGGGGTGGCTAATAAATACTGTGACAAATATCGAATCATTTAATTACACACAGATGAAATAGAAAATGGGAAATACAACAATATTATTAACATTATACATGAAAGTTTACCATGAAATAATTTTACTCGAATCGACCGCCATCTTTATCGATTACTAAAGATAATCTCTTACGCCACTGTCCTATTGCGGCACGAATCATTTTATGAGGTAATTTGTCCCATTCACTCCGTATGGAAGCTTTGAGGGAGTCCAAACTTCTGTGCTGCTTAGCATTTACTTTAGACTCTAAAATCCCCCAAATGCAATAGGCTAAAGGATTTAGATCTGGTGAAGAAGGTGGCCAATCTTCTTGCTTGATAAACTTCGGGCAATTGGCATGGAGCCATTCCTGTGTTGTTTTGGATCGGTGGGACGGTGCAGAATCTTGCTGAAATATCCAATTCTTTTTGGGATACAATCTGTTAGCATGTGGTAATAAATGTGTAGCCAATACTTCCTGTTTGTAATATTCAGCATTGATTTTTATCCCTTTATCGATGAATTTCAGAGGCAGTTTTCCATTGTGTGACACTGCAGCCCAAACCATAACAGAATTCTTGTTCTGAAAGCGTTTAACAGTTCGAAGATTTTCAGGTATATCCTCGAAGGTTGCTGAATATACAACATCATTTTTAGCATTATAACTTTGTTCTGTACAAAACAGCTTCTCATCAGAGAAAATTATTTTTTCAACTCTTTTGCTACCGTGCCGGTTCAGCAATTTCTTACATCTTTGTAACCTTTTTACTATTTGTGCAGTAGTCAACCCTTGAACTTTTCTTTTGCGATAAGGGCGAAAACCCAGGTCTTCATTTATGATAAGTTGCATAGTTCTGCGACTGATGTTCTCTTCTGCAGCCATTTTATTTGCAGAACCTTGTGGATTTCTTCGTATCTTTCCACGAATTCTTTTGATACGTTCTTTTGTACGAACAGTGCGTGGACGACCGGACCTTAGTCGATCTTTACAGCTATTGGTATCCAATAATCGATTTATAGTCCTATATATAAACGTCCTATTAAAACTAAGGCATTTTAATTGCTTAAATATTTTACCTGCAGAAAATCCGCGATCAAAAAGCTGTTTAACCATTAACCTTTTGGCTTCCATCTTTAAAAATATTCTACATGTTTTACTTTAAACAAAAATCGTCTGCGTTTACAAAAAGTTGCCAATCACACAAATAGATAGATAAATTGTTTTTCGAAACTATTAAAATTAACTCTTATTTTTTGGAGTGTTACAGTATTTATTAGCCACCCTGTAGAATCTGAAAATGAAATCCAAAACCTATCAAGCTCATACTTCCCTATGACTGTAGTGCTTTAGACAGCTTTACTCACACTCTATCTAATGTTGATATGATACTCGATCGAGCAAACGAACCTTTTTTAATCTGCTAAAAGTGGGTTAATTAGAAGGCAAAGAGTTTGAATACCATTAAAATTCTCTTCTCGACCTTGGTCATTCCAGAAAGTGAGTTCGGGTGTAAATACTTCTATGAGTCGACATTACAATCCCTTTAGTTTGGTTTTGGTTGGGAGCGCTGGGTCATTTTTTGGCTACACGAGGGCTAATTAGGCCTGGACCTACAGTTTAAAGCCGATTCCGAAAGGCCACAAACATCCATGCCAACAATGGGACTCGAATCCACAGACTCTGGTACTGAAAGCCAGTGCTCTAGCCATTCGGTCCGGTTTACAGTCCCTTTTAGGCATGGCCCTGCCTCGGGACAGCCCTTAAAATAAGGACATCTAAAATTAGTCCAGGATTTTATTCACGAAAATTAAACAATATTCCACAATTAGAGAGTTAATTTTAACCTATTAAAATGATGAAAGAATTTGTAGACTCTCTCGGTGAAATTTTAAATGGATTATAGATGGGTTAGGACCTGTTCACATAGGAGTCCGTTGCGTTGCGTTAAGGAAAAGATGACGTTGAGACGAAAATAAACCAATCACATGCCTCCAAACGATTAGCAATAAAATTTTTAACGCCTATGATTGGTTTATTTTCGTCTCAACGTCATCTTTTCCGCAACGCAACGCAACGCACTCCTGTGTGAACAGGCCCTTACTGTCACTGAAAACTAATAGTTTCTTTCATGTATTTTTTGCACACTTTTTGGTCACATTTCTGATCTTTATTCCTCCAGTTCTTTATTTTTATTAGATCATTCACCACATCACCAAGCCATCTTCTAGGTCTAGATCTCAAAGGCTGAATATGTACTTGTCCATCTAGATCTTCCAGTTTTCATTTTATAAGAATATCAAATTCTGCATAATTTTTTATCATTTCTCTGTCATACCTTATTATCCATACTCCATATTCATTGAGTGGGCTAAAAGATTACACTCTGTGAGCCTAGATCACGTATTTGTTATTGATTTCGATTTCGCGGCTGACGTCCAGGACTCACAGATGCACTGAAGATTTTTGGTAGTATTCAGGAAAGAGAAAATAAAGATTAAGCTTAAAATGTACGTAACCTATATATCCCCTGACAACTTTTCAGAGAGAGTCTCCAATTTATTTTAATCTTTAAATAAGTCAAAATTAATCCCCCAATTGCAGACGGTCGTTCCATTTATCAGTAGAAAATCCTGCGCTAATTTTAGATTCACTTTGATAAATTCGTCAAAAGAAATATATCAATGAATGTTAAAAAAGATTTCAGAAAAATGTTAATATTTGATATTTTATGTGTAAGGTATACACAAGATTCGATTCACAAGAATCGAACTTTTGAGTGAATGAATTAAAGAAGCTGCTTCAGATATGCTAATTTCGGCATACGCGCTTAGTATAAATACCATGCAGCGTCATTAATGAAGAAGGTGGTTAGGGTTGAAGAAGGTTGTTAAAGTTGATAGATCAGCGATAGGGAGCTACGAGGTATGCAGCTCCAGTACTATCCTGCGCTAGTGCTTAGCAGGCCCGAAGTTTACGTGGCAGTACTGCTGGTTTGACTTACTGTTTGTGAGTATTCGAAATGTGTATTTCTATTGAATGATAATATATATATTCCGTACAAGTAGTACGTATGCTTATTGCTGTAAAAGCCAATTATATATGTGCAACGAATTCAATAAACATTGTTTCATGTATAAACTGTGTTTGTTTCAAATTCAAATAGAGTGCCACTTCAAATTATATACACCCAAGTCTGGGTAGAAGTGAGCTAAATACTCTATATATGTTCATTATGTAGGAACTGTCACCATCAAAAGAAATCAAATATTCCAACGTTTTCTGAATTCAGAAAAAAAAAAACCGTATGTAAACAGATTAACTGGGTTTGCATATCACATTATCTGTATAGCACATAATCTCTTAAGCTTGTTTTTCTGTTATTCAATGCATCACATGGGAAGCACAATAGCTCCGTATTTGTAAGAATGCATGCTCCTCAAATAAGTAGAAATAGAATAAAAGCTTCTTTGCAACAAAAGAAATGAAGAATAAATGGAATTTCCTTTTTTTCTCACATTTAAGTTATGAATAAAGAAATGGATGGGCACACAAGAAAAATTAGAAAATAAAATAACACAATTTATGGTACGAAAGATATATCTATATATAATAAAATAGTTATTCAAACAACAACTGTCAAAGCTTACTACCACAAAGTAAGTTAACCCGATAATGACAACAATACCTATCAACTATTAAAATATTTACCTGATTTATGAAATTATTCTTATTAAGTTTAATTTGGGTCTACGAAGGTTTTTATAACATTGTAACTTCAGAACATGAACAACTTTACTTCACCAGTCGATAAGAGACCCATAATGAAATAAATATATTTCACAAAGTATGCGAAATGACGGTCATTAACTTTTATACCTTAACGTTCAGGGAAAGTGATGCATGTTCGAGAGACATATTTTTCCTCTTATCATACTGCCAATCAATCAGTTTCGTAATTTTCCCATCCGTTAGAGTCTCCAAGCGTCGCGTTATTTGATTTAACTATTATCTCTCTAATTTCTCTTCTGTGACACTAGTCACCTTCTGGCTTTCAGAAATAATTTAGACTGACACTTACGGTGCCTGAATCAAGCTTTTAAAAGTGCTTATCAAATTAGAGTAGAATGATGTTATTTTAAGAGAAATGTGTCACGCAGTAGGCTATTGTGAATTATGGTTAGACAAAGTGAATTATAATTAAAACGAGTAAGCAGGTAATTAATCAGGGAATATTAAATGTAAAATGGGTAGGTTAGGTTTTATAACATTGACAGAACAAAACTTTTTAGTGTTTAAACATTATATAGAGCATCTGATTGCAAAAATAAAGCCTATTTTTGTACTAATAATATATATATATATATATATACATATATATATATATATGTTTGTGTGTGTGTGTGTGTGTGTGTGTGTGGAAGGAAAAAAATGCAAGATGCAACTTAAGTCCAGAGTTATCCGTTCTTTATAATTTGCATACTTAACATGATTTTTATCTTAACACAAAATGAGAAATAAAAAAATAAATTGTGACAAAATAAATGATGAATTGTGAAAAAATAAATGATTAATAAATAGTGACGAAAACTGAATACAAATTAGAAAGAGGTCTCCTTTTTGCAAAGTTACATTCATCTGCATCGTATAAAGTAGCTATGGATCTAATTAAGTTTTCGTTCCTGCTATCCTGGACGAGACCGACTGGAATATTTCAGCCCTCTGGGAAAATTCAGAGAATTTCCGCTCCCGAAATGTATTAATAAGTGCTTATCTGCTCTGCAATGCTGTGATGCATCATGAGAGAGAGAGACTTTAATTTGTAGATACATTGGTTATGCCAATCTTAAGATCTGGAGTTTGAAAGATTATCATGACATAGCTCAAATTTGAATTAATACATCTTTGTTTTGAAAAACATTCTGTACCACTAAAACCGTTAACTATTCCAAAATCTGAAACAAATTCTTTTCTCCATATATTTTGTGAAATGGCATGGTTATGTTATATGAAAAAGTCTTAATGAAGGAAAATCCTCCACCACAATCGCTTCCATAATGAGAGGGATATTCGCATGCGAGTTGCATCTACAACCTTAATTCTTATAACCTCGCCATCTATCGGACGCTCAAGATATTCGTAGCCAACCATTTTGGGCTTATCGCTGGAGGAATTGGGGGGTGGGCACTGCAATTAATTACATCTACAAATCAGTATAATTTATGCTTTAAAATTGTGAAAATTTTCTCTCGTGGTATACCGATGCTCTGAAGTCTCGTACAATCCTTCGGCATTGCAGAATCGTTTTAGACTTACATCGGGGATAGGAAAATCGTCAAATGTTTAGGGTGTAAACATTCTGTACAGATAACTTGTAGGAACCAGGTTAGTTACTGGTATGGGTGTTTTTAGCCGTTTGGAACTGGTTTTAAGCAGAAGGTTTCGGTCAGTTCAACTCTCATGTTGCTAAACATCGCCGAAGTGATGTAAACCAACAAACCTTTGAGTTTTTCGAGTTTTCAAACATTGCTAATAAATGCTTTGATGATTTCAAAGAAGGATACTAATTCAAAAATGATGAAGCTTTCTTTGTAATAAAATTTAAAGTATAAATATTGAAGCTCATTTTTTTGTTTAATTTTTCTTTTGGTTGCCGCCTATCAAGGTCGAAAGCGTAATTCGAAAACACGGGAAATGAGGTCGTGATTTTTTTAATACTACGTGTGTACACTGCTAAACTTTCCCAGAAATGGCATTCCATTTCTTTAATTTAAAAAATCGATTCCTCTCTCACTGTTTCTAAAATCAGTTATGAAATTTCGAATCGATCCACCATGGTGAGTTCCATTAAATTGCGTTTCTCATTTATTTCACTCTCTATGTTAAATGAGCCATTTTTGCTCTGACATATTTTGGATTTTCTGGAGTAACTTGTAACTTATTGTTCTAAAGTAAAAGTAAAGGTTTGAAATAAACTTTAGAGCGATAAATCACAACTTTCTTTTTTCATGAAATGAGAAGTGAAAATTCATTTCGCTTCACTTTAAAAATGATTTACATAACGTACGTTAACTTTTTTTGAGTAAGTATAGAATTTACTTTTTCTTGGATTATTTTGGTTTATTATTTGATTTTTATATTTCCAGGACGAGGAATGTTGAAAACTTTTAAATTAAGTTTTTTATTATTCTTTGGAGCTCCTTTTTCGTAGTTTTAAATGCGCTTAGAAGCATTTTTAAGTTTGTTTTATAAACAATAAATTTTTAAAATGTCCACCCGCTTCTCTGTAAGTGCTGAAGCTTCCAAAAAGATTTCCCAAACCTACTATTCTTTTAACCCTTTGACACATGAATAAAAGGAATCTCTATACAACCAAAAATATTTATTATATCTCAACATTTATGCAACCCTTACAAGGAACAGAAAATTTATATAGCGAAATATAATTCATACTTTAATACTGAATATATATAATTATATTTCAGTAGCACTTGTTTTAAAGGAGCTCTAAAAACGAGTTTAATATATATAAAATTCTTAAAATTCGTAATTAGCCCCTAAAGTTATTTGTTCGTCTAAGAGACGCTAAAGTTTACAATAACAAATATACCCTCCAAAATATAAAAGGGAGTGGTAAAATAGCATATAATAGCGTTCCAAGCAGCATTAATATAAGGCACAGAACTGTTTCTGTTAACTAAGTTTTTAGAAGAACGTATTTGGAAGTTTTTAAAATCATCCAGCTGAGAAATCGTACTGATTACATCATCTTAGAATCTAACTTAAAAAATCTTTATTTAAAAAAGGAATCAGGTGAGTTATAGTTGAAATGAACAAAATTTGGGACTTATACAAAACTTGCAAAATTTGGGGTCAAAATTTGGGACAAATACAAAACTTGCATCCCAATTCATTTCATTTTTCAAATAGAATATTATTCTTTAATTTGAAACTTCCTTCACAAAAAAAGATTCTTCTAGAAAGCTTTCATATTAAGACAAAAAGACCTAATCAAAAGATGCTGACTGCGCCTTTGCTAAATATATGCTGTTAATATTAACCCCTTGACAAGCAAAGACATTTTCAAGCATTTCACAGTCTCTTTAAACGCTCTCATTCAAAATTTTCATGTACCATTACAGACTCAATTTTTCTGCATTATTTAGGAATTGTATGTTTACAGTTAGACTTTTGATAAAAGCGTTTTTGGTATCATATATATTTTTCATATAACTCCAAATACAAACTATTCAAACTTTAATACAGCATAATTTTTTTAAACACGTATTCCCGCAATTAAAAGGCTCCCCAAGAGGCACAAATTTAAAATCAATCAATTTCGTTCTCTTTCCCGTCCGTTAAAACGAAGAACGTTACCTTATTTCATTAAACTATTATCGGCCTAATGCCTGTCTTGTGACATTAGCGTCAACTTTAAGAAATCGCTGGGGAGCTCCTGTCAAGGTTTTAAGTGTGCTAATGAAAATGGAATAGTTAATGGTGACTTTCAAAGAAAAGTAGAAAGTGAAAGCATAACATTGGACTGTTACGTGATTCAGAGGGACTTCGGAAAGGAATGTAAATTAAAATAAACGTTTTACTTTCTATTTTAAATTTCAGTGCTGAATTATTTTACTCTCCTGTTTAAAAATAGCTATTACTTTTTATTTGCATTTTTATTAAGAGATCAAATATAGTAAGAGTTCATTTAAACTCCCAGGAGTACCTCACAAGAATGGTTAAATTACTTGGCAATTATTAAGAATGTTCTGAATTGCAATGATTATATTAAAATGCAAACATTTTGTAGAAGAAACAGAATTCTCTATACACAAAGCAAGTGAATTCACAAAGCATTTCCATACATGGAGACAATATTGGGAAAACCTTTAAAATATGATTAGTTTAGCTCCTCGTGTTATTTAAAGTGCAAAAATGTTTAATTTTTCTAAGACTGCAGTCATTACGTAGAACTATAAATATTGTCCTTTAACAAGTGGTAAACCGATCGCAGAAATGCATCGGAAAGAACTGTGACTTTCTGAACATTTGAAAGAACTGTGCATCTTAGGAACATAGTTAAATGGATCAATTCAACTAAAACAGTCATCCAGCTTCAATCACTTTTATGAAAATTTAAATGCGAGTTCAATCAAGTTACCAAAATTTTTATTAGTAATGAAAAACGAATTGCAGAATATCCCACGTGTGATGTCCTAATTTTTGGTCCAGACTATAAAGTTTGCAGCTTCATCCTCTCTGCTCGAAAAGTCATGGCAACTATTTTCTGAAGTCGAAAGACGGGGTTATTATTTTATGAAATTCACTGAATTTCATATAGACAGATATGCTTTGTAAGATGAGGCCAAAATGATTAAGTTATCAATACAGAGGAAAACAAATCAATGAATAGTGCGCAGATGCATCGGTCTTATCTAAAGTACATTCCGGTTGTAAAGAATTTAGTCTTCAGTTTTAAATTTGGGTTTTCTCAAAATCATGAATTGTGGTCATGCCACATGTGTGCGCTAAATCATCGATAATATGTTCTATGTTTCCTTATGTAATTCGTAAAAATATATATTTATGAATTGTATTTAAAAGACATAACCTAATTACCTCTATTACAGCTATACATAGGTAAATATTCTTTCACACACGTCTTTAGACATCCAAAGTCAGATTAATTATAGAATTGAAATATTCAGAAACATACCTGAAATAACAAAAAAAAGCACATTTATTATTTTGCAACAGAAAATTTATACACTAATGATTTTACTCTGATAATAATGTATACTGAAAATTTTAGATATTTAAAAATGTTAAATTAGCTATAATTCCTTCTGCTTTAAACCAGTGCTTCCCAGAAAAGTCCCTTCAATACCACTTATCAGGTAATCTCTAAGTCTCAAAGAACGTAAAATGTAAATTGCGCCGAAGAACCTGTATATGGCGAATAAAGGAAAATAGGTAAAAAAAAGAGGCAAAAAACATCTTTGACACTATGTCCTTAATTCAAATATTTATAAATATTTTAGTGTCCACCATAAATTTAAAATAATTAATTATAATTAATAAATTAGCCTCAATTAAAGGGGAAAGAGCCTTACTGCTTAATATTATATACTAATTCTGCGACATTGGAAACAGCAGGGAACAAACACAACGCGCATCTCATATTCTAGTTCAAACAGCTTCGTTTTGGACACTTAATGAAGGCAAAAGGGTGGTACAACCTAGTTCACTCTTATGAACGCGCTTGGAAACATCAATGTGTATTACAATCTGTATTTTGAGATTAATTCAAGTCGGTGGCACTGCAAACTATTCTCGGGCCACTCGTGTTATTGCAAAATGTCATTTGAGGAGCTGCACTACGTTATTCTAGGGAATTAATCAAAAATCATTCTTACCCAATCTGGCTAAGTTAGATTTGGAAAGCACGTCTTTAAATATATGCTAAGAACTTTATTTAACACATTATTAATGAAATAATGAAAATTATTACTCATAAATATAACGCTCCTCAAAGTCAATGTACAAACTGTTCAATCGAATAAAATTTTCAAATTTTCAAATTAAAATTATTACAACATTTAAAAAGTAAATTTCGATTAAAAAGAAACAGCGCGAATTTAACAGCCCCCCTCAAAAAGTTTTCGTGATCAACTAAATCAACATTCTACCTACCCTATTTTCAAATATATATATGGTCTATTTCAAAAGAGAGATGACTCCTGCCTTAAGCGTAAATACATATAAATGCGCTCATAATGTACACAGTAAATTCTCAATAAATCCCTTATAATGATTTTATGTTTATTGTGATTCGATTTTCGATTTCAGAAATTTTTCCAAAAGGTAAAGATGCTAAAATGTCCATTCTATTAATGTTTACTTTGTTTCCTTGGAAGTTTCCTTAGCATAGTATACCGTTATCTAACATGCAAAAAGTTTGAGTGGCACAAAACCATTTTCTAACATTATATTGCATTTCTTAAATTATTGCCAGACGGAAGATTTATATTTTAACTTCTGTATTAACATTACACTTACTCTTCTACATACAAATTTTGAGTTAATATTAATTGTAATTCATTAGCATAAAATTAAGTATAACTTATCTGGTTTTTCTCTAATTTTAAAAACTATCCTGATTAATTTGAATTTTCTTGAATGCTGGTATTGACTAATATTTACACACTCCATATTTTATATATATATATATATATATATATATATATACACAAGATTAGCTTGAGAGTACTTAAAAAAGTTCAAATTTTTAATGTACACTGCTGGTCATTAAAATTGCGCAACACCAGGAAGGGAGGCAAATAGCAAAACTTTACTCATTGTATGTATACAGCATAATAAGAATAAAACATGATTAAATTTGTAGGCAATTTGGGGGTAGACAGGGTCTGAAATTAGTACACAAAGCTGCTGCCTCTGGCAACTAAAATGGCTCTAACCCGGTTAGGCATCAAGTCGAACAGGGGTTGGATGACACATATGGGCAAGTGATTCTATGATGCTTCAAGTCTATGCCACACTTCATCAATCGTAGTGGCTGGAGAGCGGTGACGACCCAGTATCTCAGCAACCCATGACCAAATGTTTTAAATGTGTGCGAGATCTGGAGAACGCGCTGGCCAGGGCAACAGTCGAATAACCTCTGTATCGAGGTTGGTCAGGACATGACGGGTAACATGCGGTCTTCTGTTAAAGACCGGCTTTAAGATCAGAGAAATGAAACGCTGGCTGTTCAGATTACCGACGAAGCGAACAAGAGGTATTCGTGTCGTGTACCCAATGGCTGCCCATACCATCACACCAGGTGTAGGGATCGTATGACGATATCGAAAGCAAGAAGGCCACTCGAGTTCTCCACGGGACCTTCAGACACGGATACGTCCATCATGATGCTGCATGCTGAACCGGAACTCGTCTGAAAAGGTGACGTGGTGCCACTCCTGTATCCAGTTTTGTCGTTGGGTGCACCACTGTCACCGCGCGTCTCTGTGCTGCAGTGTCAAGAGAAGCCGCGATAATGGTTGCCTTGCAGACAGTCCGTGCTGCTCCAGACGTCGTCGCACTGTCCGTGCGGATACTTGTGCAAACAAGCCTATTTGCTGACTCAAGGTCCGTTATGTGGCTGTACACTCCTGCAAGGCCGACCTGACAACAGGTCTGTCCTCTCGGGCGTTAGTGGCGGGAGGCAGTTGAGATCCTGTATGGCGATTCCTGTAGGATTCTCCTGAACCCATCCATTCCTTAATCGCATGACAGTCGTTGATTCCGACCAATGCGAGTAGTAATGTCGGGAAACGATAAACTGCACTCTTGATAGGCCACGATCCTGGCGCTATCGAATACACGTGCTGGTAGCCGTTTACCCTTCTTATACGAGACATAACACGATCTCCTCACAAACAACCAACATTTAAATGCGATTTCCGAATGAGAAATCCACTGCGTAACTTTTCTTCTATACAGAGTTGGAGATGCCGTTTCTCTCTCCCGCGTCGTTCGATTGCACTTAAATGCTAATCATTTGCATGTCTCAGAATCTGCTTCCTTTCATGCGAATTCGACGTTTGCATCATAACTCCTTCATGGTGTTGCATTTTTAATGGCCAGTGTAACTGATATTTTTAAAAGTCTTAATCCTCTTAATTAAAACTGACAAATATGACTTGAACAAAAATGACTAAAATAATGTAAATTTAGTATCACTCTATACTAACATGCTATATAATACAGTAAAAATACTTTGTTTCCCTGAAAATAAAAATTTTCTGGTTATTTTAAACATTATTTCGTATAAACTAGTAATCTGACATCTTTAATGAAGTAGACAAAATTTCTAAGCTCATATACCTGTATGTAAAACAGTTAAAATAGTATGCAGGAATGTTTTTAAGATGGTTTTACTTACAAGTAAATACGAAATGAATTTTTTTCTCTATTGATCGAGTTTTTGGTCATTTATTCTGTAAATTGAACTTTCTAAATCTGTTTTTCCCCAAGATTGTTCCTCAATATTACTACTCCACAAATTTCATGTAGTCATACATTATTTACTTCTGTAATGAAGAACCCAATTGACTTAATCATATATTATATGCTTGTAAATATATATAAAATTTATATATATATATCTATATATATATATATATACTAGCTGAAAACCCGCGCTTCGCTACGGAGTACATTCAAATTAAATACAACGGTCAACGTATGCAATTTATGCCAAAAAATAAATATATATATTTATAATAAATGTATACAATTGATCAATGTATACAATTGATGTAAAATATATATCTATCTAATATATATATATTTATAAAAAAATCGTAAGGGATATGCATTTTTTTTGGGATAATATCCAATTGTCTGCTGCATTAAAAAGAGAAAAAAAATTTTTTTTGTCTATTTAGTTGTTACGCACGTGACGATAAATTTATTGAAAGTACCAGAAAAAGAAATCACGTGATCAGCATTTAATAAATTAAATTCTAAAAATTAATCTTTAAAAATTCACCAAAAATCAGGAAATGGAGGTAAAAATTCGAAAAAAATTTCATTTTGAAGGAATTTTTATGATTTTTCTCGTGATATAAATTTTATAACCCTCAATGTATTATTTTAAATGCAAACGTAAAAAAGTTTAAAAAACAGCTTAAAAATTTAATTAAAAAAAATCTAAGAAGAATTTTTGAAAAATCTTTCTTAGTGCACCCCTACACTATTAGAAGAATCGCCATGCAAAATTTCAGCCCTTTAGGTCCAGCGGTTTGGTCTGTGCGTTGTATGTCAGTCAGTCAGTCAGTGAATGAATGAGTCAGTTACGGAACTGGTATATACACTCATGGACAAAAAATTTAGCGCACCAAGAAATAATTGCGGGATCGTAACGAAACTTGCAATGAAGGTACATGTCGGGGAGATATGCAAATCATTAGAAATGCAGCGTGATTGCGCATTACATATAGCCGGTAGAGGGCGTTGAACATCGTACTCTGTGGAGTATAAAACAGGTAACCAAAGCTTGTTTGAGTGTGCTGAATCATTTACAAAGGAAGAGCTGAGATAGACATGCCATTACGCCGTGTTCGAACACAATATATGCAGTTGTCGCAGTTTGAGAGGGGGAGAATCGTCGGGATGATGGAAGCTGGGTGGTCATCTAGGCAAGTAGCTCGTCAATTAGGCCGCTCTGATTGTGTTGTGAGGAGGTGTTGGGACCAGTGGACCCGAGATATGTCATGTACACGAAGACCAGGCTCAGGACGCCCTCGACAGACCAGTCGTCGAGAAGACCGCCACATCGTAAGAAATGCACGCGTACAGCCAACTGCTTCATCGGCCGCCATCCAGGCACAGGTAGCACCTTCACTAGGGGCCTCTGTGTCTTCTCGAACCATACGAAGGCGCCTGGCTGAAGGACAGTTGGTATCGCGGCGCCCATTACTTGTGCTGCCCTTGACGCCCACCCATCGACGCCTCCGTTTGGAGTTTTGCCACGCACGAGGAAACTGGACTGCAGCGGAATGGAACCAGACCGTCTTTAGTGACGAATCCAGATTCAATATCGGCAGTGATAACAATCGTGTTCGTGTGTGAAGAGCCCGTGGTGAACGCTTCAATCCTGCCTTTGCTGTACAGCGACACATCGCTCCCACAGCTGGTGTGATGGTATGGGGTGTCATTGCCTACAATACACGGTCACCCCTAGTATTCTTCCGTGGCACCATGACAGCCCAGCGGTATGTTCATGAAATCCTGCAACCACATGTGTTGCCACTCATGCAACGGCTCCCAGGAGCCATTTTTCAACAAGACAATGCTCGGCCTCATACGGCAAGGGTGTCACAAGACTGTCTCCGCACTGTTACTACCCTTCCTTGGCCTGCCCGATCCCCAGATTTGTCTCCAATCGAGCATATCTGGGATCATTTGGGACGACGAGTTGGGCATCCCACGAGTTTGAACGAACAAGAGGCAAGGTTACAGAAAATATGGAACGAAATGTCTCAAGACATCATACAGAACTTGTATTACTCAATGCCCAATCGTATCGCACCGTGCATTCGCGCTAGAGGGAGTCCAACGGAGTATTAACTCCTCCGTTCTTTTGCCTTTTTCTCTGAAATAAATTATCCTTTTTCTTTGATTTTCTTATCATTTACTTATATCAAAGTAGTCATTACGTATGTAAAATTTCGTTTTATTTTGACGACTCCTTCTTGGTGCGCTAATTTTTTTGTCCATGAGTGTATATATATATATATATATATATATATATGAAACATATAGACAACAGTTAATGCGGAAGGAGTTCAAACCCGAAAGGAAGGAGTTAAGACGAAATCCTCTTATGAGGTAAAATACATTCTTCTGCTGTTTTTCATTACAAGAAAAATAGGGAAATGGCCTCGCACTAATGAACACAGACAAAAATATCTCAGTTCGCTCGATTTATTCCATATTTCCTACATTACAATATCAAGAAATTCGCATTCCTTTTCAACAACTAGTCCAGCGAATAAAACAGAAAACAAGTAAAGAAGAGAAACGCAGGTTGGCGACACTTCGGAACGTTCACGAGAAAAGATCCAAGTGTTTGGCTCCCGAGCATGCATTCATGACACCTAAGATCTCCCTGCAGACGTCGTGTCTGCAAGAACAGTACGTGTAGGAAACCCACATTGAAAAAAAAACGGAGCAAACAGTCGAACAAAAAAGAACAGAAGCTTAAGCCAAGTTGGCAAAGGGAGTTAGCTTTATATATATACCAACCCCCTCTTCATCGGTAGAAAGCGCATGCGATAGTTTCCCGGCCTAATAACCGGCATTTAATCGGTGCTGACGTACTTGGATGTGATAGTAAATATTATGTTTGACGACAGAAACCTTTTATTGTTACATCTGCTCGGACCCTATAACTGGACACGAAACCATAAAACAAAGACTTGCAAGAGGAGTGTTGTCAAGTACTTTTTTATAGCCTTCGAGATACATATTATAAAAATTTGCCGAAGAATACCTACAAGAAAAGTATGCAAAAATTTATTAATTTTACGTTGCGTTCATTTATTAAAGATTGAAAAAAAATTCTATACTTGCTAGATATATCAAACTTTAACTAAATAAAGGATTTCGTATTCAAGGTGTCTAACTGGATTCAGCACTTTTTAACTCCAAACACGAGTGACGTCAAGTTTGTGACATCGTCCTAAACGCGAATAACAACTGCTAAGTAAAAGAAACTCAAAATACGTAAAATACCTTTAACTCACTTTATATTATTTTTTTCATTTATTTACGTATTGATATTATTTTTTACCTGTATTTGCTTGATGACTTTTGTTTTTTCCTATATTTGCTTACATTAATTTGAATTACAAAACTATTTTACAAACATTGAGAAAAAAAATTAATACAAACTTAATTTATAGTCAAATTTTGTATACATTTTTAGAGGTACCGTAGTTTTCCAAAACTTATTTTTGATAAATTTTTGAAGTAAACAAGTCGTTTTGAGAGGTCTTAAAAAATACTAATATTATATTTCATTCATAATTCAGGATAAAACCATTTTGTTAATGTTGTGTGTATGTGATGACAAATTCCATCAAAACAAGGCAGGAGTTAATTTTTTTAAATTTTTATGAAATAAACATTTAATTTATGAATTACATAATACATAAAAATATTTAATTAAATTTCATAATTAATTTCTTTGTACAAGAATGTTTTACTGGAAATGATAAGCAAAATTATTAACATGACAAATTAAATTTTTTATGAAGTTCTAAATTAACGAGCTTCAGAAAAGGCATGCTGCAAAAATTCTTATTAATAAAGCAGGAATTTATACTTTTTTTTACACGTGATGGCTCCAAAAAAGCTTCTAACTTTATCGCTAGA
The DNA here is from genome assembly GCA_907164885.2 of Dolomedes plantarius. Taxonomy (NCBI): domain Eukaryota; kingdom Metazoa; phylum Arthropoda; class Arachnida; order Araneae; family Dolomedidae; genus Dolomedes; species Dolomedes plantarius. The sequence continues at coordinate 160,063,991 of OU015498.1, read as the reverse complement.
ATATGAAATCAAATATTTACATAAAAATACACACAAGAAACAAATAAAGTATAGAAAACTGAAAGAAAAATTTGATAAAACTAAATTATCAGAATAATTTTTTCTGCAACATATTTATTGAGCAAAAACGGACTTTTTATCTTCTATTAAAAGGGTTTTAGAACGAAAAAAAAAGAGTTCAAATGTCTAGGTGATAAACAAGTTGTAGAATGGGCGACAGCTCTCCTTGGTAAAGAATGGAAACAATACGTAAGAGTTAAAAATTTCCTTGTTTGAAAATGTATAAGCGAAACCAAGGAATCAATCATTATGGAAATGTACAAAACACATCTAATTGTACTGTAGTATTTTAACACTAGAGCTGTGTGAACCGAAGGTATATTCATACTGTGTTATGAATTCATTCTATACAGCTTGAGAGTATCGGATATATGACATAACTAGCTAAAAACCCGTACTTCGCTACGGAGTACATTCAAATTCAATACAAAGGTCAATGTATGCAATTAATGCCAAATATATATATATATATATATATATATATATATATATATATATATATATATTTATTTATTTATTTATTTATAATAAATACAACGATCAATGTATGCAATTGGTGTAAAAAGAACGAAAAGATATATTTATAAAAAATCGTAGCGGATATTTTCATAGACAAAATAATGAAGAAGAAAATATTCAAATTAAATCTGATAGAACATACTAAAGAATATAGTACAGTTTGAGGAACATTTCTTTTACCGCATTTTAATATTTTTTTGGATAATGTCAAATCGTCTGCCGCATTAGCAAGAAAAAAATTATTTTTTGTCTATTTCGTTGTTATGCACGTGGCGCTAAATTAGTTTAATTTATCAGAAAAAGGAAAGAAACCACGTGATCAGAATTTAATAAATTAAGTTCTAAAAATTAATCTTTGAAAATTCACCAAAATTCAGAAAATGGAAGTAAAGATTCGAAAAAGATTTCATTTTAAAGGAATTTTTATGATCTTTCTTGTGATATAAATTTTATAAACCTCGGATTATTATTTTAAATGCAAACTTTAAAGAGTGCTACAAAACCAGCTTAAAAATTTAATTTATAAAATCTAAGAAGAATTCTTCAAAAATCTCTCTTAGTGCACCCCTACACTATAAGAAGAATCGCCATGCAAAATTTCAGCCCTTTAGTTCCAGCGGTTTGGTCCGTGCGTTATATGTCAGTCAGTCAATCAGTTACGGAAATGTTTTATATAGAGAGATCATAAGGAAGAGATTTACTAAGTCTCTCATGTTCTTAAGAGCTGATTTTTTTTAAAGTTCGAATATAAAGAGACTGTATAAATATAGAAAAAAGAACCCCAAAAAGTTAATACGTGATAAAATATTTTACAAAATAGATTCCTAATTTATTGATATTGAACAGGCCCTACTCATTCGTTATACGGAATGTAGAAGACCCACTGTCTTGAAAACTAGGTTAAATAATACACATAAATCTTTGTTTAATTGGGTAGATACGCCTGGCAAGGTTTTGAATATTTGGCACCGGTTTAATCTCACAAGCATTTAATGCGAATGTGAGACTGCAATAATACACTTTACGCAAGAGGGCTAATTCCGCTGTTGAACGGAAGCAAAGGAGCTGCATTGTTTAGTGCCCCAGTAATGGGATTCCCTTGATCCTAAAGGATTTTGCATAGAACGAATAAAAATTATATATTTGACGGTTTTATGTAACTTCCGCGTGTTTATTAAGTAACTGTAACAATAAGGTGTAGAAATGTTATGTATATTGAAACGTATACTGCCTCCTTGGTCAGTGCCCTAATTTTAATTTTTCAAGAAAGATACGACGTGGTTAAGAAGGATAAACCGCAATTAGGACAAATATGTTAGTCCTAAGAGCCTCCCAAAGCAGGTATAACATTTTAGCTTAGTGAAAAAGTGAAAATATATGTAACTAAAACATAAAAAACTTGAAAATGAAAATTTTGCATATTGGACATTTTAACCAAGGAGGGTAGTTTAATAGTTTGTACTTAGAAGATTCCAAATAGCGTTCAGAGAAAAGATAAGGTTTTTTTTAAATGCATAACAGTATTTTTTATACAAAAATTCTGATCAATAGAACAATGTTATCTTAAAAGAAACAGACTCTCAAAAGAAACCAACTATACAATACAACTAAATACAATAGCAGAAAATAGACAAAAATGAAAAAAAAATTATAAAAATAGAATGTTAGAAAAGCGTTATCAGAATAATTTTCTAGCAAAAACTATCGACTTGACTAGTACAAAAAAAGGTCCTATTCCATATATTTAATTGTCACTTTTTTTAACCTAGAGAGGCGTTCAGGGGTCTAGATGGGGCCTGCGCAACTCGAAATGTTATAAGGGTCGTATAACTTTATGGAAAGCTGCTGCAAGCTTCAAGAAAATAGGATAGAGGAAAAAACGAAAAATATTTCTTTTTAACAAATAAATTATTGATTATTTTAAAAAATTAAATATTAATAGCCACTGCTTATACATTCCTCTTGCAATATTATAAATCTAAAAATAATATTCTGTATTTTTTAGGTTTATAATATTGCGCGTTCATGGGCCACAGGAGTGATTGATGGCCCCATGTGGCCCATATGTTGTGCAGGCCTGTATTAGATAAGCAAGTAGAAATATTATTCATTTTCTAATTTATATGCACGTAGAAAATTCGCTTATTTTAATTTTTCTCGTGAAGAATGGTACCAAATCATGGTGCCTTGACATAAGAAACAAAATCATTTAAATTCTGTCTATTACTACAAAAGGTTTAAACATTTTATGCAAAACATGCTTTGCTGACTGGGTAGATTTGGAGAGCTACGGTTATTTGCTATTTTATATCTGCTAAAGAGACAGAAAGCTACAGTTTAAAGACGATTCATAACTATCATTTCATAACTATCATGACGATTCAACAAAGCTATCATTTTTTTTACTTACTTTGCAAACAATTTATAAAAAATGAAATTTGACAAGTAAATATTTCATAGTCTTATTTTTGATTATTTTAAAAATTAGTCAAATTAATTATTTTCTGCAAAATATTTAAAGGTATTGTAAACAGTCATTGCCTGGTTGAATAAAGGTAAAAAAAATTTTGCACACAAGAAATCTTCAGGTCCCTTGAAACATACTAAACTTCTTATAATTAAGCATACACTATGCTTTAATCATAATGATATTAAGGGCTTTTTATCCGACCCTTTATCACGGCTAAAAATATCATTCCCATAAAAACATAATATTGCTTTGTTCGGACAAGGAACGACCCCTCTAGCGTAAACCCAAAAAAAAATTTAAGGGTTACAAGTTAAAGGGAGGCTCGGACTGCGCGCTGCTAAAACAAGCCGGAATTTAAATCGATGGGGGGACCGTAATAGTATTAAAAGGGGGTATCTGCGGGACAAAGATGGCGTTCCTTAAAACAATAGGCAATAAAACATATGTAATCGCATGGAATACCTGAATAGGGCAGGATGCCATTTTTAGATTTTTTAAAATTTCACTTACGGATTATTTATATGCCATGAAAAGAAAAACCTTCAATCGTAGTACAAGACACTCTCCCCATCCGATTTGCAGGTATCAACTCTAGAATAAACTGAATCTCTCTGTTCTAAAAAAAAGTAACTCCCGCTGCCGCTGTCAAAAGCTTGTCACGCTATCTCCTCCAAAATCGCTGGGGGTATGGGGTCGAGAGCGATACCAATGGATGCAAAAAAATGGGGGGACCAAAGTAAGACATGTCTCATCTTCGTCGGACTTTAAGTTTTTTTTAATGTTATGTTTTGTGGGAAAATATTGATTTTTTCATCTTCAGATTACGATAACTCTCCAAAAAATAATCGTAGAATTTTGATCTTTTTACAGTCTAAGACTACAGACATTTCTCTTTCAAACTAGACCTCATTTGTTTAAAAATATTTTAAAACAGACTAATATTTTCATAAAAAAATTAAACACAGATTTTCAAGAAATATCGTCGCATATGTGGATGTAATATTGATGCTCCTCGAGTTTTTATCTTACAAAGAAAATATTTACATCTGGAAGCTTTCTTCTTCATATAAACCTCATTTCAAGTCTATATCTTAAATTTTTGATTTTTAATTGAATTTTAAAGTTGATAATTCAACAGTGATGATTCAACAGTGATTCCCCTTCGCATAAGGGTGACAACAGTAAATGGATGGAAGCTGTTGCATTGCCCGAGAATCACCCCTATATATCTCGCTATTAGCCCTAACAGAGGAGCGAGCGTAGCGAGCCTAGAAGCGAAGCCCCTAGTGATAGCAAAATAGTCAACAGCTCTGACTTCCTATATGCAACCCGTTAATTAAAGACCAACCAACCACAAAGCGACGTCTCACAGGACTAGGGATATTCAAGAACAACAGAACCAAATAAATCTTTCAGAAATTAATCAGAAAGGAAAGTTGGTGTTTTTTAAAAATGGTATTCCACATTTAGAAGCATCGTGGCTTTAACTGTTAAGGCTGTCGTATACTAACCCTATTGAATTCGCTCACCTCAATGTTAAACTATGGAGAAAATGTGTCCAAGGATTGCGTACTTTAATTCAAGGATTTTTAACGTAAGATTACGTTCCTCCATAACGGTCCGTGGTAAAGCAAAATTTCAGACGTTAAAACCGTCGTCGCGAGTTATAAATCAAGAGTGGCAGAATATTATTTCTAAAAGGTGTTTCTTGTTTTATCCCTTTTTCTCCCTTCATACTTAACCAAAATCTATAAATGAAGTACCAGTTTAAAGATTAAGATCTCCGCTTCTTGCGAATTGTTAATTTCGAACTACGCAATTTTTCTTCCCCTAGATGGCGCGCTCTAGCTCTTTTTATTTTGCCGTTATCAATCGCCCTGAACTTTCAAATTTAAAAATCTTTTGCTTTTATTATCATTCTGTGATGTCATTAATGAGTTTCTTTATTGGCAACATCCGCGTAGGTGTGCATTATTCTTTTTCATGGAAAAACCATATATATTTGGTGGAAAAACCATATATATTGAGTGGCAGAGTAGAGCCCCAAGATGCCACGTAAACCTTTATCCGAAGAACAAAAGAGGTAAGCAACGTTAAGTAGTCCTACGTTAATAACCCGCGGTAGTTTGGTTAGAAGAGATTACAAGAATTTTTTTTTAATTGTACTCTGCAATAGAGAAAGAAATTTGACACTTTCGGGCATTCTTCGTTAAAAAAAATGCAATTAATATTTTTAAATTTAAATTATTCGGGGGGAAATCTGGAATAGAGTGTTTTAAACACTCATCAATTCCTTTGGTAGACAAAATTTATAAAATGAATCTTTATGTAGCTGTAAATAGTAGCCACATTTTATCCATAGCTTAACACTGAGACGAGCGAATCTAATAGGGTTAGTACACAGCAACCTTAAGTTCTGTCTTCAGGACAACCATTTTATTCTAGGCTCGTTCTTCACAAAATTCCAAAAGTATACAAATTGAAAGTCCCAATGAAAAATGTTATATACCCCAATTTTTTAACGTGCCTAGACTTTAAATTCTTACTTTTTTCTCAGCTATGTAGCGATAATCTAAAATTTCGTAGAATGAAATGTTAAAGGACCTTACATTTAAAATGATACAGAAGTAATAATCCGTCGTCGTAAACGGACGAGAAATGTGTCTGAAATGGGATCCAAAAAATAGACTTTCCCCTCAAGATATCTAGTATTCATAGGTTTAATTTTTTTTTTCAAGTAACAAAATTAAAATACGAGATTTCAATCAGTTGGGATATTCTTGAAAAGCAATATCTTGGGGCTGAGACATGTGTTTCAATTTTAGAGCCGTAAAAGAGTAATTTGATATCGAAACGTCAAAAACAAGAGATTGCCTGAACCCCAAAAAGTTAGTCGCCAACAGCATTTTTTATATTTTTTCTACTTTGGCTGAAAAGAAGAGGTGGTATTACAACTATTTTCCCACGTACAGTTCCAAGTATGATATGTCCAAAATATTGCTCGTATATGAATCACGATTCATTTTATACATATGTAGTGAAACTCCTCTAGCCGGCCACCTCTATTAAACGGCACCTTTTAAAACGGTTACTCTTTTCGGAACCATTATACACACACACGAGAAAAAGAAAGAGAGATAGCTTCACTTATTCAAGAATTTCCTCGCATGAACATATGACATTTAAGAAGGAATTTAACTGCTTATCCATAAAATATGATCGAATAATTTAGTTTCTCTTACACGTGTGTATTTTTTCAGAGAAAAAGATTTTAGGCTTTAAAGTTCAGTTTTTATCTCGAGTTGATCGGTGATTAGGAAAGCATTTAAGTAAATTGAGGTTTAATGTTACTGGCAAGGTAAAGAGAAATGAAATGACATTTGTTTACATGCTCCTTTAATCACGTAATAAACTATGACTATTCAAATTATTTGTAGAATATATTCATTATTTTTTAATATTCTGTGCTAGTGAAAATTCATTTCAATAATCGCTATTTAACTACTTATTCCCAATATAATGTAATAATTAGGTTATATAGATAATTTTTTATCATAAATTGTTCCCACAGGGAATTTAATATTTCGATGTTTGGAATCATAAGTTAGTATTAATGCTTATTTATATTTTTTCAACATAATTCTAGTTTCACATCTAAGCTTAACAGTTTTAATTAGCTATGGAAAGTTGTTGAAACTGCAAAATTGTCAAATTTTACCTTCAGACTTATCATACATGACAGTGAGTTTTTACCTTTTACGTTTGTAAAATCATATCTAAATTGCACTAAATTGCACGATTGTTTTATAAGTGTTCTTTATAACATATAATAGTAGTAGTAAATATTTAGCCATTCATTCCTCAATCTATTTATCCATCCATACATGTGCGATTTGCCGATCTATCTCTTCATCTATCTATTTACATATATATGTTTCAAATCCGTCCGTCTATTCATTTACCTATCAATCCATCATTTCATCTATTTTTGTTATCTATTCATACATCTGCTTATCCATTATTTATCTACCCACCCATCTATTTATTGTGTTATACATTCATTTATCCTTCCATGAATTCATTTATTTAACATTACATCTGTACATCCCTCTGTCTAAGATTCAATAAATATCTCGTCCCTTTTATTCTTCAATTCATCACTCCTACAATCCATATAAATATCCACACCCTTTAGTATGCCCTTCCCTTTTAACGTTCATAATTCATTCATCTATCATTTCTTGCATCATCAAGTACCTATCTTGCATACATAAATAAATCTATCTATTCTGCCATCCAGCAATTTATCTTTCATGTCTATCTACCTACATTCATTCATTCATCCCTCCATCCATCTTATCTATTCCATCTATACAGACATTCATCTGATTATTTTTCCTTACAGCAATCCATCCGTTTAACCATCTCTTATCTATTCCATCTATACATACATTCATATGACTATTTTTCCTTACAGTAATCCATCTATTTCACCATCTCTTATTTATTCCATCTATACATACATTCATCTGACTATTTTTCCTTACAGCAATCCATAAATTTAACCCTCTCTTATCTATTCCATCTATACATACATTCATCTGACTATTCTTCCTTACAGCAATCCATCTATTTAACCATGTCTTACTATTCCATCTATGCATACATTCATATGACTATTTTCCTTACAGCAATCCATCCATTTAACCAGCTCTTATCTATTCCATCTATACATACATTCATCTGACTATTTTTCCTTAGAGCAATCCATCCATTTAACCATGTCTTACTATTCCATCAATGCATACATTCATATGACTATTTTCCTTACAGCAATCATTCCATTTAACTATCTCTTATCTATTCCATCTATACATACATTTATCTGACTATTTTTCCTTACAGCAATCCATCCATTTAACCATCTCTTATCTATTCCATTTATACATACATTCATCTGACTATTTTTCCTTACAGCAATCCATCCATTTAACCATGTCTACTATTTTCTTTATGTATACATTCAACTGACTATTTTTCCTTACACTATAGCTGAATGGCTAGGGTGGTGGCATTCGGTACCAGAGTCTGTGGCTTCGAGTCCCACTTTAGGCATGGACTTTTGTAGCCGTTCGGAATTGGCTTTAAGCAGTAGGTCCCGGTCTGATGAGCCCTCGAGTAGCAAAAATTAACCATAGCGCTCAAAACCAAACCTTACATCAATCCATCCAATTCACCATCTCTTATCTATTCCATCTATGCATACATTCATTCGACTATTTTTCTTTACATCAAACAATCCATTTAAACCATCCTGCTATTCTTTATCTATATCGATTCATCCATAGTATATAAGTAAGCTAAAATATTTAATTGGGGTTCTGTTTATCCATCCATCGCTCTCTTTCTCTCGTGGGAGAGAGATGTATCTAGATATGAATTTTAAAAAATATATCAAAAGCTTTGAAAAGAATTTGCAGATACTGATTACGTAACTCAGCCTTGCATCCGGGTTATTATTTTATACTCATGGGAATGACTTAGTTCATTCTCCCTTTTATTAAAATCCTCCAAGCAAGAACAAAAATATATTCGCAGAGGGCTTCACGTGGCAGGTGGATATTCAATCTAAAAATACGATCTGGGCTCCATGCCTGTCATTCCAAAACACGATGAAGCTACTTCTCTCATTAACCTTGGAAGAGGGAAATGTGAATATTTTTAAAAATATAGCTGCTTTTTTTCTACTCATTTTCTTGTAACGGCAGCAAGCGTTCACATTCTTTTCGAGTAAAATATTTTCCAAGCCAATATAAATATTTTGTTTTTGCTTTTCCCCGTTGAAGTTCTTTTCTGAGAACTTCAATAGGGAAAACTGAATGAACAAATTTGAATAGATGAAATATTTTGTTATAAGTTTTTGTCGAATTTATAAGAATCGACCACCTATCAACTTTTCAGACCTTTTATCCTTTTCCAGTGCCTAAGGCCCTTATCCTGACGATAGTTTGTCTATACAACCCGAAAATTTTGCATAGTGCTTTATCATGGCTGCCCCTTATGGGTTGACCAGTATCGCTCCTTACTAGGAAACAGCAAAGAGGCATCGATGTCTTGTCTTAACCCGTATATGAACTCTCTGTAGTAGCCAGAGATATTAACCATTATACAATTTGGGTACCACTTTTCATATACACTACCCTACAATAATTGACCGTACGCCAGCGGATTTGCATAAAATCCGACTGCATGTCAGATTTTATGCAAATACATTGTTCGCACATGACCTGCAAAGGTTAAAAACTATACTTGAAGTGGTAACGTCGTTAGTTCTGTATGAAATTGTGACAATATGTTGAAACGAAAGGAATTTAGTGACTTTGAAAGAGGTGTTATCTTTGATTGTCACATGTCTAGTCGTGTAATTGCGTTAGAATTATCACAGCCACGGTCAACTGTTGGTGATGTCGCGAAGAAGTGGATGACTACGGGAGTTGGGACACGAACTGCACGTCTTGGTCGTCTCCGTAAACTGACCGAACGGGATTGGCGTGTCCTGAAGTGTGAGGTTCGTAATAACCGCAAGAAATCACTCCAAATCATTCACAGTGAGTTTCAACAGGCAGCAGGGGTTACGTGCATCCCCGTACTTTGCGGAAAGAACTGCATGCCCTCAATATTCATGGATGTGTTACCGCACACAAACCAAACATCACCCCATCCAACAAAGCCGGCAGACTCGCTTGGTGTTTGCAACGTCGCAACTGGACTGCGGACCACTGGAAAACTGTTTTATGGAGCGACGAGTCACGCTACACGCTCTTCCAGTCGGATGGACGTGCTTGGGTTTCGCGAATTCCAAGCGAACGTCTGTTACCCGAGTGCATCATTCGAACTCTCAAGTTCGGTTGTGGTGGTGTACTTGTTTGGGGGTGTTTTTCATGGTATGGCCTGGGACCTTTGCATATTGTTTCTGGCAAATTGAACACCGACGTCTACATGAACATTTTGGACAATCAGGTTTTTCCTAAGCTCTGGCAATTTTATAGAATGGACGATTATTACTTCCAGGACGACAACGTTACATGTTATGTTGCTGCCTCTGTAAAGCAGTGGTATCAAGATATGGATGTAAAACGTCTTCCCTGGCCTGTTCAGTGTCCCGACCTAAACCCCACAGAACATTTGCGGAACGAGTAAGAGCGACACTTACGGACCAGGGAACCACGTCCGAAATCTACAGCTGAACTGCCGACATTCTTGCAGCAGGAATGGACACAAATACCCATAGCTGTGTATAAAAACCTTGTTGAAAGTATACCCAGAAGTGTTGCTAGTGCAATTGCAGCACGTGGAGGACCATCCCCTTATTAAAACATGTATACTTTCCCTTATACCCTCACATCTTGCTGTCCGGTCCATTATTGTAGGGTAGTGTATATCACGTATATATAACTTTGTATACATAACCACTCTAATTATATCCAAAGTAACTGTTACTGATGAACAGTTGCAGCATTTATGCCAATATTCATTTAAATTTTGACTTTTCTGGAAAATATATTTTGTTCAATGATGTTATTGATTCTTTCAGTGAGTGTGTCTATATAAAGATAAATAATTACATATGGATAAAAGCGAAATTTATAAGTTAACAAGCAAGATAAATAATGGCAGCTGCTTAAATCAATCTCCAGCAGTAGGTCCCATTTGAAAAAACAGCATGTAATAATTAAGATTCTTCTGTCCCGCTGAAAAAACTACAGTGGTAATCCTAAATTCATCGAAAAAGAACATTCAAATTAACCCATCATCTGTACATTGAAAAGAACGTGCAATTCGGTTCATAACTTTTCCAGCTGTGTAATCCATATTTTACTCCTTATGTCGATAAAACAGGGAGCTGGTTTCTTTTTCATATATTTTTAACGTTCAATAGTTTAAACACCAGGCAGTTATACTTATTATTTTTTACAGAGTATTTAAGAAAGGTTAAAAAAATCAGAAGCTGTTTTACTATTTTTCTGTTTAAAAATTATTTCTTTGACCTAGCGTTCCAAATCTGGACTGACGTCCGGCGTGTTCTATGATTGTGCTTAAATGTCTCTTTCATCTTATTCTTTATGAGTACTATGAATATTTTGGCCAGCATACATGTGGATCAAAGTAGGATATTTGGACAAGAGTCATCATGGTTGAATGCTGGAACACATATGGAACCCTAAAATAGCCCTAACGTATGGACCTGTTTACAAAATATTTTAATAGAGGTAAAACAAATCAAATAAAAAGTTAAATTAATTAATATTTGCACATGTTTCCAAAATAAAACATTTTAATGTGCTAACTTTTATATGCATTTAAACATTTCAATCTTTTGGTAAATATATTTATTTGCCAAACATTATCTCTTATACCATTATAACATCTATTGTCTACGATCGATGTAATTGTGAATATATAGTTTTCAACATTTTATGTATACTTTATTTGGTTTTGGTATTACTACTTCTGCAAGTTTTCATTTTTTATTTTTCTTGTTCAATCAACAATTTAAGAACTTTTTACACAGACGAAATTTTATTCTTTAACTGTTCTAAATGTCTCTAAGAGCCGAGAGACGGAACAGAATCACTTAAAATAAACAGCCTACCATCAAATGTGCAGCTTCAGTCACCCCAGGGAGTAAAACTTTTGTGAAAAAAACTACAAAAAAGCTAATGTTGAACAATTACACAGATCTCCAAATTGTAAATGATAACCTAACTTTAGCCAATCATGTCTGTTTGATATTATTTAACTCTGTCATTATAAAGCCAGTCTTGATTTTAACGTTGGTAGAGATAATTATATCTTAGTTGTCTGTAGTTCATCGAAGATATAATTATCTTAGATTATCAGCAACAATGTACCATTTAATAAACATTTTGAGATTAAAATTAAAAATCAGTTTCAGTTTGGAAAGAACTAAATTATGCTTCAAGTTTCTGGTCCTAGAAAAATCTACATACTGCTGTCATGATCAGAGCTTAGAGGTAACTGTGGTCGCTTCGCATGTCTTCAAAAGTGATGCATCATACGACATTTGGTCTGCGGACTAAAACTCATAGGACATTGACATTGAATATACATTCAGCACTCTCTCTAGACTGACAGGGGGTTTATTATGGCAGTGCTTGAACTGGAGTTATTGTAAAACACCTCTTACTATAGGGAGTAACACTTAGGCTTCCCCCCCCCCGTGTCAAACTTGTTTAATAGCATGTACACAGATAAGTCATCGAACAAGTTGGACTTTTCTTATGAAATCGATGCATTTTCCATAATGTTCACAATTACCAAAGAAGCCGAAAATATTTTGAATGCATGATGTAGATGCATTAAAATTTTTGCGGAAAGGGAAACAAAATTTACTTTGTAGTCTGCTATGTTAATGGACAAAGACTTTGATATAACATAGCATATACATAAGCTTCTTGGTACGCCAGTGTTATCAATATTTGCTCGTTACGCATGCCAGGTGGCTAATGTTATCAACCTTTGTTCTGTTTGTTAAGAGTTAAAACCTTTTTAACGCGTTAGGAATTAAAAATCAAGGAAATACGAGCGATATAAAGTTGTTAGTACAAACTTCGGATTATTTATCCTAACTATTTAAAGGGGAGTTAATGTACCTCAAGGGTGTAAATTTTCAGGTAATTTATATCAGGGTTTAAATGGTGAGCAAAATTTACCTATTAGTTCATTTGTCCTTAAGATAAAAATTTCCTTTAAATTTTGAGTACGTCTGGAGATAGGCCTTTCTCAAACACATCAAGATGAATCATTTGCTCATCACATGCATCATCTACGCAGTTCGTCCACGTATGTTCTTTGGCTGTGGGGGGGGGGGGGGGGGTTCCTCCACATTTTCAGGTCTTAAGAGATATTTTGATATATTAAGTCACATTACAATGTATTGAAAACTTAGCGGTGTTTTCTTTTTACCATCTTTTGACACACTAGGGTACATTTTTAAAAGCATTTCCTCTGCAATTCGATTAATTTGCCTTCAAATCACTTCGAGAATACTAAATCTAAAATAAAAAACAGCCCAAACATCACAGAAATAACTTAGGAATAATTTAGGCATTCGTTAAATAGTTTAGGAATATAGTATTTAGTGACTGCTTCTTTTGCTTGACTTTTAATCAACAATGCAAACCCAGTTTTTTAAACTTCTGAATGTGCTTGTTGTCATTTAAGCATAAATACGAATGCTCTTCTGTGATATATCTGTATCTCTTATGAAATGCAATGTTTACAATTAACTTTTTTTCAGTGCCAAGGAGACTCTGTTGTTTATGAATCACCGTGGTGACAGTGATCAATATAAATGAACAACAAGAGGATATTATTCTGATAATATGCAACTGCCTGTCTGGGAAAAAAGCTTATTCTGAGAACTGTGAAAGCAGGTTTTGTTGTTTGTCGGAAATGTGCAATAGCTTGAAATCGATATCAAAACCTGACGCTTGTTTGCTTTCATTGCCGTCTCAACTCTTTCTATTATGCATTAAGTCTGACTCTAGCAACATCAGATCAGCAAATATGCTTACAAGTAGTTTTGCTTTTTAAAAAAATTAATTTGACAAGAATTTCCTGCCGCAAAAATTATTTGTTAATGCATTACTCAAAATTCAATGGGACAGTTGCGTGACTTTTAGAAATTAAGGCGTATTGCATATAAAATTCAAAAATATATATCTAAACAAATTTATATTTACACAAAAAAATCCATTTTCCTGTACAATCTAGTGGCAGAATCTCAAAAGGGCATGTTCCTGATTGCAGCCCTTTAGCGCAGAATTTTGATTACTTGAAAACTAGTTTTATGTTTTGGGCGATTTTAATGCTCTGGGGCGATTTTTTAAGAGTTGTCGTCGAGGTTATTCATTTTAATTTAAAAAGTAAGGTTGAATTTTTTTTACCATCAAAACCCCAATGCGTAATAAAATCTGTTGCAGCCAACTGATTGTTTGTGAAATGGCTTTAAACTTTCAAAATCCATCTTCGTTACTCCCATTTAAACTCTATAAAAGGTTTTCAGAGTGACACGAAAAATTCAAAGGGAAGAATTCATAAAATGTTTATTAGAATCTCTCTAGTGACTAATTGCAACGACCCCAATATCTCGTACAGCAAGTATTTAGAAGTCACTACATGAAGATTTATTAAGTTTCATTTTCTGTGTCGTAATCTAGTAGAAAAAACATCGTCGATAACAAGAATTTGTAACAACCCCAATCCCTCATCTCACATTCAGACATTTTTCCAATTAAAAACGGACCGGTATCTCAATCATAAATCTATCGTGCCATCCCTTATTGACCTTGCACGTTTTATTTTAACTGCCCCCGTTTACATTTAACAGCCTTCGTGTATACATCACACCTTTTACAAATTCATATGATGTTGTTCTAAGTTTTTGACGAATCTGTTCCACAATGCCAATAGCGCCCTTTACACGTGCGTTCTTTCGCGAGTGCTTGGAGCGTACGGGATTGCGCGCACGCTCCAAGCACTCGCAAAAGAGCGTACGTATAGCGCCCTTTACACGTACGCTCTCGGAGTGCTTGGAGCGTACGGGATTGTGCGCGGGAAAACTTGCAGTACACTCAAAAGCAGCTTCCCCTTCCTCTCCGACCCCTTCACACGTGCACTCAATCTCGCGGGATCGTGGTTTTACGCGGGAAAGAGCGTACGTGTAAAGGGCGCTATTGAGGAATATATGAAAAAAAAACATTTTATTTCAGGTAAATGCCCTACTTTCTCAGTAGTAGTACTAGGAAGTTAAAGTCAGAGAATTAAATGGGATTGTATAAGTGAACAAGTTCTAAGTGCATCCTAATAAAATAGCCCATATAGAAAACTGAATTAACCACGAATTTTTTTTACTGCAGAGAAAAGCTTACCAAAATCCACAGTAATACCCAAGACTGGCTTAAGTCTAGCCATTTGCTTTATTATTGACTATAAGAAGCTTTCATATACAACACATTTGTTCTGGGGTTTCTTGTGAAAAACAAATAAAAATACTATCATATATCTTAGAATGAGTTGCTTATTTATCTGCAATTTAGTAAGTATAAGATATGCCTACAGTGACAACTAACTTGTAGAAATGTCATAAAATTGTTCAACACAGATGTGTTTTTAGAAAATGGGGTACCACCCAAATGAACCTAAGGATAGTCTCTTAATTCAAAGTACTCCCCGTCTAGTAGAATTTACTTATACATTATCTTCAATATACTAGAGCAATGTTTTTAAATAGATTTCAGAATAGTCTCCAACCTTCTGGTGCGTCTGTTGACTTATATCTAACGCTTTCAGTAACTTAGGCATATTTGCCAACGCCTATTCCAAAATTACCACATGCGGTTTGCATTTCCTTTAGGGGTCGCAATTACCTTTGACGCAGTTTAGAATGGTGCCTGGTGATTTGCAGTTTGCAACTTTTAAAGCTTCCTTTACTTTTCAAAGCTTACGTTAGCATCGCTTCTGTAACACTAGTTTAGAGACTGAACCCATGCTGACATACAATTTACTATTTTATTCTTGCAATTCTTGCCAAAGCGTGTCAGCGAAATAAAGATAAGTTTTGTGCCCATAGGAAAGTACTTAAATGCAATAGGGTGGTAGAAAGGAGGCCCTAATTGTGAGGAAACCCGCCACTGTCAGAGTTAAAAGGGTAATTCTACTACACTTGCCAGAAAAAGTCTGCATACAAGCGAAAACCAAACATTCAAGCATAAAAAAATATAATATTACACTAAATTCATCAACTTTATTTTATTTTCTTGTACTGATCGAATCATTTATTATCTTTTAACAATGGTTTTAAAAATATAACATGGAACGTTTTAAAATAATTTCAGAAAACTGCATGAATTCATACCAGAAAAAATTTGCGTACAAATACAGTAAACTAATATACCCAATTCAGTTGTATGCTATGTTGTTCATTTTGCTAAAGTTTTGTAAAAAGATTATCTCAATATTCATTTTCAAAGCTTTTTTGAAGGTAAATTGTGAAAATTAAAATGAATCAAAAAGGTTGGTTGTTTGGGGTTTAGTGGCGCAAGGTCCAGAGAGGACAAGCTGCGCCAATCAAAAAGGAAAGGAGATTACTCTTGGAGAAAGGAAAATTATCTTGTAACTGAAGAATGAAGGCAAAAACTCTTCGGGAAATTGGCAAGACTATTGGAAGAACTCATTACTCTACTCAAAGACTAATCAATAATTACAATGCAACGAAATATATTATCTCGAAGCCACGTTCTGGACGTCCCTCTAGACTGACACCACGTGAAAAAACGTTTTATCCTGAAGTCCGTATGCTGGCTCTTTAAGCCAGCAAAAGGCTTTCGGAGATCTTGTTAAAAGCTGCAAGCCATTTCAAGATTCTTTTATCCATTGTGAAGCGTTGTGAAGGGGAATAAGAGTTAAGAAAGGATAAAAAGAGTCAGCATAAGAAAAGGCCTTTTACATAAGTTTAAAAGATTGTTAGAAAAGGGAAACGTACGCAATAAAAATATATTTATGGTAAAGAGGGGAAAACGTTGGAGAATAGCTCGGTGTCCTTTGACTCAGTAATCGATGAATTAGCCCCATAAGAAAGGCCCAGTAGTAAGCTAGAATCGCGGCTAGTTAAAAGACCCCCCATGATAAAAGAGTTGCGTTGGACGAGGGTCAGTCGAAAAAGCCCCTTTAGAATAAGGAATAAGAATTGAAAGGATTGTAGTGAAATCTACACAACAGTAGCAGTATTGTCGGATCATGGTCAGGAAAAGATGTTATAAAACTGACCAGGTGTTAGAAAATAAAACATAAGAAAATGTAGAAAGGAGCAGGGGAAAAATGTGAAAAAATATGAAAATGTTTAGTATAGGTCCAATGAGAAGTGTGATTTTAATAAAAGAGAAATATTAGGGCCACTAGAAAAGGGTTTTAAGACGTAGGTGGAGTTTATATGGAGAAGAAAATACTGTGATTGGAAGGTGAAAACATGTATGCAAAAGTTGAGATAAATATTAAGGGGTAGAAATGATACACAGACAGAGAGAAAGTTTTCAGGGGTTAGAGAGAGAGTGTGCAGAGGATATAGAGGTGTGCAGAGGGCGAATAGCCTACGGGCTTGCCCTGTGGTGGACTCTCGAGTCCACCCTGCCCCTTTACCTACAACCATGAGCGAAAAAGATGGAACAATGTTAATGTTCCCGTAGCAACGCCGAATTGGGGTAAGTCAGTCTCTACATTTCTGTTGCCTGTTGACAGTACTATTTTAAGATTTAAATTTAAATTAAAATCCCGTAAATGATACATACCTTGTTTTATCCGGTGAGGACCCAATTTGATTGAATAATCATTTTAATACTGTAATTTAACTGTTTATTTGTGTAATAAATATTTGTTGTTAATTTTTAAATATTGGTCCTCATCATTTATATAAACATTTAAGTGGTGTCTTTCTTCTCTACAGTGTTTACACGCTGGGTAAATAATAAACGAACCTGTAATGTTTTAACTTAAATATGTTAAAACCTATAATCGGTAAAACCACCCAGCAAATGGTTGCCGTGACCATTCCATTTGATTTCTGTAATCACTTGGGTTTTAAAAAGAAAATTTTTTCCTATAAGGATATTGATTTTTATAATGGATATTTGTAGAAAAAAAAATGTAGACACAGTAAATATTTACCTCTTTTATTTTTCATTAGTTTAAATTAGGATTTTTTTTTTGACATGTTGTATACTATGATGATGCAATTTTTTTATTATTATTAATTGTTTTAATTCTTGATCAAATACACGAATTTAAATTAGTTTCTTAATGTGTTTAAAATTGTGAATACCTGTATTGGCATATCGTTATTATTATAAAATGTATGTGTTTTAATATTTCTTTCAAATTTATATATTATATATTATATATATATATATCAGGAAAAAACATTTTATTATTATATGCACATTTCTGTCAGTAGAATATATGTATATCAATTTTTTTTTTTTGATTAACATGCCTGACTCTTAGAGTCTAATGCCTGATTCTTTAGGTAATTTATTGGTAAAATTAGTAGAATTTAACAATTTTATTTCAATTTGACATGCGTGTGACTTTAGTCCAGAATTTTATTTTTATGTAGCTTAAAATTTTTATTTTTATATTATGTCGTACTTTTAAGAGCAATGATATAATTAGTATATTAATGATTAAGAGAATTTTTTTCTTGATAGAAAATCATGTTTTAATGTGTTATAATTGTGTTTTGATATATACCGTTAATGGGTTTCCGATTTCGAAATTTCATTAGGATTTTATGCATGTATATAATTTTTTTTCTTTCTTTCTATGTGTTTGCTATAAAATTTCTATTGAGATTTTCGGATTTATGTGTTCGTAGTTAGGATGTAATTAGAGTATGTTGATATTTATTTACATTGAGTAAAATTTATTTTGTGCATGCTTATGGTACAAAACAATGGTTAAGAAGGATATTTTTTTTTTAGACGTTTGAATTTCCTTTATTGTTTTAATGTATTTAGTGTATTATAGCGACGCCCGTTGGCGCAATAATTTCATCCCAATTTAGGGAAAGGCGATAAATAGTGCACGATTTTAACTGTTTAGTGGGCAAAAATTGGTCACTTTCTAAAGAATTGTGCTCTCATAAGAGGGGGCGAAGAATAGAATATTGCCCTTCGAAGAGAGGGGAGTGCAGTTGCGGTTTTTGTTCCTTTTCAAGTTTCTCCTGCGTTCCGTTTTGGCCGGGAGAGAAGAGGGAAATTCTTTTCACAGTAGCTATGAATTAGAGCTATAGTGATAGAGCGAAGCATCGGGTTTTCGAATTGCGTATAGTTATGTACTGTTTGCTTGTTGTTCCTCGATGGGGGGAGTCAAACAATATCTTCAGGCCGTGCTGAGTACGGTTTAAAGAAAGTAGAAGCGAAACGTATCTCTTTTGCTTTTTATTTACTCTTTTTATTATTTATGTAATTATTTTTATTGCGTTTTCTGTTTTTTTTTTAAACTCATTTTCTATGTCTGTTATTAATGAGTGAATTTAACATAATAATGAATAGGCATGGGGAATAATGAATGAATTTTGATTTTCTGAAAATTGTCTCCTATAAGAGGAGAACAGATGAAATTCACAATCGCTTCACTTACAATTAACTCTCTGGTTCGTAAATTTATAAGACGATATTTGATCGTTGCGGACAGATAACGGAGAACAGTGAAGAATGGAATTTTTTCGAAATTTCCCACGCGAGAATCGCGATATTCTGAAATTCGTTCTTATGAATGGAGATGCGAACGCACCTCTTAGCGTTATCTTTTATTTTTTCAATTTTTTTTTCTTGTTCTTACATACGTTTCTTTCTTTTGCTATTTATTATTTATATATGTTTATTATTATTGTTTGATTTCAAATTGTTATTAATTAATTTCTTTTTGTAAATACTTAATGCATTTTAAATTAGACAATTATCTGTCGTTTCTTAGCCTTAACTTTAATCGAATGTCAATTGTCATGTCAATAAGAGAGTTGTAACACATAATTTTTTTTTTCTCTCTCGTCATAATTTTCCCTATCATTATACTAGGGTTCTCTTTTATTTTTTGAAAAAAATCGAAATATACAATTTCTCTCCTTTCTTTTGCTTTTATTACTCATCTCATGTTTCAAAAATTTAGTTTGCATTTTTGTTTAACTCTAAAATAACAAATCAAAAACAAAATAAATTTTAAAATTTTGGATGTAACTTCTAATATATCTTGTTTTGGCGGACTGATCACCTGTCATTGTTGTTCGTATATATAGATTTTGCGTTCACTTTCTTTATTATAAATATTTTTTTTTTCTCTAACACAGTACATGAATGCATAAACAGGCATTCTACAGAAATGTGTATATATAATGTGTGTATAATAATAGTAGTATTATTAATAATGATAATAATGAGGATGTGTTACAATATCATTAGATATTTGGTTGTTTTATACAAAGGTATGCCATAATAGATATTCATTTATGTAATTAATCATTTTTTTTCTTCTCCCTAATTCTTTATGAATATAAGAGGAAATTTTTATATTTTACATTATAAGAGAATAAGTCTTAATTTAATGACTAACAATTATTAAATATACAGTTATTTTAATTTTACCCTTTATACGACTAAGAATTTTTTTTGTACTGTCAATTCAACATGAATTGTAAGATAGACTTTACCCTATAGCTCAATGTTGTTTACTTTTGGTGCTTTCCTGGGCACCACAATTTTTGTTTAACCTTTCAAGTTGCTGTTTAAAGCTCTCATCATGAAGTCACATGAGTGATGTTGCTCTAGTAGCACAAGAACTTTAAAAATCTCCACATTGTGGCCGAGTTTTAAGGCCAGCAGTGTCGTGTACGAGTTATTCGTCGATTCATCGGGCGAGTGGTTCATGTCACGGAGAGTGAGAGTGATTGCAGTCTCCTACGTTTTACGACGATTTCTAGATTTTGCTGAATGTGCGACAGTGTTTGTTTTCATCTACAGAGGGACGTGCATCTTCTTCATCTTCATACATGCCTGTAGTAATCGACAGCGGCGCTCGTTTCATCGGCAGTGCGCTTGCAGATAGTGCACGTAATTAACTCTCCTGTGAGCCAGACGAAATAGCGGTCTTTGACTGGTTTTAGAGGCTAGCTCTTAGTTCGTCGATACTCTCTTGTGCATCAGAGAGTTACCCAACTCTTTAGGTCTTACGATTGCACTGTGGACGTTGCTGGAGTAATTCAACATGCCACGGACAATTTTCCCGTCCAAGAAACTGTGTTCACCAGAACCTAGCTCTTAATCCGTCGACACTGTTCATCGATTAACTTTAGAATTTTCCGTTGTGAGTGCTGTCATTTCAAGAACTATATATATTCCATAGAACATTTTTCCTTCCAGTGGATTCAACGTTTTATAGAAGTTTCCCAAAAAAAATGGTTACTTGATGTTGTTTATCCCGTTAAATATATACTCAGGACATTAATTATTTTAAATCCATCTCTATTTTAAACCAGTTATTTTTATTTGCACTTTATATATTATTATGATGCTCTAATTTTTATACCCATTTCTTTTGTATATCTTCAGCTCAAGAATTAGCATTAATTACTTTTAGGTACAAAATGTTATTTAGGTTGGTTACCAGTATGCATATATGATACGAGTTGCTTCTAGTAAGCTTATTTTAACATTGGTTATATCAATTTTTTTTTTTTCAGCAACTCAAATTTTGTGTCTGGGCATTATTTATAATTTTATTGTACTCTTATAATTTATTCATTCTTATTTATGCTTTATATTATATTACTACTGGATAATTTTCCCCTATATTAATACCTATTTTTTGAACACTTTAAGCACAAGTGTTACTATCAGGATTAATTTTGGAAAAAGAAGCCATTTATCTTGGTTGAAAGTGTTAAATTTTACTAAGAATATTATCCTAACGAGTCTACTTTTACATTGATTAGAATTTGATAATTTTTTTTTGTGTGTTGTATATATATATAACCTAGTATTTTTGTGCTATATATGTATGTTTATCATTTCAATTTGGGTCCTCCACCAGTTAGTAGTAGGTCTCTCAACCAATTAGGTATTAAATCTAAAATCGGGACTTACAACTTTTTTTTCTTTTTTTTTAAATTTTTTTTTCTTTTTCTGAGACTTTTGTGAGTATTGCTGGCTCTTTAAGCCAGCAAAAGGCTTTCGGAGATCTTGTTAAAAGCTGCAAGCCATTTCAAGATTCTTTTATCCATTGTGAAGCGTTGTGAAGGGGAATAAGAGTTAAGAAAGGATAAAAAGAGTCAGCATAAGAAAAGGCCTTTTACATAAGTTTAAAAGATTGTTAGAAAAGGGAAACGTACGCAATAAAAATATATTTATGGTAAAGAGGGGAAAATGTTGGAGAATAGCTCGGTGTCCTTTGACTCAGTAATCGATGAATTAGCCCCATAAGAAAGGCCCAGTAGTAAGCTAGAATCGCGGCTAGTTAAAAGACCCCCCCATGATAAAAGAGTTGCGTTGGACGAGGGTCAGTCGAAAAAGCCCCTTTAGAATAAGGAATAAGAATTGAAAGGATTGTAGTGAAATCTACACAACAGTAGCAGTATTGTCGGATCATGGTCAGGAAAAGATGTTATAAAACTGACCAGGTGTTAGAAAATAAAACATAAGAAAATGTAGAAAGGAGCAGGGGAAAAATGTGAAAGAATATGAAAATGTTTAGTATAGGTCCAATGAGAAGTGTGATTTTAATAAAAGAGAAATATTAGGGCCACTAGAAAAGGGTTTTAAGACGTAGGTGGAGTTTATATGGAGAAGAAAATACTGTGATTGGAAGGTGAAAACATGTATGCAAAAGTTGAGATAAATATTAAGGGGTAGAAATGATACACAGACAGAGAGAAAGTTTTCAGGGGTTAGAGAGAGAGTGTGCAGAGGATATAGAGGTGTGCAGAGGGCGAATAGCCTACGGGCTTGCCCTGTGGTGGACTCTCGAGTCCACCCTGCCCCTTTACCTACAACCATGAGCGAAAAAGATGGAACAATGTTAATGTTCCCGTTGCAACGCCGAATTGGGGTAAGTCAGTCTCTACATTTCTGTTGCCTGTTGACAGTACTATTTTAAGATTTAAATTTAAATTAAAATCCCGTAAATGATACATACCTTGTTTTATCCGGTGAGGACCCAATTTGATTGAATAATCATTTTAATACTGTAATTTAACTGTTTATTTGTGTAATAAATATTTGTTGTTAATTTTTAAATATTGGTCCTCATCATTTATATAAACATTTAAGTGGTGTCTTTCTTCTCTACAGTGTTTACATGCTGGGGTTAAAACGAACCTGGGTAATTAAGTAATGGGTAATAACTAATTAGTAATAAAAACCTGTTTATTTTAATCATAAATATTGAAAAATCTTTTAAAAACAAAACCCATTTTTTCCACCCAGCACGTAGGCCTAAATCCTAGAATTACTGCATCTCAAATTATAAATGAAATTAGAGAGAGGTTTTAGAAAACGATTCATGAAGATATTATACGGAAGATTTTGAAAACATCTGGTTATCAAGGCTATGTAGCACGTAGAAAACTACACATATCGGTCATCAATAAGCAAAAAGTCTAGTCTTCGCAAATGAATATGTAAAGAAGCCTCTGAAATTCTGGGAAAAGGTACTCTTCACAGATGAGAGCAAGTTTTTCATTTTTGGGATTAAAGGACGTAAGCTGGTGTGGAGAATGACAGGTACGGCCTACGAGAAGCTGAATCTCGTGCCCCCAGTAAAGCACGGTGGTGGAGGTATAATGGTTTGGATGTGTAAGGCAGCCAATGGCGTGGGGCGTCTGGTATTTATAGAATCTACAATGGTTCATATGGCATATTTGAACATTTTAAAAGAAAATTTAAAAGTAAGTGCTCAAAACCTGGGCCTTGGAGACGAATTTTGGTTCCAGCAGAACAATGATCCAAAGCACACTGCCCACAATGTGAAGCTCTGGTTGTTGTACAACATCAAAAATCAGTTACATACTCCTTCACAATCACCTGACTTAAATCCATCCAACATTTGTGGGATGCACTAGAGCGTAGGATTCGTCAACATTCCATAACATCGAAAGAGATGTTCAAAAAGGTTATCATTATGGAATGGAATAATATATCTCCTAACGAAACATTCAAACTAGTTCAATCTATGCAGAAACGATTGATGGAGGTCCTTAGACGTAAGTGCTATCCGACCAGTTACTAGACTTTCAGTAACAGTCAATGACTATTAGATTTTTTCAGGTTTTCTTATTTGTACGCAAACTTTTTCTAGTGTATTTCGTGTTATTTTTTGTTTAATTTGATTTCTAAACAAAATTATGTGTTTTGTATTTTTAAAACCATTGTTAAAAGATAATAAATGATTCGATCAGTAGAAAAAAAGAAAAGAAAGTTGATAAATTTAGTGTAATATTATATTTTTTGATGCTTGAAAGTTTGGTTTTCACTTGTATGCAGACTTTTTCTGGCAAGTGTATCTTCCACAACAGATGACTTGTTTCTTCTTTAAATTTTTCATGTGCCTGATAAAAAAAATGTAAGCTGAGGCACTGTACTCGTATTACCAGCACGCACCTGTTGCAACATATCAGGTGTTTCTGATATTTTTCCCCCTAAAGGTTAAACAAATATTTATTTCGCCTAAATCTCCTCCTTTTCATTTTTTTCTTTGTGGCAAAATGCCAGTTATGCTTGCTTTGAAAAGCGAATTGCCCAGAGTGTAACCGTACACAAATGCTGCTATAGATGAAAATGAAAGACTTGTACTTGCAGTCTTTACTTATATGTACAGCAAGCTGCCTAAAAGCAGTGTCACCGAACGTTTATTTTGTACAATTGTCTAAATTTTCCACCAGCAGCCCTAATTCAATTATCTTTTTTCACGTGGATTTACATAAAAGTCGTTCACAGTTTTTGATCTCCTTACTGACTATACAAGATGCCTGAGTGTTAATGACCGGGCTATGGCCGAATACTAGGGCGCTGGCCATCGGTACCAGAGTCTGTGGCTTCGAGTCCCACAATTGGCATGGATGTTTGTAGCCGTTCGGAATTGGCTTTAAGCAGTAGGTCCTGGTCTAATTAGCCCTCGTGTAGCAAAAATCGCTCCAAAACCAAACCAAACCAAACTCGAGTGTTAATAATGTACTGACGAACATACGATAGACACAGAAGAGCCTATATGTCGTTTCTTTACGTAAATTGATTTAACTGTAAGTATTTTAAACATGGAAAATTTCATTTGCTAAGGTCCTTGTTTCCTCGACTCTGTGACGATGTAGGTTAATTGTCAGAAATTCGTGTATCAAAATGTGGTACTCTAAAATTTTATTCATATGAATCCTAACAATTTCTTGCAGATTTCATTATGTAGGTTCAACTGTAGTTAAGAGTGTCGGTTCAGAAGGATTTCCTGCATTTCCTCAAGATCTACTCTGTACTTTTATTGCGGAAAGGCCAAAACTCCGCTTGACTTCGATAAAATTCAGTGCTAATGTCTACTTTCTGAAACTAATAGTTTAGGTTCCTTTTTTAAAAAATTCACTCGCATACAAAGCAAGGAAACCTGAAACACCTATTAGCCAATTACTGCGATATATTTTAAAAGAATAGAGAAATATCAAACAATTTTAGGGAAGATGATATTTAACATAGTTTTCTATTTATCAAAAGTCTCGAAAAGTTTGATATTTTAAAATAAAGTTTAGTTTAATTTCCTATATTTTGTAAAGTAGGGTTACAGTTACTAATCAAAAATTTCAATTGATATGTAAAGTAATTTTAACCGTATATTACATAACACTTTTGTTTTGTATTTACGCCTTTTTAAAAACATTTAGAGTATTGAAAAGAAGCAATAAATGAGGTTTTTCTTGAGTTTTCTGCTAAAGTTAGCGTTTGATGCTTATAAAACTAACGTGGAATAAATAAAGCTTTACATTTTGGGCTTGTGTGTATTTTGATCCATCCAAATTTCCACAACAAGGAAGATACATTAATAAACTTAATAAAACAAAATGTTTGTAGTCAGGGGTGTCGAGAACCGATGGAAGGCCTTCTCACAAGTCTCATAAGCCTTGCACTGGACTCGAGACCCCTAAAGCTCACAAACCTCGACTCCCTTTTTCTATTATCAAGATTAAGGGGTAAACGTAGCCGAAAATATCCATAGTAAGCCGTTTCCCGACACATAAAAACCTTTTGATGCAGTTTAAGTAAAAATAAGCTCCTATCGACGAATTTCTAAATATTTCCTTTTAAAATTTGCTTAATAAATAAGACCGCCCCCACTGTAAAGTGGTTAAAGCCCCAAACAACACCGCGTGGGCCTGGTTCGACTTCCGGCAACGTTCTTAAGTGAGCCTATCATACGGAGCAGTACTGGTTCCCCTATATGATTCTCTTACAATAAAGTAACCCTCAAAACTCACATTGTATAATGCTGAACGTTCACAGCCTGCCTGTCTGAAAAAATAACTCGATCGAGAAAAAAAATTATGGACTCTGTAACGACTTTTCTAGATCTCATGCCAAGTATTTTTCTTTCAAAGCGAATATTCGATACATATTTGGAAAAAAACAATCCTTAAAATATTTATTTATATTTCAGTTGATTCAGAACGCAAAACTACTTAAAGGATTACATTGTTCGATACAGAATGATTACAAAAAAATGTTTGATTCCGTGCTTGATTCAACAAAAACAAGTGAATTTTTCGGAGCTACCGGGAACAATAACAAGAAAAAAAACACCTGTTTACACTTTTCTGGTCCGTTATTATGCATTAACACGTTACCCGTGCTAAAGGGGTCAGCATTTCCTGGGGAAAGGAGGGGGAGGGGGTCTTTTCCTACGCCATTCTCATTGCGTGATAAGAGGGCGAAAAACCGCCGTGTGCCACGCCAGCAGCTCGGCGACCGAAAACGAGTGTTACTGCATTTTACCCACGATGACGATGCGTGCTCGAGAACTAATCGATACTAGACGACGATTCTTAAGTTTTGCTGAAGAAGGGCTGTCATTAGCTGATTGGGCGGGATTGTGAGGATGAAAAAGGGTGGACTGGAGAGAAGGAAAAAAAAAAGTTAAGTGAAGGGTACGGAAAATAACTTTCAACTAAAGGAAGGGATTTTCGAAAAGCGAAATTGAGTCGCTCTGTCGGGATGATGAAGCTTGTTGAAGTTGTCTTTTTTGGATGGGAGCGTCATGATTGACGCGAACAAAAACGGAAATGAATGAGAAATGATTAGTCATGCCATTTCATTGAATTCGATGTTTTATTTTTAAAAAGGTTCATGATTTATGCAAACAAAGAAACTCTCTCTCTCCCGACTAAGTACACTCTATTCCAAATCAGTCAAACTTATGAACATGTTTCGGAACACGCATGTGTAAGAAGAAACCGTCGAAAATTATTTTATTAAATGGCGAAGTTTTTCATGGAAATACCAATAACTAGATACGTTATATTTCTCACCCCATCTAAGACATGTTTACTCCAAATGTATGAATAGATCTCCCCCTATTAAGGATACCAGAATAGATGGTGTATTACTGACTGCCAAAGCAACTTCTTCCAACATTTATCACAGCCTAAAATGACCTAAAATACAAATAAATGCTTTCCCCTTTGATTCTCGCCAGCGACTTAGCAAGCTCTACAATCAAAGATAACAGAAGACACATTCTATTTGGAAAATATTTTAGGGTTCTACAAACATTTTATCAGTCTTATTGCCCTACAAATTTATTGGGATATCAGAATTTTTCAGCTTGTTCCGTTAAAACTGCTACACTAATTTGTATATGAAACGTTCATTCGTTATATTTATTCGTAAACAATAACAACTTTTCTAACTCTGAGAAAAACCAAAAAAAAGCCTGTCTTTAAATTAACAAGCGTTTATTTTTGAAGAAATAAAAAATTATCCTCTTTGAAATCGTACTTTTTAACTTTACAAAGAATAGCGTGTGATCAAAAGTGAGTTTCATACCGCTTACACATTAAATTTACTTAGAATGCACAAACTTTTGCTCTTTACATGGAAAAAAAATTTACATGTGATTTAAAAAAAGGTCTGTAGAGACGACAGTCACGAATTGCACAAAAAGCATCACTCATTTATTCAATGAAGGGGAATTTACTCCAGATAAAGTAAAAAAATATTTCAGATAGTCTCTTCCAACGAAACTACCGCGGCTTATTAACATAGGATTACTTATCGTTGCTTACTTTTTTTTAACGCATTTTGGTACTTTTCTGTTTAACTGTTTACTGCTACTGGGTTTGGCACTCTGCCAAAATTATAACTCGCGAAGCACGACGGACTCTGAATTTTTTTCTTTCCGGAGGACCGTTATTGAGGTACGTAATCCTACGTTAAAAAAATATTAAAAGTAAATGCACCAGCTCTATGCTCCCGTTTCACTTTTTAAACTGTTTCAGGTTGATAACCGTCTGCAAACTCCCTTCAAGTTACCGAAATAGATGCGCTGTTTGTATGTATTAACAACTTTATAATCCTCAATAACCTGATACCTACACGCATTGAAGTGGATATTCATTTTGATTCATTTTCGATGTTTCGGGACGTAAGGAAATTGTTAACTCCGTAGATCCAGACTAATGATTGAGTAAAAAAAACTCCTTTGAATATGTTAATCTATGAGGAATTTTCCACTTTGTGCTTTTCCAATCACAGATTAGCGAATACGTATTCCCGAACTCTGATTATTAAGAAGGTATACGTTTAAGGGGATGGTATAGACTTTCAAATGACCAAAAATCGAACAAAAATTGGAATTTTTTTGGGGGTGTATTAATATTTTTAAAATATGAAAATATTAGAATAAAATACTTTTAAAATATGTAATGAAAAGTAAAAGGAAAACTTGGTGACTTGAGAAAAGTAAATATTAAGGGTAGGTGAAAAAAATATCTTTCATATGGCTTTTTATCAAAATGAGTAATTTCCAGATCTTCAAGTCTTTGAAATGCTCCTTGCGTCACAATTTTTGACGAAATTTTAAAACATTTATGACAAAGACTCCTCTTATAAAGTTATGTATCCATTTCAGGTTTCGGCATCATTAAGATTATCAAAAATCAACTTAAGTGAAGAAAAGTACAAAAATTTCACGAAAATTCAGAGTACAACCATAAAAATATTTTCTAAAAATTAACTATTCAACGAAAGCACAAAATAATACATAACTCTGTGCAAATAATATAAAATCAATATAAATGCAAAATTAAGGGGGAAGTTAAACACTGGATCGCAAGGAGCATTTTAAAAAACAATAAACATTTCAATTTTAAAAATATTAAAAAATTAAAATATTTATAAAATTTTATAAGTCGTTTAATAGAGTTATACCTAAGTGAATATATATATATATATATATATATATATATATATATATATATATATATATATATATATATATATGCAAAATATATCTCTGAGGTAAAAATTTCAAAAATCGCTTTGTTATGTCCACCATCCCCTTAAAATAAAGCACGCATGATTTAAAAAAATATTTAACCTATATGTAGTCAAGTTTTTTTTAAAGGGCATTCAATTATTCATATCCGTCAATCTATATATTTAAGTTGCTATAGCCGATTCTTTGGGCAGTCCGTGAGAGAAAACAACTGCATCAATTTACATCAGTTTGGTTTTAAAAGAAAGATTTTAATCTACACATGTGTCGAATTTGGATTTTGCAACCGCAATTTCTATTCGTTAGCGATATTTTACAATTAAAAATTTGCTTTCTGCGCATGCTCAGTGATATCTTTAAATGTCGCAATAGATACTTACTGAGCACAAGGTCGCATAACACGTTAATTTGTTTATTTCGAGGAATCTCTCTAGCTCTCTCTCGCTGCCATTTTTATTTTTATTTATGTTTGTTAGACAGATTTAAACCTGACGGAAATTGTTTATATCGCGCCGTTGAGTAACCCTATTTATTTTTATAGAGTTCAATAGTAATTTTTTAAAGTGCATTTCTCTATTCTTAATGTTATGATTTTCAACATTTGGCAATGATGAGTTAAGTAAAATTTGTGTATTAGTACATTTATTTACTATCCAGCCGTCATGTTTCGACGGGTACCAACTAGTTGTAATTTAAAGTTGTTAACTAAAAAAAATTAAGATTCTTAGAAAACACGCCCGCATCGCATTTACAGAAGGTCGTTCGCACTTTATGGAAACGATTTTGTAATTTGTTTTTGGCGTTTGCATTTTGAGATAAAAATGTGGCAACTTCAGAATAATCGTCTGCTATTGCTTTGCTTGGATTGGAATGTAAAATAAAAGATTTATTTTGAAAAGGGCTCTTAAAACTGATAGACGACTCGAAGGTAACTGCACCTTCGCAAATTGGTAACTGCACTTTCCGGGGAGAAATATTCGTATCAGCAAATTATAAAGTGGTGTAAAAATTGCGGTTATTGCATTTCAAAAACAGGTATTTAAAATATGTTAAATATGAAAGGGAAAAAAACGTCTAACTGAAAGTAAAAATGAAAACATGACCACTAAACCTCATCTTAAGACTGTTCGAACGCAGGTAAATATCAAGGAAGTGAAGTCTCTGATCCTAAAAGAAAATCCGCCAACTCAAAGATCCATTGCATCGAAACTATGGATGTCTTCTGGCACTGTAAGTAAAATTATTCATAAATATTTGAAGTTAAAAAAGTTGTTTAAACCTACAGTTCATCTGCTTTTGCCAAAGCATATTGCTGAAAGAAAATAAAATTGTAGAAAAATATATGAAAAACACCTAGCTGCTGAAAAATGAAAATTTGAGGTAAAACTCGATGGAGCATGGGAGTATTTAAGTGACAGTATTACCAAAAAAAGATCAATTTTCTATTGCTCAACTGACGAAATGGCTACGTCATTGTACAGAAAGGTTCTCAAAGGAGTTCATGATAGTAGCAGGATTTTGTTAAAACGACAAATTAAAAATAAATAAAGTCTCAAGTAAAGCCAAAATTAATTCACTCTACTATCAGCAGAATATTATAGAACTAATTTTTGAAGAAGAAATTCCAGCCTTATATGGAAAGGACATTGATAAAGTTACGCTTCTTGTGGACAAAGCCTCTAGTCACACGTCTAAATAAACTGCTGCTTATTTATCAACGAAAGAATCAGAAACAGGAACAAAATGTATCCCATTTAATGAAATACCTGTAAAATTACCTGACTCTTCTCCAATGGACTTTTGCAATTTCGGTTTTTTTAATACGAGCCTTAGGAAAACGGCATCTAAGAACACTGAACGGACTTTGGAAAACGGTCCATGAGAAATGAGATAAAACTGACATGACAGTACTAAGCAAAAATTTACTTTTATGGAAAATTCGAGCTAGAGCTATTGTCAAGAACCATGGCTATCAGATAGAAGGAAATCACCGCATAAAATACGGCATTTATACATAAAACTTAACTATCAAAATCATTTCCATAAAGAGCGAACGACCTTCTGTAAATCTGGATTTTTTATCCGCATTTTAGATTTAGGCCTTGTTTACATTACTTTCGGAATGGATCGTCAGAAATAAAAAATTTAACTAATCACAGATAATATCAACAGTTTCCGCCCCAATGGAGGAAACACTACGCCACGCTCCAGAGGAAATGTGAACAAGACCTCCTTATTCAAATATTTATTTTCGAATGCATAAAACAGAATTTAAAAATATGCATTTTTTACCTGTAATTACTGAGATGGAAGGTTCTTATACCTTAACGAGGGTATTGCAGAATAGCGATGTCAACTTGTACTAACCCTATCAGATTCGCTCATCTCAATGTTAACCTACTGAGAAAATGTGTCTACTATTTACACCTACATAAATTCTGATAATCTAATAAAAATGGCATTTTCAGATAGCCTGAACTTTTCTGCGCCTTGCAACAGAATTCATTTTATAAATTTCCACAAAAGGAATTTATGAGCGTTTTAAACATACTATACCAGATCCCCCCGAATAATTTAAATTTAAAAATATTTGCATTTAAGAAAAGCGAAAATTTTCCCAAGGTATAAAATTTCTGTCTATCATGGAGTACAATGAAAAAAAATCTTTCCATCCAAGTCGGCAATCCTTAACACATTTTCTCCATAGGTCAACATTGAGGTGAGCGAATTTAATAGGCTTAGTACACAGCACCCTTAAACAAATGGCTAGTTTAGAAATGTAGCCGTGAAATATAAAATGTACACTGCTGGCCACTGTAAATGCAACACCCTGAAGGAAACATGCAAATAACATGAAATTTACAACATGCATTAGCGGAGGTGAGATATGCAAATGATTAGAATTTCAGCGCAGACGCACATCACGCGCGCCTGTGGCGCCACTTCAAAGCGCTATTTAAGGCTTGGAGATTTCAACGATTTCAAGTTCCGCAATTGTGTTTTTCTTGTGGATTTTTCAAAAAAACGATCAATTATGCCTCGTCGCAATCAGCGATCATCTTTTGATCAAGTATCCGAGTTCGACAGAGGAAGGATAGTGGCCTACCGAGATTGTGGATTATCTTTCAGGGAAATCGGTAGTCGTGTTGGACGAAACCAAACAACTGTAATGCGGATATGTGATCGTTGGATGCAGGAGGGTACGACGGACCGGCGTGTTCGGTCGCATCCACCTCAGCGCACCACTTCACGTGATGACAGGCAAATTGTGCGCATGGCAGTGACGGATCGCTCAGTCACATCACGAACCATAGCACAGCACATGCAGTCTGTAACGCATCATCCAGTGTCTGCGCGTACCATTCGACGCCGTTTACAGCAGAGTGGTCTGTCCGCAAGACGTCCATTGCTTTGTCTACCCTTGACGCAGAACCACAGACGTCTCCGCCGCCAATGGTGAGATGACAGAAGGATGTGGACGGTAGAATGGAATGAAATTGTCTTTACTGACGAGTCACGCTTCTGTCTGCAACACCACTATGGTCGCATTCGAGTCTGGAGACACCGTGAAGAGAGGATGCTGAACAGCTGCGTTATGCACCGCCACACTTGTCCTGCACCGGGTATTATGGTATGGGGCGGTATTGGATATCACTCTCGCATACCTCTAGTACGCATTGCCGGTACTTTAAACAGCCAGCGCTACATCTCCGAGGTGTTGGAGCCAGTTGTCCTTCCTTACCTTCAGGGCTTGCCCACAGCCATATTTCAACAGGATAATGCGCGACCACACGTGGCACGCATTGTCCAACGGTTCTTCATCAATCGCCAGATTGAATTGCTTTCCTGGCCGCCTCGCTCTCCGGATCTTTCGCCGATAGATTTTTCGAAACATGTGGTCCATGGTTGCTCTACGATTGACCCAGATTCCATCCCCAGGTGCCACAGCAGATCAACTTTGGCAACGTGTGGAAGCTGCTTGGTCTGCTGTACCCCAAGAACTCATCCAAAGTCTCTTTGAATCAATGCCGAGGCGTGTGGCAGCGATGATCTCCAACAATGGTGGCTACTCTGGCTACTGATTTTGGCAGGAACCACACTTCACAGAAGTCTATAAATTTAATCATTTGATACTTGGTCAACATGTTATCTACAAAATAAATTTTGTTGTGATATCTCTTGTCTTTCTTGGTATTGCAATTTGGGTGGCCAGCAGTGTATTATTAAAGAAAGCTAATGCATACAAATACTTTTTTAATTAGGAACGGATTGTAAATTATTAAGTTATCAGCTTTTCTACAACGGATTTTTATGAACGGAGACAATTCCTTTAACAACCTAAGTAATTTGGTCTGTCATTTTTGGTCATTTGGTCTTTCAAAAAATCTTTCAATCCAAGTTGACAATCCTTGGACACATTTTCTCCATAGGTTAATATTGTGGTGAGCGAATCCAATAGGGTTAGTACACAGCATCTTTAAGCTGCCAAGTGTTTTTTCTTCTGTCCCCCACTTAGTCCCGTACAAATGTAGCAAGACAGTATCTTCACATTGTTAAAAGTGTTTATTATTGGAACATCCAAATAATGGATGATCCAAATTCCCATTGTGTAACCATTTCACTCATATTCATTTCTGTTAAATTTGGTCTTCCAGCTGTGAATCTGGTCAATTTATTTCTCCTTTTGTAAAAAAATGATCGTAGCTCTCCAGATCAATCAGTCAATAAACCAACCTCATTTGACTCAACTATTGCAAGACAATGTTTTTGCTTTAATACTCTATTTTTTATTCATCCATCTTTTAATGGAAGAAGTACTTAAAAAGGCACTTGTGAAGATTTATAAAATTGTAAATACAATTTACAATGAATTGTATAAATGTCAAAATTTAAAAATAACGGCATTAGGGCATCCTCGCTACAGACTATGACCTCTAAGAATTGTTACATCCTGTTAGTCCAAATTTAATAGTTATTTATATGATTTACAATAATTTTTAAGAAGCCCTTTCAATAAAAATTCAATGAGAGAGGGATTGCGTTATATTTTTCAACTTGCACCATCTAAAATTTAGGAAAAGACTAATAGATTAATAGTTATTTTTCTAACGGGATAGTCATAATATTTTTTTAGGGGGTTGGAGCAATATATGCTACAGAGTTATCGCTAATTCGCTGTTCAAAAATTTTATGCTAAAAATGCTTGACTACCGTTAAATATACATTAATATACGTCAATAAATGACGCCCAGTGGGGTAGTGGTTAAAAGCTTCAAACTGCCACAAACAACCACAGATCCAGGATTCGGTCCTGCGACTGGGCAAAGTCGACTCAGCCTTTCATCCCTTGAGTGGGTTGATAAATGAGAACCAAGCTTGGTTGGGAACTAAATTTTGGGGTCCCACGTCAGGTTGACCACCTGACTGAGACATTTTCTGAATGGCACCCCAATCCCACGGTCAAGAAAGCGGAGATGGACATCGCCGGCTTTGGTCCACAGCAAACTGTAGTGCCATGCGTTTTTTTTTCATACGTCAATAAATAAATACATGTTTGAGAATAATGTCCCCATATTAGTGTTCTACCAATTTATGTAGGGTTATTTTGGTGGGATTACTGATACGATCTTAAATGCATGTGTGTATACATTAATAGTTGTTATAATATGTTTTTCAAATAAACAAAAGCATAAACTTCACAGTAAAAATTTACCATAGATAAATGATTGATTCCTTATTAAATATCGTATATAATTGTTGATTGAAAAGTGAAAATTACGTACTATATATCAGTTCACCCATCTAGATCGGTTTAAAGAGTATTCTTGAGCCTGGTACCATATGCAAAGCTGTGTATGTTCACTATTCCACCAAATTGCTAGCTCCTTGGCATTATACGACTGACAAGTAAGAAAGAGGGAAAGGATTTGAAAAGAAAAATTATTTTAACTTTTTTTTAGCGACTGAAAATTGAAATCATTGATTCTAGCTCTCCCCCCCCCCCGCCAAGAAAAAAAAAGAAAAAGAAAAGTTAGTTATTTGTTGTGATTGCACAGTTTAAATACAAGACAGTGTTATTACATTGGAGTTCCTTTCTTTAAGTAAATTACCTCTGTTAGAAAGGTGCTTTCATAACATACCCGAAACATTGTTTACGTTGACAAAATTTTTACGACAGATCGAAATGCTTCCATTATCGCTCCACACTGGCTTTATGCATCTAAACCCAAGACTGCGTGACTTTTAGTAATCGGTATAATTCAGCAATTTTCGTAATCGGTAAACAGCCTGACTGTATTAAACATAGTATTTAAATGAAACCTATTTTGAAACACAAATCCAGCGACTCGTGATTATTCTTATTAAACTTTGCGTGAGAGGAAGATCTCATTTGAAGGACTGTTTATATTTATGTATGCAGCTTGTAATTTGGGGGAAAAAACGATATCTGAAAACTTAAATAACACTGCTAGCTAGATACTAATTACAGAGTTACTTTCATTTCTCTAATTTTAAATAAAATGTTATTTTTCTGTTTACCAGAAATGATTTCTTTAACGTAAAGAGGAGCAGTAAATTTCATTCAGTCATTTATCAGTTGATTCATTACGGCTTTTTTAATAATTTCCAATTTTTTTCTTCTTTGTGAAAGATAAATATACTTCACTGTGATACTTTTAAAGAACAAAAGAGTATATTATAATATCCCTCTCTTGAAGCAGGAAGATACAGCCATACTGTTTTGGCTACACATGCCGGAATTATTCCAGTTTCAAGGAATGTTACATAGTTCTAGCAATTTGTATTTTGTCCTCATTTATTAACTAACAACGCACTAAATGTAGAATGAAACAAGAAATGCCGTTATGCAACCTAGAGAAAAATTTCATGAAAGTGATTGCTAAGAGTTCTTGTCTTCGAACTGTAAAACATAGAAAATCGTAAGAAATAGTCCGCAGGAAACTAAACTCTCTTCGAGCATTTTAAGAATCGTAATATTTTGACAAGAAATCTAAGTCGAGTTATAACAAAGTATATTTCCGTCCTCTAGGCACTTCCGTTCCTGTGGAAAAGCTGTTTGTTCTTCTTGAAAGATGAAGTGTTTGGTCTGATGAAAGAGGCTGGATAAACAGTTAAAGGTCTTTCCAAACAGTTAAAATAATCTGTAAGGGGCTTTCTAACATCTTTTGTATTAAAAAAATAAAACTTTCTTTGAAAAAGACAATGATATTAAGTGTATATGATCAAATTCAAATGATACGTTATTTATATTTTTTTATTCTTCACTGTGCAGTAAGTGTTATTGTCTATATAATAATTTATTTTGCCACGGTCTGAAAAGAAAACATAAACGGTTACGTAGCCTTATAGATCTTAGGCCAATTGTTTCTTTTTTTAAGCTGAAACCGGTTTTTATCCTAATTTTGAGTTAATGGTACGGCACTGATAACGGCAAGACTCTATTTTATGATACTTTAAGAAGACTTTTGTTATTGTTGTAGTGGCTTATACCCCTTGGCCGACAGCATATCAGGTCAAGTTCATAAAGGCTATTGGGCAGAATGGCACGACTCCGGTTTTGAATAGCACCATAAGGGTCGGAGTCCGACTTGGCTAAAAGACCGGTCCCGTAATTTTGAACCGAGTCAAGTGATGAGACCGGACCACTTGACACAGCATCTCCAGAGGTAAATTTTGAGAACTTGGAGGACATTGCAGTCAAGACAGATTTCTTGTGCACCAGCTGCCATTAGCGTACACGGCGGTGGATTTGTCAGCAACCGGTATCGAGCCAGAGATGTTCAGATCACTGGCTCGCTGTATTTGCCAACTGGGCCACAGTTCCTACAAGAAAACTTTAAATGTATTAATTTAAAATAATAAGTAATTTCTACATTCTTCATTTACTCGGTAGGGGGATTCATTTTTTTCTGGTCGAGTAAAAGTTTTCGTTCACTCATAGCGACCAGATTTAACCTGCATTTCAGTCTGCTATCTCGGTTCTTCTTTCCGTTATATTTTTTTTCTTATCCGAACAATGGTCGAATGGCTAGGGTTCTGTCATCGGTACCAGAGTCTGTGGGTTCGAGACCCACTCTTAACATGGATGTTTGTAGCCGTTCGGAATTGGCTCTAGGCAGTAAGTCCCGGTCGAATCAGCCCTCGTGTATCAAAAAATGACCGTAAAAGTACTCAACCAACAAACCATTTCTTTTTGTCAGCTTCATTAAGTTCCAGATTTCGGTCACAATGGAATGTGTCA
Organism: Dolomedes plantarius; assembly: GCA_907164885.2. Classification (NCBI taxonomy): domain Eukaryota; kingdom Metazoa; phylum Arthropoda; class Arachnida; order Araneae; family Dolomedidae; genus Dolomedes; species Dolomedes plantarius. Next base: position 160,026,582 of record OU015498.1, on the reverse strand, counting down.
GTAATTCTTGTAATTGGAAAGCTATAATTTTTAGGTTTAGTCTCGATGTGTCCACATCGCAGTTAGTATTGTCTCCAGTAGTCTTCTATTATAGCGATGCCGTTGCATTGGTTTTGCCGGAATTCCGTTAAATTTCAGAACGTGCCGTGCAATTAATAAGAAAAAATACTAGTCTAATACCAAAAGTATTCCTGTTTGATTCCCTTTAAATGAAATACAGTGGAACCTCGCTTAACAAGCACCTCGCATAACGAGTATCTCGCATAACGAGCAAAATAAATCGTAAAAAAATGGCTCGCTTAACGAGCAACATTTCGCATAACAAGTGACATGGAAGGAAGTCCCCTCTTCACTTCACTCGGATCTTCACGTCACCAGGATCCTCTACGGCCGAAAAATAAGTATTTAAGGGTAGTCATGGATGGTTCGAGAAGCAAATATCATGGGACTGGAGGATAACAATGATATTGAGGAGCTTGTGGAAGAGCACAACCAAGAGCTGACCACCGAACAGCTAATAGAATTGCAGTGTCTTTACAACAAGCAGTTGTAGAGGAGAGTTTGTCAGTGGAGAAGGACGAAGAAACAGCAAAGAAACAATCTTCTGGCGCAATAAAAGAAATGATGAAAGCATGGGAAACTGTTGCATCGTAAGTTACAAAGCATCACCCTGATAAGACGGTGGCTATGCGGGCTATAAATTTATTCAATGACAATGCGGTGACACATTTTCAGCAAATTTTGAAGCGCCGAGAAAAACAAATGTCACTAGATAGCTTTCTAGTAAGAAAATTAGATATATGTCATAAATTCGTAAATAATAAACTACGTATGGATGATTTTGCTCCTTAAGAATTTATGTATAAGTAATTTTCTTTAAATAATAAAACTTACATCTAAAAAATTAAGTATTTTTTGGCATGGAACGCATTATCGTATTTTACATTAATTTATATGGGAAAAATTGTTTCGCTTAACGAGTGTTTCGCATTACGAGTAAGACTCTAGAACGAATTATGCTCGTTATGCGAGGTTCCACTGTACTCTTACGATTAATGACGACGAAACTGTGGACAGATTTGAATAAGACAGCTTGTAAAAGTGGATATATAAATCGTTTGACAAATAGCCGTGAAAATTTTACTAAATTTCCTGATCTTTCACATGTAAGAATTTGGACTCGGGCATATTTAAAACATCACCGTAATGTGGCAAGATCTGAATACCGAATTTAAGAGCGCAACAGATTGATAATAAAGGACATTAGTAGAAACACATTAGTAGAGCGCGAGAAGTCGTTAACAAGAATATGATGACCGATTTTGCCTGATGGTAACTTGAATTGAGTTTAAATTAGCCTTTGTCAGTGTTGAAACCTTATGTACTACATTTTTCAATCCTTCGGGAATCGCAATGAATATTTAGCTTGATGAGAAGGTTCACGAAAACTTGATAAAAAAATTCAACCTTTTAAGGACCATTCTGAAAAGATAACTCTTCAAAGATAATTTTAAAGTGTTCACATTAACCTAAAATTTGACACATACAAGTTAAGTTCTTCGTTCGCAGAAACAGTCACCCAACTTTTCAAGTATTTTGGAAGAGCAACAAAAGATGTTTTCCCTTCTGCCTTCCACTGATGAATGAAAAACTTTATTTTGATGCACATTTAAGAAATAAATTTAAGTCTCGTTGTTTTATATTGTTTTATCCCTGTTATCTCTGAATAGAAGCTTATTAAGATAGCTTAAACTCTGCATTTTCAGTTCAATAGCCTTATTATTTCATATTACTTTAATAATCCAGTGAATTTCTACTGCCTAAATTTACATGATTGCTTTTTCTTCTCTTCAAGTAATACTTAAAAATTCCCGTTCACGGATAGTTATGTAGGTCTACCCTTGCATTTCCGGCTACAATTTCATTTTCTTATAATTATCTTCTGCAACATCAGCACTTTGGAAACAGTAAAACGTGGCAGGAATTTGGTAATGCATAAATTAACGACTTTCAGTTGCATCTTTCTGCGTCGACCATACCTTTTTCAAATGTTCTAGTAGTAGTTCTTATCAGCACATTAATACTGATGCGCGGATTTTTAAGTTTCACTGCTATTTGGTGCAAGTTATTTATAGTTTTGGTAGGTTGGTTGGTTAGCTGATTGACTTCTTGGGTGTAATGGCTTTAATGAGACGCAAGGGCTAAATAGCCAGGAGACCAAGTCCAACGGTGACAAAAAACTATGCCAGACCAGGGACTTAAATACACTGACAGGATCCAAACACACTGTGATGATATTGCAGTTTTTTTAAATGGCGTATTTTACCCAAAATGCGTTTTACATGAAAGCCAACGGCGTATCATTGACGCTAACAGCTTAAAGGCATGTTCACATAGAATCCGTCAGCGTCAGCACAAATTTTTTAAACCAATTATGTACCAATCATTGACCAGTTTAACCAATCAGCTCCAACGGAATCATTAATACTGACGCTGACGGATTCTATGTGAACAGGCCTTTTGTCATTTTGGAAAATTTTGGAAGTTCATTTTCGTCGTAATTTTGTTCAGCCCCTGGTGCATAATTCCTCCAACTTCTGTTTTACAACTTCTTTACGCATAACCAAATCAATATTTTTCATTTCAGTTTTCATTTCGAGTAATATGGCTGAACAAAAATCAAAATTTCCTGCTTTTAAAATCCTTCTGTCTGAAATTCTAAATGTGTTTCAAACTGTGTACACATACTTCAATTTGACCAAAAAATCGGTATGTTAAATAAATGTAAAGGAATCCTTTCTAGAATAATGTACACCTTAGGTAAGATAAATTTTTGATTCATATTAGGAAATAATAAAAGGACATCACAAAAATTTACAATCCTGTAAGGAGCGTGGTGGCCCAGCAGAGGACCAGTGAAACGTCCCAGGTTGAACGTCCCTGGTTCGATGCTCGTCGCTGAAAATCCACCGACGTGTTCACTAATGGTGGCCGGGGCACGTAAAATTGCTCGTGGTTGCAATGTCCTCCAAGTTCTCAAATTTATCTCTGGAGGTGCGGGGTCAAGTAGTCCGATCTCGTCACTTGGCTCGGTTCAAAATTACGGGACTGGTCATTTAGCCAAGTCGGACTCCGACCCTTGTGGTGCTAATTCAAAACAGGAGCCACACCTTCCTCGCCTATAACCTTCGGGACTTAATCTGGTTTTGCTCCTGTAAAACAAATCTCTTTCGTATGGTCTTCGTAAATCATTCTCAACATAATATTCTTTTTACGTCATTTTTTTTTCAAATTAGTTACTTCCTTTTCCAGTTTTATCTCTTTTCATTTCCAGAAGGAAACGAGTAAACGCTATCAAAATTTCCCGATTCCTTCCGCTTTCTAAATAAAATCGTCTTCAATAATAAAAAAAGATACAATAGTTTCCTTATTATAGCCGCAATTACGCCAAACAACTGACAGCAAAAAGAGAGTTGGACAAAAAAAAAATATTATAAATGCATTTTAAGCCGAAAAACTTTAAAGCCGTACTCCAAACTCGGAACTCCAGCACGTAATAAAATCTTCCCCAATTCGCCGGTCTATCTGGAACTTTCATCGGTTGCTGGGGCAACGAGATCGAAGGGGGAAAAAAACTGGAAACGAATTAGATTGCAGTTGGTGATAGTATATTTCTCACCAAATGAAGTGGAAATAGATTTCTGAAATCACAATAAGGGTTATGGGGCTAGAAAGGGGAAATTGCATGGTTTGTGGTTTATAAAATGCGGGCTCTGCCACCTTTGGCTCGATTTCAAATTTGCTTTTTTTCAGTTCTGTCTGTTGAGAATGACGAAAATTTGGTAGAATCAGTTCAAATGATCTGCGTTACAATTAACATTACAGAAAATATTCATACAGAGTACTATAATTCATAATAATATACAGAGTATATTATTCTGAAGTCTAGTTGTTCAATTAATCTATATATAAAAAACAGTTCCATGACTGACAGATAACCCACAGACAAAACCGCTGGACCTAAAGGGCTGACATTTTGCATGGCGATTATTCTTATAGTGTAGGGGTGTACTAAGAAAGATTTTTAAAAAATTCTTAGATTTTTTTTAATTAAATTTTTAAGCTGCTTTTGTAACTTTTTTTAAGTTTGCATTTAAAAGAATAATCTGCGGCGTATAAAATTTTTATCGCAAGAAAGATCATAAAAATTCCTTTAAAATGAAAACTCTTTTGAATCTTTACTTCCATTTTCTGATTTTTGGTGAATTTTTAAAAATTAATTTTTAGAATTTAATTTATTGAATGCTGATCACGAGATTTCTTTTCATTTTGTGACCCTTGTAATTAATTTTGCATCACATACATAACAACGAAATAAATTGACAAAAACATTAAAATGCTGTAAAAGATAAAATTTTGCCACTAGACTAAATGAGATGGGAGTATTTTAAATTTAATTCAAATTAGTATGTTTTATGGATATTAAATTAAACCTAAATATATAACTGCAATTTCCCCTCAAAGTATGCGTCACCACGACGATAAATAATTCACAAGGCCAAATTTTAAAATACGCTGGCGTAGATTTAAGAAAAAATTGTTTCTCCCACGGTCAGTTTTACGTAGCTTGCTCACGCGTACGTTCGCAGACGAGCCTGGTAATATTAATAAAATTTTTAAATTCAATTTTTAAGCTTTTTTGTAACATCTTTTTAAGTTTGCATTTAAAATTATATTCTGAGGGTTATAAAACTTATATCACAAGAAAGATCATAAAAATTCCTTTAAACTGAAATCTATTTCGAATCTTTACAACCATTTTCTGATTTTTGGTTAATTTTTAAAATTAATTTTTAGAATTCAATTTATTAAATGCTGATCACGAGATTTCTGTTTTTTGTGATATTTTAAATTAATTTTCCGTCACTTGCTTAACAACGAAATAAAATGACAAAAAAAATATTAAAATACAGTAAAAGATAAAATTCAAATCCGATACTAACTTAGACGGAAGTTTTTTAAGAATTTATTTCAAATTAGTATGATTTATGGATATTAAACATACAAATTAATTACATACATTGACCATTGTATTGAATTTGAATATTTTCTTCTACATTACTTTGTCTATAAAAATATCTGTTACGATTTTTTTATAATTTTTTTGGCATTAATTGCATACATTGACCATTATATTTAATTTGAATGTACTCGGTAGCAAAACACGGGTATTCAGCTAGTACTAGGCTATAAAGGAAAGTTATTGAATAGATTTCAACTTAATTTGTAAATAGGGAATCTTATGAAACGAAAGAGATTGAAAAAATTGAATAAATATTATCTTTAGTTTGGTGAACACATCAGGGTTCAAGTACATTAATTTCGCATGAGTGAAAATGAGTTTATAACGAGGGACACAAAATCGATAAAATAACAAATAAATAGATGTTAGAAGTTCCTTAAATTCCTTTGACAGAATTATTTTTTTCTTTCATTACTTTACAAAGTAAGTGGCAGAAAAATTAATGACTAAAACGTTTAAAATCTACAATAACATTCAGAGCTGGTGAATTATTTTGGGCGAGCAGATGAAATCCTTTGTCTGTCATTCTAAAAATCACATTCGATTGTAAGAGATAAATAACCACAATGTATTTTGATTTGTACGTTTAAACAATCACGTGTTATGTTTAGAACGTCCGACGAAGGGTTGCCTTTATTAACACAAATTCAGGGGCCAATATTAAAAATTATAGCGAATTAAAATGCTTTTATATTTAGTTTGGTCGTTACTTTTCTGTATGGAAAAAAACGTACAAAATTTGCTCAAAATTTTAATTCCAAGTATTGCATTCATTTTGTAAAAAAGCTTGAAAAATAAAGACTTGTTAAAAATTAAACTTTAAAAAAGTGAGATTTCAGTATTATAAAGGTAGATATCAAAATTAGGGTACTTAAAAAGTCATTTGTTTACCTCCTCCCATGTATTTTTTCTAAAAGAAAAAAAGAAAGAAATATCCGTAACAATATATATATAATCCGTATATAACCCGTATCGCTGAACAGGTTTCCTTTAAATAAATATTTAATCCATAACAAATTTCACTTATTTTTGAAGATTGGAACATTTAATATTTAATACTTGAAACTTATCTCCCATCGAGTATATCACCCTGTCCCTGTATACGACAATTTTTCGTAACACAGAATGTAAAAAAACGGGAATCCATTTGCATTGCGCGTGTACATGCCATTCAAAGTCGAGGTCTACCGAGAATTTCGTCGGATAGATTACTCCGTTAAAAGGAAATTCGAAACATGAGGATTCAAATGTACCAGCATAAAGCTTCTATTTTTTGCAAAACATTTCCGAGGACAAAAACAAGTTTACTCACTAAGGCACTTTCCATTCTGTTTGGAGAAAATCCCCGCCCCGTACTGTTCATGTCCAATTGCAACGCTGAGAAAAAGCCTTTTCGTCATTAAAAAATTTCATTGATGAAATAACATGTTTTTACACTTAATATGTAAAATACCCTAAACACAAATCTCCCATTGAAATACGCAAAATGTTTATATATATATATATATATATATATATATATATGCTGTATAGAAACTATATTTGTAATATACCGATGACTTATCTTTCAAAGACAAGGTTCGGCGCAGTACTTTTTGTTAAATAGAATACTACGTTAAAGGGAGGTTTGTTTTATGGATTCTGAGCACTGATGAGAAGCTTACAGTAATACAACTCTTCCATACATAAAACAAGCACCCAACATTTTGCTTCGAAAATAATCGCGCGTTGTGAAAATTTAATACCGTAGAAAATCTGGTTAAAAAGAAGCCAAGTAATTATAGCTGTCGATCAGGAGGTGGCAGTAACTTAATTCCTCAGTTGAAATTTGAGTTCTTGAAACTGGCTGCCGGAAAAGAGTTATACGCCGTTTCAGATTACCTCCGTAAGTGCATTAAAGTACGGCAAGTTTCTCTTTTAAACCCTCTAAAATGGGGGAGGGCAATTGTTTTGGCCTGGGGGCCACTTTGTGTAAGCGGAGGTTAACGGAGGGCCACCATATCTTTTAATTAGTTAACTTTGCATTTAAAAAAAGGTATAAATTGTATCATAAAAATCAATAAATATAAATTCAATTCAATATTGGCAGTTTTCTGGCTATCTTGGCTTCCTTTTTGGCTGTCTCTGGCAGTTTTTCTGGCTGTCCGGATTTTTCTGCATGTCTTGCGGGCCACAAAAAAATCTGTAGAGGGTCGCATGTGGCCCGCGGGCCGCTATTTGCCCACCCCTGCTCTAATACATTCCATATTTTGTATTCATGCGATGATGATTTGCATTTGCGATTCGTATGCAGTCAAATGTAATGCACACCTGATGAAGGTTTAAACATGGTGACCCGAAGATATCCACAATCACTAATACTTATTATAGATTGAAGAAACCTATTTTGCAACATGCCGATTTTACCTAGACCTAATGCGCACACGTAATGCAGATCCAGATACGTTTATATAACGTATTAATTGAACTTCATTCGATAGCGCATCTAGATTTTTACCATAATATTTCTGTACAGAAAGATCGCATGTATTGGAATAAGTGCGATTTACATTTCTAGTGCGATACGATTAAAAGGAATTTGTGTTGGATTAAAGATTATTTACGATGGCAAATAATAGTGTAACCATTACATGAGAGATTGAACCATTTGTGTTCTTTATAAAGAATTTCTTATATAACCACAGCCGAGGTAAATTACGGTTTCGTGCTTTCAATGATAAAGATTTCAGTAATTCTTTTCAAAGTACATTTTTGTCATTACCTTGCTAGAAAAACAATGAAATGTGTGAAACATGCTCATTGTTTTTTCTAATAACCTAAGAATTTGCAAAACCAAGAGTTCGTGCAATCCAATAGTCGGAGGTTATTTAGACAGCAAGGACTGATTCTTTCTCCTATTTTTGCTATAAAATTCTTAACCCTCTAACGGTACAGTGGTTTGAGACGAAATAGAAGGTACGGTCGGGTCGGATCCAACCCGATGTCTATTTTGATAAGGTTTTTGGTAGAAATAAGTACACAATAAGAATTTTTGTTGTATAATAACATTTATTGATAATATTTTACATGAAATAAAAACCTTTTTGTATAAAAAAAGACCAACGAATTGTAATTTTGCAAAACAAGGAAAATCTCTCTGGCATTTACATAGAATCTATATATATAAAACGCATAGGTATGCGGCACAAAAATCGACGAAATTTCTACACTCCTAATGGCAACGGCTGCTACTACCAGATGTAAACATTAGTGGCCGTCCGCAATTTGCAACCGTGTGTCAACATGGATTTACGCACTGAAATCAGGAATGCCCGAAAGTGAGCTGCACGATCAAGTGAAAATTGGGAACAGTCTCAAGAAAGACAGCGAAGAAGAAATAATTCATTAAGAGAGAGGAGTGAAAGAGAGAGCATAAATGATCGCGAGGTTAGGCTTAACCATCGCCAACATAACAACAACAACCGATAGCCAGTAATAACTAATATTCTACACTTTTTTAGTACTTGCTGAATTGTTACTCCATTTTACAAGTGAAGAAATTTTTCCAACAATTTATTATTTGATATAATTAAGTGTAGATATCTGAATTGGGAACAATAGTACATACAGAGAGTGATCTAATTCACACTATATTTTAGTACTTGCTGAATTTTTACTCCAATTTTTTAAGTGAAAACATTTTTCCAAAACAATTTCTTATTTTATGTAATCATGAAGTGTCGATATCTTAATTTTGAGAAATAGTACATACAGAGAAGCATGTAATTTTTAAAATCCTTGGCGTTGGGTTTCTCAGTCTTATTTTTAACTCTGTTCTGGCGTAATGGAAATTCATTTTTTTTAATCACGATGTTTTAGAATCAGCCGTATAGAGAATTTAGCAATGATTATAAATTTTTGGCTGAGCTCCCACTACCCCTTAACAACGTATATTTATGATGACGGGTAAAGGTAACATTCCTTACATTTGTTAATTTCAGTTGAGTTGTTTTACAAAAGGAAATATAAAACTAAAAGCGACCATACTGGTCGAGCAGCGGCTAGTGTTGTATATATTAGGTCTAATATGTAATTTAGTCTTGTACCTAGTTTTAGAAATTACTGAACCAAATTTCCGAGTACAAAAATGCCAAAAAATAATATATACTAACATTTTTGGCCTTCAAAATCGGAATAAAAAAATTAAAAATCTTTAAAAAAAAATTACTAGTGATCATGAATAACGTTTCTCAACAAAAACACTCGTATTTACTGCAAACTTATTAACTGCAAACCCTCCAACACCAGTTGCAAGACTGCCTGGTAGGGTTCCTTGTCAACTCGATCTCTTGCGATGAGAGGGGAGAGTACGGGAGGGGAAAAACACACCCCTGTGTTGGATCCGACCCCTACCGTATTGTTAGAGGGTTAAGGCTAGTTTACTGAAAGTGCTACGGTCATCATTTGCTACACGCGGACTAATTAGACTAGAACCTACAGTTCAAATAGATTCCGATGGGCTACAGTCACCCATGTCAATGAGCTGAAATCAACAAACTCTGGTACCGAATTCCACCGCCCTAGCCCTTCGACCATAGTCCTGTATAAAGTTTTCAAGAATGTACTAGAAAAACTTAACATGGAAAATGTTCTGGGGATTTTTTAATCAGAAAAGTTACGAGTTTTAATGCGTCACGCAAAGAAACTCGTTACAGCTCGGGGAGTTGTGCTGTATGAAAAGGACGATCGTTTCTTGTTTTCAACTCCCCACATTCCCATGAAGTTTGATAAAAACAATTTACTTTAACTAGACAGAAGTACGGCTGTCGGCGAAGAACGAAGATTGGGGGGATAATTTCAGCGGTCGAAAGCACCATCGATAGAAAGAGGACATTAATCGTAACAGTTTGAGTTTCACCCAATGAGAAAAGTTAAAGGTAATATGTGTTTCTTTCTGACTGATTTGTTTATAGCCAGACGATGGCTGAATTGGGTAGGTCGCTGGCATTCGGTCCTAAGCTTAAGTGTTCGAGTCACACTGTTGGTACGGATGTTCTGTTGGACAGCCGTTCCGAATCAAATTTAAACTGCAGGTCCCGGTCTAATTAGCCCTTCTGTGGCAAAAGGTCGACCGTAGCTCTCAACCAACCAACGATTTATACACTCAAGGCGTCTAAAATGCTTGGTGAAAAAAGTATGGGTATATTCTGATGCACATGTTCCAATCTAGTTGTCAGATAAAAGTGACTGCGATTTTTTGTTTCTTCATGTCCTAAGGATATGTCACTACTGTCTTTTTTCCAACATTTTTTTAACTGTATGAGAGATGATGGAACTACAGTAAAGAGCAGTCATGTATGCATATAGAGGAATTTCCAGCCTTCCCCATATCCAAAGTAGGTTTCGCACTTCATTGAAATTTGGTACCTGGCTATCTAAGCCAAATCTGATGTTTAAAGTGTATTTTTTTCATTCAAACGAAATGAAGGGAAATGATGTGTAAGGTTGTAACGCATCCGCCAGAAAAGCGGGAGATTCCTGGTTTGATTCTTGTAGACCAGCCGAATTCAAAGATGAAACTTAAAATGCCACGAAAATGAGTGGGCAAGACTTATAAATTGTAAACTCATGGCAAATTAACAGTTTTTAAAAAGAGACGCATATTAATTCAAAGAGTCAGATGTTTCATGAATGCATCTTTATGAAAGAATAAATTACAGCAATGGTGATATCTAAATACATCCCTTTCCTTTCAATAAAATTTCGATGGGATGATTGTATGAGAACCTAGTAAAAAAATCATAAAATCCTTTTAAAGATTTATACTAAACTCTCTACGCTAAACGTTTCTTCCCCTCATTAAGAAATTATTTCCTAACATCCTGATATTTCCTTACTTTTAGTAGAAGCAAGATTTTAGCGTTTTATCTTTTTTTAATCCTGTTATGATAAATTTTTCTAAGCTAACAGCATCGAAATTCTCTGCATCTGCATCGAAAACTGTCTCTCTTAATGTTCTAGTAATCGTTCCTGGAAAACTAGAACTTAATGTCTCTTAACAGTTATGTTTGCGGAATAGCATGTGTAAAAAGCAAAATTGTTAATCAAAAACACAGAAGAAGTCATCTGAGAAAATAAAGTTAATTTGATGAATAGTTTTCCCGCAATATTTGTTGAGAAAATTTTCTAGATTTGACAAAGAGGAAGAATTCCGTTTTCCTTAAGAAATCTCATGTACGTACTAATAGTATGTACACGTTAATAGTCGTATAAACCAGCAAACTTTTTGACCGCTAGTCATTTTCTTTAAATAAAAAAAAACGCGCCCCAATGAAAATTTATTGGTAATAGAATTTTTTTTAAATTAGTAAAATGTTAGCAAAAGTATAGAAAAACGGAATAAGCAAATTTTGAGAATCTTTCAAAAATCAATGAACGTAGCATTGTTATAGTTAGGGGGCCAATTTGGCGTGTTATCACCAGCATGCGATGTTTTGGAGTTCACGTTAATTAAAACTATGGTTTAGCACGTTCACGCGTCTACCATGGAGTAAGTAATAAATCCTGCTCTTGGGTCTATTGTTGGAAAATGGTTTGGTTGAGCGGTGTGGCATCGCGGGTTTTGTTTCCTAGGTGAATAAGAGTCTGGAATAAAAAAATCAGTTAAAAAGTTGCTTTGTTGCGAGTGGGTGTGTTTTCTACAGGAGATTTTCAGTGTGAACAATTTTGTTATTCACAGCTGGGATAAGACGAGGTCCTTTCAGGAAAAGAGTGTGGAGGTCGTATGCTACTTATTAATAACTGTTATATTGTATTAATGAATAACTTTAAAATCCCCACTTGTTAAGAAAAGTTCTTAGGTGCTGTAATTTGTCGACTTCCAGCGAAGATTCGTTGTTCTTATTTTGTCTACTTTTGCAAGTTATAAAAAAAGTGTACTAAAGTTTTGATGTTCATAAAATTTCTGTTTTTCAATTGCGGTAACAGGCATATTTATTTCTGTATTTGAAATTCACTTTTTAAAATATCTATTCCTACCATGGATTTGGTACAGTACTTTACGTAATAAGAAAATTATCTTCTTTACCATCGACACTTGTTTTTTTGACAAATGTCATGTAACTGAATTTTCATATGTAAATATTAATATGCATTTCTATTTCATTTATGTAAAAATTAACAAAAATTTAAATTCGAAAAGAGAATGATTTTTAAATTATAAGCTTTATATTAAAACATTGAAAATTATAAACTTTATTTATCTTTATAAACGAAAACTATAAAAAAATGTATTAGAAGGGCAAACCTGGACCTCGGATAATACTGTTCAATATTTAGTGAAATATTTGAAAATGCTACTTCCATATCATCTTTAATTGGTCTTTACAGCTACTTACAGCTGCTTGAAAACCCAGTCTCTCTCATATAGGTAAAAAACAAATGGGAGCACTGTAGCCTTGTAAGACTGGTTTACACCTCATTTAATATATTTTTAACATAAAAAAGATATCAAAAGTATTTCATTATAGAAAGTTTAAAGCATGTTTTTCAACAAAGTATTTTCGTATGATCTAAACTGACTTCAGACTATTCGCGAACCCTCCCATATATTCCTTAACCCTCTGTGGGTCTAGACCCCCAATGTGCGCATCACTGGTTTAAACAACTATTTTTAAGATTTATAAAAATAAGACAATGGCGAAATTAAAACTCCAGTAAATTGCAGCAACAGAAAAATCCATTATCAGTAGTTTACTGACGATATTTGAAAAAGCAAAAAAAAATTCTTGACAATTTTTAAATGCACGTATGGAGCGATCTACGACACAAATGGCAGAAATGAAAAGCGTTTCACTTGGGTATCACATATTTATGCAATTACGGTTTTTCGATAAAAAATAAACTTAATGACCCGAAATATCGTTTCAATATTTATATTTTTCCGCCTTCAACCAGTTCCTTTTTTTTAACTTTTAACGTCTCAGTACTCTTGACATCGATAAAAAATTTCGCTCGAAAGTTACGCATGATAAAACTGCCATGCTTATTTCGGTTATGAAAATATTTAGCGATGATTGGGGAAAGGAAAACTTCACTACCCCTAGAAAAACAAACTTGAAAGTTAGGATTGCAATTTCAATCACAAATATCGAAATTACTGGTTAGTTTCTGAGGAAAATTAGAGTCACCCGTTATTCCTAGGTTATGAAGAATTCAAGATTTTTCAAGGTACATTACAAGACAATAAAGGTGAATATTTTTGAGACAGTTTAATTAAACTCTTTTGTCCACTGGTATTATTTTAATTTCAAGAACCGGATTATGGTATCCGGCTATCGGATAAAGGTTACGAAGATCCGAACCTTAATCCAGTATCGGATTAAGATTCGGAAAGGTTCAATTTTTTCAAACCTTTACTTGCAAAAATTTCTGTCGTATTTTTTGCAGGAACATAGCTCAGAAACAGGAAAAGGAAAAAATAGTCTATAACTACGCAACTTTTTACAAAATTTGTAAAAAGTAAGAGTTTTGGTCTAAATTTAGTCAAATTTTACGCAAATGGTTCTAACTCTATAAAAAAAGTGCATATAATATTAATTTATTTTATATGTACGTAAAACCCTTGAGTAATGTACTAAAAGCTAATTGTTATTTTGAAACCTACAAAAAAATGCACGTGATTATGTGGAATAACATTGTGTAAATGTTTCATGAGAAGTTATCTATACTAATATATAAAGAGAGAGAGCGGATTTTGTATGTGGAGGGTAATCTCTGGAACCACTGCACCTATTTGAAAAATTATTTCTCTATTTGAAAGGTACATTATTCCAGATGGACATAGGCTATATATTATGTATATCTGATCTGCAGAAAGAAAGTTAGGGGCCTAAATGTTGAGCTGACAACTTTTCCTTTGTCAACCATAGTCAAGTAACCATAGCAACACTTCAAACTACATTTTCATTTGTTATCAGTAAAACATTTAATATTTTAAAGATTCAAGTGGAGGAGGTATTGATAAATACAAAACAGATTTTTGAAATTGGCAATGTTTAATGGTTTATTGAAGAAAATTACATTTGAAACTACGTTTTTTATTGGACATTTAAGGTAAAAAGAGGTTTACCATTTATTGGCTATCAACTGGAAATTTATTGGTACAATATTACAGGACTTTATTTAACTTATAATTTTTTGTTTTGGATTTATGTACAATTTTATGCACAATTTGCGAATACGAACTTGAATTATTGAACTTTATTCAAAAATCAATGTGTTTCATTGAAACTGTGAAATTGATTATTTCGAAAAGGCCTATGTTTGTTCCTTTATAAGTACAAAAGTATTGCTTCAATTGAGATGAAATTTTGTATAGATATAGTTGATAGTTCAGGTTAAAACACAGGCATTATTTTTTGAAAATCGGGCCCTGGAGATTTTTTAATTAATGTTTTAATGATTTTACCCCTAAAAGTTGCTTACTTCGACAGCTTCCGAAGATGTCCTCGCTGACAGCGAGACTATGGGGCTGAATCGTACCAAAATCGGCACGTGGGTGTCCCCGGACACGATTCAATACCTGACGTAGCCGATTTTTTTAATTTTTAATTTTAAAAAATTAAATTTTTTGTGCCATTTTTGGTGCTTTTTTCGTCTTTTTTTGTGAGTGGACTCTGTAGCGGATAGGCTATGGGGCCGAATCGTATCAAAATCGGCATGCGGATGGCCCCCGGACGCAATTCAGTGCCTGACGTTAGTTTCCTATAAAAATTTCTTTTGCCATCACCATCAACAAATCCCAAGGTCAAACATACAAATATATTGGACTTGACTTACGAGAAGATTGATTTACACATAGATAATTATATGTTGGTCTCTCTGGGTCAGGAAATGCGGAGAATCAATTTATTTTAAAACCTCAGAAAAACGAAAAATGTGGTATACCATGAAGTTTTAAAATAAATTATACCTACCTAATATCTACTTAAGATAGATAATTGTTCAACCCGGACAAAGTCGGGACGGGCCGCTAGTATGTAATAAAAAAAATCTCATGAGAAATTATGTGTAACTTCTCATGAGATTTTTTTTATTAATGGAGCTATAAATCAGCAAATATTATACATAGAACCAAATATGTAGTTCATTATATTCTTAGTATCGTGAAAATCGACATTCCTGAAAAATTTCATAGACATACCATGATTACATTTTGAGTCATCACAATAGTTATTTACCCTTTTAAGGAAAATTAAGTTCTTCAGAAAACACAGTTTTCACTTGTTTTGATATTGAGAGCTGCAGCTCATCTTTAAATCGCTCTCATTTCCTTTCCATCGATTTTATAGAAAATTTAAAGGCAGATTTAGAAAAAGATATTGATATTCTTAAAGAAAAATTAATGAAAAAAAATTCGAAATTTTCATCAAAATCGACGTTTTAAATGTATTCGGATATCTAAATATATTTCTCATATTTTAAGTAACTTCTCGTTGTTCAAAAAATACTTTTGACATAAATTACCCCCATTTCAAAACACTCGACTATTTTTCTTTTTTTCAAATCTGAAAGTCACATTATTGAATTAGCAGTTTTTAAACGTAAGATAGTTTTGCCCTAAACGAACGATTCCTCTTTAAACGGACTGGTATAGTAGCAATAAAATTTCGGATAAAACCACCCTTTTGCGTCAAAGCATACTGATAGATTCACTAAAAAATCTTGAAAAATTAACCCTCCTTCAATTTTACTTAGTTTCGACTCGACTGAAAATTCTTTGTGGAGCGTCATTTCCCATTATATTATTAATTTAAAGCACATTTTAGTTTTTAAAGTAAAAAACAAGTCAGTTTCACCTAGTTCCCAAAATTTACCATTTTCAAGTATATTTCTGAGAAGGCTAGACATTTATCTAGTCTTTGACTTTTTTTCTTTTATAAGAGATTTTGCGAACCATATAGCATTTGTGACCAGGTTTTTCGTATGCAGGACTGTTGGATTTTGTCATTCATAACAATTCAACTTTATGCCTAGTGTTTCAAATTTTTATTTATTTGCTGAAATATCCCCTAATACAGTGGCATCTTTATACAAGATAAATCGCTCAGACAGTATTCAGATGAGAATTTACTTTTTTCTGTCTGGAATTCCCATCTCTCTATAAATCAGTTGCTCCAATCTGGTCTGGAACGTGATAAAATTTACTTTGCCAAAACTTGCTGGAGATACACAGGAACTGCAATCTATAACAGATTTATGATAAGACAGTCGAAATTTTAGATTTAAAAAAATACTTTCGCAAAACCCAAATTATCTAATATGCCAAATATTTTTTTATACATACATGAATAAAATTAATTTATCTCATTGGATAAAATTCGTGCCACCGAAAAGAATGTGTAAGTAATGTTATTAACTTTTATATCTTTTTTTTAATGATTCACACATTTTTAAAGCTTAACAAGAAATAATGCGAGAAATTTCTGTTACATCTAAGGCAGGGGTACTCAAACTGCGGCTCGCCAAACTTTCCTATGCGGCCCGAAACACTCACACTCCTTATAAGACAGGGACTTTTAACGTAGGATTACGTTCCTCCATAACGGTCCATGGTAAAGCAAAATTTCAGACGTTAAAACCGTCGTCGCGAGTTATAAATCAAGTGTGGCAGAATATTATTTCTAAAAGGTGATTTTTTGTTTTATCCCCTTTTCTCCATTCATACTTAACCAAAATCGATAAATGAGGTACCATTTTAAAGATTAAGATCTCCGCTTCGTGTGAATTGTTAATTTCGAATTACACAATTTTTCTTCCCCTAGATGGCGCACGCTAACTTTTTTTCATTTTACCATTATCAATCGCACTGAACATTTAAATTTAAAAATCGTTTGCTTTACCCCCGATTTCTGACATATGTAACTTATTTTTCGTACTATCGACCTATTCTGCATAGGGTTATCACTCATCCTTCTCTTCGTATTTAGGAATTTTATTGAAAAAAAAAAGATAAGCAACGATAAGTAATCCTACGTTAATAACCCGCGGTAGTTTCGCTAGAAGAGACTACCTGAAATTTTCTGTAAACAATTTTAAAATTGAGTGCCTGAAATATACAAAACTGTACAAAAATGTGCCACCTGCTGCCCACGTTGTTCACATCAATGTACTTTTGTAAAACATCTAATTTTAAAATGACATATGCGAAAAATATATGTTGAAATCGACGTACTGATTTTTACCTTCATGATATAATGAGAGTAACATGTAGCAAGTATTAAGCTCATTTGTCTAAAATAGCCAAAAGTTTATCTCAACCTAAATCACAATCATTTTTAAATAAACGTTTCAATCCATTTAGGTTTTATTTATTGAATTATTATGTTATGAGATATAGTTTACTATGTTGCGGCACGCGTAATGTATTAAACAAATGCACGTGGCCCGAGAGAAAAAAAAAAGTGTTGAGTATGACTGATCTAAAGTAAAGCATCTAAGGTAGATGGGTGTGGCGTGGTGGCGTTTATCAAAAACAAATTTTCATACACATCCAACCTGCAGAATATTTCAGTCAAATAACGTTTTTAAAACTTATTAAATTGTCGAATTTTTTAGTGCTGAATGGCAAAATTTGGACATATAATTTTAAATTCAGAAATCTCCAAAGATAAATGCACAAAGATAGTTGATTCCTCTTTCACAAGCACGTGTTCAAAGCTAACCATTGATATAAAAATGCAAAACATTGTAATAAAACAAAATGAATTCACAATTTGATCTTGACTTCATAGCGTATTTTTGGTTCTGTAATCTTTAACAGTTTATACTTGAGTCTATGTAGTCAAGATTACTTATCATTCTTAATTCTATTTTACTAACTCAAAATAAATAAAACTGGCTTTTTCTAAAAATGCTCTCAATAACATGGGTACAAGAGTGAATACAGTACTTTTGTATATATGCATGGGAGAAAAATGATTGTGCTGAGTAGAGAATAAGTCATGAACTAACGTTAATCAAAACTCTTTTTAGTAGAGTTTTGGCACGCAAGACTCTGCTAAATAATACAAAATGATGCTGTGATGATTTAGTCTTATTATTTTTTTTTGGCTTCAGGTTTATAACATAAGCAAGAATTTATCCCTAAATCTAAAATTGATTAAAGTAGCTCATAATTTTGTCATTTTTTTTTTTTGATGTTCAGTGTCTCTGAAAATTTTACTTTCAGATTCACATAATTCAAAACACTATGTAGTACAACCTAAATTTTGTTACTTTTGATTCGTAAATTTTATTTTTATTGCCATTAGATCATACACATAAAGAGAGAATTTTTTTCTAATCTGTGAACTCTCACATTTCTTCAAAATAGTAATAATTTCACAATGTTGTGAAATCTTCAAGGTTTCACAACATAGTAAAATCGGTGTAATTTAGATGTCTAAAAAATTTCAGGTAGTCTCTTCTAACGAAAATACCGAGGGTTATTAACGTAGGATTACTTATCGTTGCTTATCTCTTTTGTATGTATATGTGTATGTATGTGTTATGTATATATGTATCTATATATGTGTATGTATATACATACATATATATATATATATATATATATATATATATATATATATATAGATATAAAAATTTTGATGCATTTTGGTATTTTTCTGTTTAACTGTTTACTTCTTGCCCACGCAATACAGACTGGGTTTGGTGTGCTGCCAAAATTATAACTCGCTACGACGGACGGTTTTAGCGTCTAAAATTTTGCTTTCCGGAGTACCGTTATGGAGGAACGTAATCCTACGTTTAAACCACGCAATTCAAATCTCTCATGCAATAGTCAAAGGTAAAAGAATGGGCAGATGCAAAGTTAACTATCAAGAAATTTAAATTTTGAAAACTGTCGAAATCACAAATTAAGATAAACGGGGCGAAAGCAGGTCTTAATCATTTTGATGTTTATCTGTCAAAGAATTTGTTTATTTTTTTATACGAATGATAAATGTTTCCCCATATGGACGTAATTCTCGGTAGTAAAATAGTTCCCGTGAGATAAAGCATTTTATAAAATTTACTCCTACCATTTTAGGAACTTCTACCATTCATGGGACTGTATCATACCCATTAGGATCTTAGCAATGAAATTAAATGAAATTTTCCATCATTAATTTTACTAATAAATTTGTTTCAAATTGCATTCCTTACAAGCAGTTCATAATATGCATTACAATTTTTCTGAAGTTCGCATGAAAGTGACACTCTCCTTTTTTATATCTCCGCTGCTGTCTTCACATTTTAGCCAAGCATATCTTTGCCAATTCTAGATTCTCTCAAGACTATAAAAGCTAACTTTCTCCTTCACTGTCGTAAAACTGCGGGGTTTTTTTCGTATGAACCCCCATCAGAACAGCTGCAGAGTCGTTGAATTTTGTTTTCTTTCGCATAAAACATTCGCAGTACCCAAGCTGGGTGGAACCGACTCTCGTGAATTTTTAAAACTCATAACCTGGAATAAGCAGAGTGAATCACTGCCCGAATATTACTGAAAATCGCACTTAAGAGCGAAACTGATTTCATATATCAACATAAATATTTCAAGGGAAAGAAGCAATCGTTCATTAAATAACGGTTTGCTGACTATGTTGAGTGATAGAACCTTCAAATAAACCTAAAATATATCTTCTCTATACAGAAAGGTATAGCTTACATTGTAAAGTAAATATTACCTACCGACACAGAATTTTTTTATCTATCGACTAGATTAATACCCGTGCTTCGCTACGGAGTGCATTTTAGGATAATTACAAAAAAAAAAAAATTATTAGATTTTTAGAGGATCTCCTTATAAATATTTTTTGTTTATTCATTGGGCGAAACTAATATTACCAGGCTCGTCCGCGAACTTACTCGCGAGCAAGCTACGTAAAACTGACCGTGGGGGAAACAATTTTCTCTTAAATCTACGCCAGCGTATTTTAAAGTTTGGCCTTGAGACTTATTTATTGTCATAGCAAAGCATACTTTGAGGTGAAATTGCACGGAACTGTTTTATTTATAGGTTTATTTTAATATCCATCTAATTTGAATTAAATTCTTAAAAAAAACTTCCATCTAAATTAGTCTAGTGGTTAAATTTTATCTTTTACTGTATTTTAATATTTTTTGTCAATTTATTTCGTTGTTATGCTCGTGACGCAAAATTAATTTAAAGTATCACAAAAAGAAAAGAAATCTCGTGATCAGCATTTAATAAATCAAATTCTAAAAGTTAATCTTTAAAAATTCACCGAAAATCAGAAAATGGAGGTAAAGATTTGAAAAAGATTTTCTTTTAAAGGAATTTTTATGATCTTTCTTGTGATATAAATTTTATAACCCTCAGATTATTATTTTGAATGCAAGCTTAAAAAATTCTACAAAAACAGCTTAAAAATTTAATTTTAAAAATCTAAGAAGAATTTTTCACAAATCTTTCTTAGTGCCCCCCTACACTATAAGAAGAATCGCCGTGCAAAATTTCAGCCTTTTAGGTCCAGTGGTTTGGTATGTGCGTTATCTGTCAATCAGTCAGCCAGTCACGGAACTGTTTTTTAGATACAGATAGATTATTCATTTTAGACAATATCTTCGCATCATAAAAAAAATAGAAATACAGTTGCTTAAAGTGAAGGAAACTATATTAATATCACTCGTCAACAAAGAAGTACAATAATTTTTTTCTGCATAGGAATACATTTCTGTATTATCCACGTATTCCAGCTTATTAGTTTATTAAGATAGTGATAATCCAAAGAGGACAACAGTTAATTAGCAGCTATTTGTATGTCCTGATTATTTCCCAATGATTTTGAAATTTCAGGGTTTCAAACGTTGCTTTTCCTCTAATAGAAGT
Source organism: Dolomedes plantarius (assembly GCA_907164885.2). Lineage (NCBI taxonomy): Eukaryota > Metazoa > Arthropoda > Arachnida > Araneae > Dolomedidae > Dolomedes > Dolomedes plantarius. The sequence continues at coordinate 160,005,625 of OU015498.1, read as the reverse complement.
TTTCTCAGGCATGGACAATTCTTATATGTAAAACATTTAAATTTCCTCTTATAGGATAGAGAAATTTTGTAAATATAAAACATTCCTATAGTCAGTATAAAGATATTTACTTCCCTTACAAAAGTCAGAAATAGTCAGTTTTTTTTTTTTTCCAATGCGGAGGTACTTGTAGTCAAACATTCGCCTATACTACGCCGCAATTTTACTGCCCATTTTATTGTGGGGGCACCATATAGGCGGACAGCATTACCCCCTATGAAGGGACGACACGAACGGAGGCATTTTTTGTGGCGCGACGCCAGGATTCGATCCGAGCACCCTCAGCACCGAAAACCAGCGCGCTGTACCACTGGGCCGCCACAAGCCTAAAGTCAGTTTAAACATTATCTATTTGTTTCTAAAAGATCTAATGCTAGGGTAAACTAAGCGACTTCTCTATATTTGGCATGTCGTTTTGTTGTATGAATAGATAAAAGCTTATACAGTTGGCTTTCTATTTAACGACGCTCTACTTAAAGACGATCTCCATTTAAAGACGATATTTCCCAGTCCCGGCCCCTCCGACGTTATGGGAAATGTTACTTTTTCACAAATTCTGTTTAAGGGCGATCTCTACTTAAGGACCATTTTTCACGGTCCCTTGAAAGTCGTTAAACAGAGAGCCAACTGTATTTTAATTTCCTTTTCTTTTTCCCGTGTTCTCGTCTATTAGAAAAATAAGCCGTCTACAATTTGTAATCATGTAATACACAATTTCCCGAGAAAAAGTTTATATCCTTTAATTCTTAAAATAAAAATTTGAAATCTGACACATGGTATTGTTTGAAGCGTCAGGGTCATACTTTGTTAAACCGGACTAAACAGACCAGAACCTCCAGTTTAAATATACTGCAGAAAAAACGTGTTTAGAGTAAGTACATTTTAAAGTAACTTAACGGCTACAAATATCTATGCCAACAGCTGGACTCTATCCCAAAGACCCTGAAACTGGAAACTTTCACTGTTCGACCATATTTCACAATCATTTTTATTTTAATAGCCACATTCATGTCCCAATGCTTGACTCTTTGGAAACAGTGTGAGAATAAATTCCAAAAAATAGAAATAACTTCATTACTCTGACACCTTTCCTCTGATAATTTGGTAGGTTACTTCCGGACTTTTTCTGCTATTACTACTTTTACTTTTTCTGCTATATAAGTACATATGCACAAACAACAATTAATTCAAGAGATTATTCATCAAGCCTTTAAAATTTTAAACACTGAAAAATTTAACTTTATAAACTTTGAAAAAAAATTAAAATGAATTGTAAATAGTAGAAATTAAGCTTATAAAACCGCTTCATGGATTTGGTGGGATACATAGTTGATACGTAGAAGGAAGAAATGGAAAAATAAAAATCTTTTCAAATATTTAGCAAAGTTATACAGTTTTACTGATTCTCATTAAATTGCCCTTTAACAAGTAATTTCAGATGTGTCATATGCAGAATTATTGTAATAACGGAAGATCACCATATATCAAAATATATTTTTACCTTCGGCATTTACGGTTACACAAGGCAACATTTATCAAATTTTTGTGATCTAATGCTAGAATAAACTGCATAAACTGCATAAAAGGTATATTTAAATGAAAAAATCTTCAGTTATCTTGATGCATTCATGTATTTCATGTCAAATTAGTTAATCTTTGTTAGGATCAAATTCACTAGTTTTTTTTTGTTTTTTTTATCAAACGCATTTAAAAAATTGACGTTCCCCTATTGAATATACACACTAAATCCATGATTTTAATTTATTTCTTTAAAAAATTCATTATCCTAATAGATATAAAAGTTACGTTAAAGATTTCCTATCTTTAACGTAAAACCTAGTATTTTTAAATGATACAAATCAATGATTTATTAGCTATCTTTTACTACAGAAACAATTAAAAACGAAAAAAACGGTTTAAAATCAATTTTTAAGAAAGGCTTCCTTTCTTATCACTTACTACCTTATGCCTTGTTATCTTGTTAACTTGATTTTTTCTCTTTGTTGCAAAAAGATTTAAGTTTCAATGAACTTCTGTTATTGGTGAATTTTTTTGTTTGAGGGGGGGGGGGATAAAATTATTTTTAGACACTGATACCTCTTGCCGAATTTGGCTGTATTCGTATCTGTTTAATAGTGAGGGGACATTATTTTTTAGCCATTTTACGGATTTTCCATTTATGTAAGCGGGTACACAGGGATTCCAACAACTTGAAATAGTTTTGGCTGAACATTTAGAGTACAGTGTCCTATTTAACGTCAGTAATATTTCTTCTCTGAGAAGTGTCATAGTAAGAGACTTTGAAATTTATTTTGCCACAGCCGGGTATTCGGTTTGGTAAGTTAAAATGTTGTTTTCATGGACGAGCTTAGTTTCAACTTTTCCCTGCAGTAAACCTTTGCAGGCTCTCCCGAACCTCAGTCGTACAGTGTGTACATAAATGAATATCTCAACTTTGCAAGGCTATTGAAAAAAAACTAAACATAGTGCAAACTTGCTGTTCAATGGAAATCAAAAATAACAGTTGAAAGTTTAAATTCGACACAGTTATAAGTGTTCAATGTGAGTCCCTTTAGGAACACTGTGAATATTGAGGTGATACGATAATTCATCCCACACTCTTTTCAGCGTGTCTGGTGTTACGGTTTGAAAGGCTGCAGATATGCGTGTCTTAAGGCTGCTATGTACTAACCCCATTGGATTCGCTCACCTCAGTGTTAACCTATGGAAAAAATTTGTCCACGGATTGCCGACTTGGATTCAAAGATTTTTTTTAATTTGTATTCCGTCATAGAGAAAAAAAATTTAAATTTGTGTACATTTTTCATCTTTAAAAAAAATGCAATTAATATTTTAAAATTTAAATTATTCGGGGGAAAATCTGGTATAGTATGTTTTAAACGCTCATAAATTCCTTCGGTGGACGAAATTTATAATATGAATCCTGTAGCGCTTTGCAGAAAAGTTCAGGCTATCTGAAAATACCAATTTTATTGGATTATCAGCATTTATGTACCTGTAAATAGTTGACAAAAATATACTTTAAATAAAAAATTTAAAGTATAGAGCCATGTCAATCCTAAGGGGGGTGGAATTCTTGAACTGTCAACTGGACTCCTCCCACCACAAGAGTTTGCAAGAAGAGGAAATGGGAAATACGATTTTTTTCTTAGTACATAGCAGCCTTAAGTTCACCAACGTCATTTGGTAGCGATGGAACAAACATCTGATGCTTGATGTAGCCCCAGAAAAAAATATTGTACTTTGTTTAGTTTTCTTTCAATAGCCCTGCAAAGTTGGGATATTCATTTATGTACACACTGTATTATGCTTCTACTAAGTGGAAATCAGCTATGTGCTTCTTGAGAATTTACGACTCAAACCCCAATAATAAAAATCTCCAAACGTCACTAAATAGAATACAAGTCTTCCAGTGGTCATTTTGAATTATCAAAGTTCTGAAAAAGAAGTTACGCCTCACTCGTATGTTATCAGCGATACACACACGCGTTTGTTTATTTATAGAAAGTCGTGGAGATTTTTCCTGCACCGCTATCTTCACGTTTCGATCGAGCACCTTTTCGAGACCTTCGCTTTTGACCCGTCCAATAAAATGAAGCGCGAACCGACTCCATCGCTGTCGTAAAACTTCCCGGAATGGTTTTTGGAATATCTCCTAAGTAGAGCTGCAGAGACGTCGAATTTTGTTTACCCCGACATAAAACTGGGCTGCAAGGAACGAGCTTCGGTGAATTTTTAAAACATATTACCGGAGATAAGCACCAGGGAAGGGGAAATCACGGCCACGTCTCGCCTCCAGATCGCGCTTAAGAGTAGCCTTCATTTGATATTCCGGCGTAAATGTTTCCAGATAAAGATGTGATTGGCTCGTAGGCATTTTCATGCAAAAGCGACGTTTCTGCGAGCGAGCTTAAATTAACAGGGGTGTAATCAAGCATTAAAAACGCGGGAACCTTTAAAGAAATTCATCCCCCATCCTATTTCTTTGTATGAACCAAAATAGCGATTCTTGCAAGGTCTGCGCTTACTGAAATTTAAGTTATTTTCATAACATATTGTTGTGGTTGTTTCTAATGTCCCCAGTCCGGAATTTATTACAGACCAGATCCATATAGGCTAGCGGGCCGAGGGGTGCGGCTACGGTTTATAATGGCACCATAAGTGTTGGAGTCCGATTTAGCCAGGTGCCATCGCAATTTTCACGGAGCACCCCCAAGGGATGGCATCTGGAGTGATCGTACCGCCTTCCCTCTTTGACCTCATAGAGGGTCTTTCCGGTCTACGGATTTTGCCCATATCCGGACTAGAAACAGAGGTATAGAATAGCGCTTCCTGCATTCGATCCGATCACCCTGAGCACCGAAAACTGACACGCTACCACTAGGCTACCTGGAGCCCTCATAACACGTATTGACCCAAAACGTAAAATCTTTGAGTCTAATTAGGAGACACGAAAAGGCCATACAGTTATTGTAGCTATAAAAACTCTATGGTATCCGGTATAAAATGCTAAATATATGGCGGTATAAAAGCCTAAAATAGTGATTTAAATATACCACTTTAATGGGTTTTATACCAATCGCAGAACAATAATTTCGACTTGAGTGTTTTGTACAGAGAAATGTACTTTTGTATACAAAATTGATAGACTTAAACCTTTTATACAGGTCAAAAGATTTTTGGGTTTTTTATCAATACTAAGAAATATCTAAAAATCACTTTTTTTACCTTATCCCTTTATACCGAACACCATAGAACTATTTTACACACTCTACATTAATGTGAAGCAAAAAGACTGTAAAAAGTTGAATGTAACTGACTGTAAAAAGTCAATCGTCATTTTTGCGGTTTCCTCCTCAGTTCGTCAGAAAACGCATTTTAAATAAAAACTAGTTGATACCCGTCAAAACATGACGGCTAGATAGTAAATAAATGTACTAATACACAAATTATACTCAACACATCATTGCCAAATGTTAAAAATCATAATTATGCGCAGAAACAAATTAATGTGTTTAAGCGGCTTCGTGCTTAGTGGGAATCTAAAGCTAGACTTAAAAATGTCACTGAGCATGCGCGGAAAGCAATTTTTTTAACTGTAAATTATCGCTAATTATACAGCACGAAATAAACAGTTTCCATGAGGTTCAATCTTATATTTCACAAACATAATTATCATAAAAAAATGGCAGAGATCTAGAGAGACTATCATTAAAACATGTCACTGAGCATGCGCAGAAACAGTGAGTTTCTAAAGACAGATTTAAACATACCACTGAGCATGCGCAGAAATCAATTTTTCATTCTAAATTATCGCTAATTAATAGAAATTGCGGTTACAAAAACCAAATTTGACAAATCTACAGATTACAGTCTTTCGTTTAAGACCAAAATGAAGTAAATTGATGAAGTAGTTTTCTCTCACGGACTGCCCAAAAAGTCGACTTAGCAACTTAAATATATAGATTTCCATCTCACACGTTGCTAGATGGTTAAACGGCTTATGTTCCCATTGACTGAGTTCGACTTCCGGCCAAGGCATCGATGTTGATGTTCTATCCCATCCAAAGGAGCGACGTTGCTTACGTGGCGGTCACCCCAGTATTAACATTTTCCTTACGGGGTGGGATAGCATGTATCCCAAGAATACGGGCGCAAGAATGAATATATATATATATACACACACACACATATAAACATACATACATACATACATATACAGCATACATACATACATATACATACATACATATACATACATACATACATATACATACATACATATACATACATACATACATATACATACATACATATACATACATACATACATATACATACATACATACATACATACCTCTCTAAATGGCCGTTCTTACAAAGGGGGTATGAAATTTCCCGTTCTAAAGAGGGAATCGGAAAAATGAGCCCCGTAAGCTAAAGGATAATGTCGATATAACTCTTAAGTGAACAAGGCCGAAAAGTGAAGAATGTGCGGTTTTCTACAGTGAACCACTGACGCGACCATAACAGATTTTAAAGGGACATTTTTGAGAAAAGGGACAGATTTTTCAACAATTAAATTACTATTTTCAATGGAATTATTTAAATGTCAAAGAAAAAACTGACAATGCTAACAAGAGCCTCTCGAGAGAAGCCAGTGCATTACTAAATCTTTTGTCCCCCATCCAGACTACAGGCGTTGAAGCCATCTTCCGACCTTGGTAATATAATGATTTGAACACGAGTTATAAGTTTACTTTCAGCTTTCACGATTGTAACTGTAATCACAATGACATCTAAGCTGGCGATTTTTCGGGAAGATTAACTGTAAAATATTTTTTGTCTAATGCAGAGGCAATTTGTCGTGAAATATCCGCCATTTTGTAACTCAACTGTAAAATATTGACGCCTAAATTGCGAGTGCTTTAGCAGGAATTTCATGGATTTTTTTTTTCTCAAAGGGGAAGGCTTTTTTTGACAGTGTAGTTTGAGAGTAAACGTAAACAAAAAGTCGTCAGGACAAGTTCAAAAGAAAATTGGCCTTTCGCCTTCTTTGGATTAATTTACAAATGATACATTTTAAAGTTTTAACTGCGTTCGGGAAAAGAGAAATGCCGTTCAAATTATAGTAGAATACTTTCAGTTCATTATCCAAAACCACCAATCAGAAAGTCATTCTTCCCCAAAGTGGGTATAACATTTTCTAACTGCAGAGAAAAACATTCATAAAATTCAAAGTAAAAACGTTAAAAATAGGAAGTAAAAGATATTTTCATGAAACGTGTATTTGTCAAAAAGATCATTAAGCATTTTGACCGCTCAAAATATTCTGAAATAAAATCATGAATAAATTTTCATTGAAGTTCCGATTAAAAAGAAAAATGTGGGAAAAGTTTGTTTTTTAATCTAATTTATTCGGTACACGATACAGGAGCAATTGCAAATAGAGCAAGCTTCACATCCTATATGGCAATTTGGTTGAGCAATTTCGCTTTGTGCTCTTTGTAACGGTTTTTTTTTAATGGCAGTCGCTTCATCGGTTCAATGGTGTTGCCAGCTTTACATCAGATAAGCATGATATTAAAATAATGTTACTGTGACATCTTACTTCTAATTGCCCAAAAGTAAAAAAAAAAACAGAACTCTCAATGTGAGTAGTTTTGGAAGCACTGTACTAATGAAACTTTAAAAGCAGAATTTCAGAACTGTAAATACTAACGCTCTCTTGATATTGGGTAAAATGAAAGAGCCCATATAATTAGTAGCAATACTTACACAATCCATAAAATCCCCGAGTGTGAGTAACCAAACTAAAAAACTCTGCAATAGCAAATTTCAACCGAATATAGCAAAGCTTTTAAACATAAAAGCTTTTTGAGTTGTTCATACTTCCCCGGGAATGTAAAGCATCCTCATAAAACACCAGCGAAAGCTAAATTGTTTTCCCTTAGTTGCCGTAAAATTACCAAAATGGGACATTAGAAGGTCGCGTCGAAAACTTGGGATTGTTTCAGTTATTTATAGAGCGTAACTTTCAGCTATTATTATTGTGAATTACCACTACTTTATTTAATTTTTTTTTTGTAAAATACTTTCATAACATTAGGTGTTTTAGTCAGATAAAATGTAGCTATTTCGCACTTTTGTCAGACATCATATAAAGAGGAGTTTAACTTGATTGTCTTGAAGTGTTATCGCAGTTTTGAAAGAAAATATTAATAAACGTACAGAATTCAGATATTTAAAAATTAAATTTAAATTTCATTAATGATTATGCTGTTCGAAATCTTATTTCTTGATCGAGAAAAAAAGGTACAATTTGATAATTTTTTCGGCTATAATAGTATTATATAAGTAATTTCTCATCTTGGAATTTTTGCCGTTATATTTATGAAAACAAAAGTTTAATAACTTGAAGTTTGAAAATATGAAGTTTTTGGTATTTAGCCTAAATTTAATTAAAATTCGATTATTGTCTCTATTTTATCCGCTATTTTGAGGTTAAGAACACCAATTAACTTTACTGCTTATAGAATTTGTAGCATTCACGACAGAATAACCCTAATACTTGTTTAATTATTTTCTTACACACTAAGTGGCCAATTCATTATGATCTCTAATAATTTTAGGTTAATCAACTATGGCATCACGCTGTTGCTGCTAGAGGGGGATAATTTGTATAAAAAGGGATTGTTGGATGATTTTAAAGATAAAGTGTATTGCTTGTGAAGGAATGGGAAATAACGAGATTCAACGGACTTTGAGCGTGGAATGATTGCGAGTGCTAGAAACAATAGGGGAGTGTTTGCAAACCCGTGTCCCTTGTTAACTGTTCAAGAACAGTTGTTCATTTATACAAAGAGTGCGGCTACCAAACAAAAAGAAAAACTGGGTCTCAAAATAAGACGTGTGTTTGTCCCCGGTTACTGTGTGGTCGAGCGGAAATGATAATTTCCGAACTTGTCCAATCCAACAGAAGGACAACAGTACGTCAATCTACAACCAATCTTAATTGGGGACCAACTCGGATGGACTCTCGTCATACTCTTCGCAGCACATAGCACCGTATCAGATATGGAAACCGAAGGTTGGTTCGAAAGCCTTCACTGTCTGAAGCTAACAAGATCAAACGTCTTCAGTTCCCCCAGGATCACAAGGATTGGGCAGTAAATGGATGGAAAAGAGTAATGTGGTCCAGTAAATCACGTTTGCAATCACACCGTGCAAATGGCAGGGCGAGATTATGGAGAAAACAACACTTCACGCTGGTGGAGGCAATGCGATGGTTTAGGGGATGTTTTCTTTGACTAGTATTGGTCTTTTAATTCATATGGAAGAACGTCTGAAAGCTAAAAGGTATTTAAATAGCGTCGCTGACAAAATACATCCAGTTGTGTTGATGATTTACCCCAATGGAAGTGAATGCTTCCAGCAGGACAATGCTGAATACCAAAAAGCTCACACTGTCCACAGGTGATTTGAAAAGAATGACGGAGACTTCACTTTGCTTAGTTGTAACTTTACAATCACCAGATCTCAATGTAATTGAGCACTTGTGGGATGAGGTCGAAAATAGCACCAGGTAGATGGTTGCAGAATCATCAAACTTTAGAACTAGAAAGTGCAGTTTGTCGATTATGATCTCAGATTCAATTATCTATCTATAGCTAGAGTCCATGAAAAAAAAAAAGAATTGTTGCAGCATTGAGAGCAAAAGGTGGCCCAACTATGCACTGAGTAAGTGGTCACAAAAATAGGTAACTTAAGGGGACTCACTACCCTAAAGTCGAGGAAATAAGAAATATTTCATACTTTTTGACTCTTATTTAACTATTTCAATTTACTCCCAATTTTTCCAAATTTTATGTATATGATAAATTGATATATTTATTTTAATAAAAAAATGTTCAACTCTCAAAATAATTTTAAATAATTTGTTTTAAAAATGCTTTAGATATACCTTGTTTTTTAAGTATTTTTATTGTATACTGGATTGCGCGAAGAACTATGAAAATAATTTTACACTTAAATGTATAATTCCTGTTTTATATTTAAAATAAATAATTCAAAATAAAATTTAACATAAAACATTCAACATTAAAATATTTTTTCAATTTTTTTAAAACTGCTCAATATATACTTAAAATTTCCTTAAATTATTGCATTAATTTACCCCTGAAAAAATAACAAAATGTGCAGTGATTGCAATAACTCTAGTTCAGACGCAATAAAATAACATGATTATGCAGTGATAAAAATTTCATGGAATTATGTTTCATAGTTTTTGAGATATCAGTTGCGGAACGATGCAAAATTACATTTTGAGAAAAATGAGTTTAAAATTTTTATTACTATAAACTTGATCAGTAATTAAATATTTAGAATATCAATATCTCCGGAACTAAGAGGAATATTTTCATGCTGTTTGCTTTATGTTGTTCAGAAATGATTAGGCTTTAACATATATTTTTTTCAAAAAATTGAATGTTTTAAAGATTTAAGGGTAGTGAGTCCCCTTAATGTATTGTGTTTATGTGTGAGAAATTTCTTATGTTATTTTAGCATCTAATAGCAAAATAATAAAATTCGTTTTGCTGTATTAGATTGCTGATACCCACATAAAAAAATTTCTATAATATATTTTCATGTTATAAACATCGTCTTTATTACAATAATTTAATAATGCCAATATCAATTTCCAAGAATTTTTTTTCTGTTCCTTTTAAACCCTTAAATCATTTTGAGAAATATTTTTAATAAATTATTTTGATAAATCCAATGAGAAAATCCATTAAGAAAATCCATTTTCCCCAACGAGTCTCCCTGAATCTGTGTAAGCTATAAAGTCTTGGATAGTCAGCAATTGAATATCAAGAACACTGAGATTTAAAGAACATTTTTTTTGCCTTTTCTGTTGCTATTGTTTCAAGAAAAACTATTAATATCATTCGGGCAATAATATTAAAGTTATGAAATATTTTTTCTTTGTTCTTTTTGTTGTTTCTAATGTCCCCTAGCCAGAAGTGCTCCAGACCAGATCCATACAGGCAAGCGGACTGAGGGGTGTGGCTCCGGTTTATAATATCCCCACAAGTGTTGGAGTCCGAATTAGCCGAGGGCCACCTCCATTTTGACAGAGCAGCCCCAGGAGCGACATCCGGGGGTATCGTACCCTCTCCCACCCTCTCTGACTTCATAGAGGGACTTTCCAGTCTACGGATTGAAGGTGCCTATATACGGTATAGACATGGAGGTATTTAATGGCGAATGTCATTTTTAGTAACTGATAGGCGCCTCAATCAGTTACTAAAAATTGGAGTTTTTGTTTTGAACTTTCAGTAGCTTATATCAGAATGGCTTCAAAAAGTATTAGAACAAAAAGTTTGTTCGGGAAACCTGCTTATTTTTTGCTTTATTTGACTTTCTTCCTTCAAATACCTTAACGAACTGGTGAAAACATATCTTGACACCTATTTTCAATGTAATTTTCATTAGTAATTTAGCTCGAGCAATTTAGCATAAAAATCATTAATTATAAGTCCAAATTCATAACCATAAGTTTGCGTTTATTTTCCGGGATTATTTAACACATAGAGTCACTGAAGTCGAGTCAGAATTAGGCAGAAAAGAGGCGGATATTGCATTCGTTACACAAATTAACGTCTGAGAATTGACTGAAAGCAGTATTGTCTAACATTTAGATAACTGGAATTTGTGATGAGTTCGAGAAAAGATGTACCTGATCATGATAACTCTAAGCTAGAATAGAATGAGATGTTTTCCGTGGATATGGCTGATGAAATGGGAGTATATTATTCTATTGGTATAATACGACGCGAATATATAGATGATAGAAAAGGAATCTTTTTTATTAACCTATTAAACATATAAAGCTGTTAGCAAGTACCATTATGCATATCAAAATAAAACATTAAAATATCTTTTTTTACCTTGTGCTATTGGGCTAATGTTTTGAACAAATGTCGTGATTCTTATACCTAAAATAAAGGCTTATGCTTTTACCATTGGTCTGGTAATTCATCTATTTCATTATGTAATCGTCCGGAGGAGTAGAAATAAAATTGCGCAGTATAAACTAGAATGGACTATTTGAGGATGACGAGGCAAGTCCTATTTGCTATCAAACTAACAATATATAGCATTTTACTAACAAATATGTAGTTTATCAGATACGGAAGGTCATTACAAATATTTAGGTCAATAATAGTCTTTGAGTGGACGGCTTACTCCTCCAAGTGAAAATAATCCATTAAAGACAATACTTACACTAACAGTGGTGTGCTCAACTAGAACACTCCGTTTCTTAACCATTGCCCAGGTTCCATTATAATTCCTGATCATCTTCTGAATAATTTTCCCAAAATATAAAGTAGGCAAGACTCACCGTTTTTTTCAAGAACTTTAAGACACCATTAAATTTAATATTTTTGCACAATCCAAAAGAAACAATGCCCACAAACTGTGCGATGAACAGAACAAACACTACAATACAAGGAAATGGTGAAGTGGGAATTCCGTGGTGCAGTGCTCCTTCATTATTAGGCTGGATGCCCGATCAACACCGAAGCGCGAAGCAACTTCTTCGAATCGATATGTTTGTAAAGCACGCTAAAGAAGATTCCTGATAAGGCTATTTTGGAGACAAGCTGCCTCTTACCGAGTGGTGCTAAAAAATTTTAATTTAATGGAAGCCTAACAGCAATAGTAGGCTTCCTAACTGAGAACAATATCAAAAGTTATAATGTTATAACTATATTTCTTAGCCAACTACTAACGACGCCAAATCGCATTCAAGAATGACTCATTTCTAAATTGTCGTCAACGTGCAAGGGGCAGTTTGGGAATACCTTAATCCTTCTCTCTCCTGTTTTTGCTGTTTCCACCAGCCAGTACCGTAAATATCACAGGCATATTACTCTAAAAGCTTAATATATTTCTTCTCCGTTTCAAGCGCTGTTGTTACGAACATACAATATAAATAACATTATTAACGTAATATAAGAGGTTTAATATATCTTTCATCCCTCTTGTTACGCTATTATCGCGAGCAAATACCATCATGAATATCATTATGCATATAACTATAAAGTATGCATATTTTTTCCGCCTCGTGGCAAATAAATATCATCATAAACGCCATTATGCATATGAGAGGATTAAATCTTTTTTTCCCTTTTAGAGTGCTGAAGTTGTGATTGAATATCAAGAACACTGAGATTTAAAGAACTTTTTTTATCTTTTCTTGTTATTGTTTCAAGAAAAACTATTAATATCATTCGGGAAGTAATATTAAAGTTACGAAATGATTTTTCTTTGTTCTTTTTGTTGTTTCGAATGCTCCGTAGCCAGAAATATTCCAGACCAGATCCATACCGGCAAGCGGGCTGAGGGGTTCGTCTCTGGTTTATAATAGCATCACAAGTGTTTGGGTCCGATTTAACCGAGTGCCACCTCCATTTTGACCCAGCACCCCCAGCGGCGACATCCGGGAGAATCGTACCCTCTCCTACCCTCACTGACCTCATAGAGCGACTTTCCAGTCTACGTATTGAACATGTCCATATACGGTCTAGACACGGAGGTATTTAATGTCGCTGGTCAAGATTCGATCCGAGCATCTTCAACACTGAAAGCCGACGCGTTACCACTAGGCTACCTCCCTCGAGCCCCTGAAATATTTTAACGTAGGATTACGTTCCTCCATAACGGTCCTCCGGAAAGCAAAATTTAAGACGATAAAACCGTCCATCGGTACCTCACGTGTTATAATTGTGGCAGCACACCAAACCCAGTCTGTATTGCTTGGTCAAGCAGTAAACAGTTAAACAGGAAAGTACCAAAATGCATCAAAATTTTTACATACACACACACACACACACACACATATATATATATATATATATATATATATATATATATATATATATATGCCTTGACTTGAGGCGGAACGTGCTGGAACAGCGTTCCGGTACCTCTATTTATGAAAAATAAAATTATATATATATATATAATTTGGAATACCCCACACTCACCCCCGGAAAGTTACAGTTCCGGCACCTCTAGTTCTGGAAATCGAGCACTGTGTGTGTGTATATATATATATATATATATATATATATATATATATAATAAATAGTTGAAAGAGAAAAACCAGTATGAGCACTAAAGCTACTACAGCCAGGAACCAAAAACATGAAAAGATAAGAATGAAAGAGGTTTTAGACAATATCTCAATATATATATATATATATATATATATACAATACAAAAGTGGTAAGCAACGATAATTAATCCTACGTTAATAAATCGCGGTAATTTCGTTAGAAAAGATAACCTGAAATTTTTTTATACGTTCTTGTTGCTTTTCTGAATATTACTTAAATACGTCAGCTTAAAATAGGGGACAAAAATGGGGTGGGGTAGGGGAAATTACAAAATAATTAATACTCCACATTAATGTTTTCAAATGCAGCTGCTAATTAATCTCTCCCAGATGCGAGGTTTTTGAGAAACTCGGTGGGACAAGTCTTCTGAGTTCTTTGATGCGACAGTAATACAGGAGCATACCTAAACCATCGAAGGAAAAGTGACGTTACAATGGTTCAGAGGTATAGCAAATTTCCGATAAGGTGTTTGATATCGATGTCGAACGATCAGCGTTTAAAATATAAAGTCTATTTTAAGTCGTTAAACAAACAACAATGGGAAATACAAAATGATCGAAAAAAATTGACAACAAATTATTTTTAAGTAAAACTGAATACACTGACAGGAATTCGATCAGAAAAATGAATTTATCACCAGCAAGAAAAAAACAATTTTAAAAAAATAAAGAAATACTCATATTTATAAAACTAGAAGGGTTAATGTAGACAAAAACAATTTCAGCATATTAAATGCACAGGTAGTATACGAATATATTACTTATTAATATCCACAGTAAAATAAAAAAGAATGGCTACATGTTTCGAACTAATCAATATTTCATCGTCAGGCTGAGGAGTATTCGGTGTGATTGTCGCTATGAACAATTCCCGATTACCTCGATAATGTCTACAATGAGTACATTTGCACGCAATAAAAAATTGAGTTCCTGCAAGAACTAGATATAATCGTCTTTCTTTTAAACATATTGAAAATTACTCAAAACGCATTTTCTGAGCATTCGTATTTTTACCTACATCGTTTACATACATATATCATTAAAATCAACGACATAATTGTGTCGATTTTTTAAAAAAAGTTTCTTCTCCGAATTAAATGCAAATTCAAATTGATATTGGAGATGTCACTTAATCCAAAGCACAACAAAGAATAAAAATAAGATAGCACCTACCATTATTTAAATTTCCGATGAGCGAAAGGAAATTGAAAGAGAATGTGCATTGGCAAAAGGTTATTTGAGTTAATTTCAATGATTGCCTAAATTTAAAATTTTAAAGGTATTTGACTTTTCAATCCTCTTGAATAATGATTTCGCACTTTTTTTACTCACAGCGAGGAATTTTGAGTCGAATGGGAATTGCGTACTTCGGTGAGAGCCGTAATTGGCGGGATTTCCTTCTTTATACTGTGTAAGCATTAAAAATGAGTTAGGACTGCTATTATCAAGAGAGCAGGGGAATGATTTATCTAATTTATTATAGGCTAGCTACATTTAGGTGCCAAAAAAAAAAGGTTTAATGACTTGAGTTGGATCAAGCTGATCAGAGAACGTTCAAGCCGAAGAATGAACGTTTATCACTTTTGATGGTTCTATTCCAGTAGTTTTTAGGCAAAGACAGCATTTTAAGTACTTATCTGCTTGAATTTTAAATATGGAACGCTAAGCATTGAGTTGTTGTGATTACTTGAAAGGCAAAGAGGATCACGAACAAGGTTATTTTAACTCTTCGGTGAGAACATGATTATTTTCCCGCTTAGTGGGAACATCTACCTGGAAGACAGATACAGATGGAATATCTCTTTCCCAGGTATTCCTAACTAGAAATTCAGAGGGTATTTGTATTTTATAACATTTCATGCTAGCCTCAAGTGTCAAACATTTTCTCTTTAATTCTCGACCAGCTTCTATTGAACAGAACCAATTATCACAGGTTATATTACGGTTCGTTTTGTAAAGGCATTTAGTTAGTTGAAAGAGTGATTGGGTTGGGATTTTTATTTTTTGCTCTGATTAATCTACTTTTTACCTGAACCATAGAACACTGGCGCCACAAATCACCCTTCCACACTGAAGACAAGATGTTGAAGCATATGGAGACTCACGGTACCCAAGGTCGAAGGATGGGGGGAGGGGGCAGCGTTGAATAAAGAAACCATAGCTGCCTGGGAGGCAGATGTTCCCACCGGAGGGTTAAGTTAATAAAACGTTCAGTCAAGTGTAACTTTAGAACTAGAAGTTCTCAAAGCTGAGTTGAGAATTTATTTCGCAGGCCACGATGAGTCGATATGTCTGCTAAACTTTTCTCTATTTTCTTTAAAATGGGGAAAGTTGCTCATCACTGTTCGAGAGAAATCCCCAGGAAAAGATCAATCTTGCCGCACCATTGTTGTGAAGCTATTTTTCTAAAAGGTCGCGGGTGATATCTTATTTTTTTCACGAAAAAAACTGCACGGAAAATAAGAATTTAACTGCCTTTATTAACAGATATTCCGTAGTTTGGAATACAATTTCGTATATTAATGCAAACATCTCATGCATTCAGTATATACTTTATCTACTTTATCTGCAATAAAGTGCCGACACATCGGAGTGTTCTATCTATAAAAGCACTCATATTATAAATATTTTACTTACTTTATAAATATTTTACTTACTTATAAATATAATTTACTTTATAAATATTTTACGTTTATTTCTAAATTTATAATATTTAAAACATATTATATATGTTTTAAATATTATAAATTCACGTATAAATAAACGTATAGAAATAAATAATAAGAAGTGTAAATATAAACCATAATATATTTGAAAAGTCAAAATTTTTCACCAAGGTTTTGAACGAAATATTTTTTTTCAATGTGAAGGAATAGATGAAATAATAGATGAAATTATATCGTAGACATTCACCTATAATTCCCCGCAGTTTGCTGGCCATTTGATTAGGGGACACTATATAAGCGGACTAGCATTACCCCCTATGAAGGGACGACACAAACGGAGGCATTTTAGTGGCGCGACCCCGTGATTCGATCCGAGCACCCTCAGCACCGAAAGCCAGCGCGCTGTACTACAGGGCCACCACAAGCCATGAACAAAAATATCGTTTTACTGAAAAATAGGCTAAACTTTGAAATTTTTGTATGTGATGAAATTATATCGTTTTTTAATGTCGTGTTATATCAGTAAGCAAAATAAAAATAAACCTGAAAATTCTCTTACTTCTTCTGTTACAACTTAAAAGGAACTCAACTCAAATTTCAAGGGTATTTTAATCCTAAAACTAGAATTAAGTGCCATCTTGTAACGAACTTCTAATGTTATTCACGTTATGTTATCGCGTTTCCTTCCCTTTAATTTTCCTTTCTCAATTTTCAGGGTATATGTTACACACTTACTAAGACCTGTCAGTACAAAAAGATAAATGTATGTTCATAACCACTAAGAGACCTAAATATTTAGGGCAAAATATTAGCTGTCTTCATATTATAACTCTGAAATATTTTTACGTGATGCCAACATAGCCGGCAGAAAATTCGTTTCAATTTTAACCAATAAGAATTCGTCCGCGTAAACAAATATACCAGCATGCATTCGCAAGACAATATTTGTGTCTTCCCATTCCCCGTACTCCTAACCAGTTGTCGTTTTATTTACCCGGAGGCATTCCTGAAAATTCAATCACCAGCCTGGAACTAATTCCATTGGAGAGTTTTATTTCGTCTGGTGCTTTGGTGGGTTTCCATGGTAACAGTGACTGCCTCTAGATATCTCGGCAGATTCGGGCAACTTAATTACTTGTTGGAAGTTTAAAATTTTGAAGGTTTAATTTCAGGTCTATCGCAAAAATTGCAGGACCGGGGAATTAAATGAAAGAAAAGTATTGACTAATTATGTGCAGGTTCCTTGGGAGTCATTTGTGACATTTTTGTCCTTGTTCGCGTAATTGGATGGCTAACAATGGATTGCTTTTCTTTTAAAATGTAAGAAAATGTAATTCGAACTGACTGTACACGTTATTTATTATCAACGGGTACTTTGGGGCCGCTGGTAAGATGTTGCTTTCAGTAGTTTTATTTCTGAGTACATATATACTGCATAAAAAAGGGGGATTTCTCTTTAGTGTTAAAACCAAGTTACAATTTTTTTTATTATAACTAGCTGAAAAAGAATGGCTACAAGCTTTTTTTATTATAACTAGCAATTATAACTAGCTTATTTAAACTAGCTGAAAACCCGCACTTCGCTACTGAGTGCATTCAAATTAAATACAATGGTCAATGTATGCAGTTAATGCCCAAACAAATAAATATATATATTTATAATAAATACGACGATCAATATATACAATTGATGTAAAAAATATATATATTTATAAAAAAATCGTACGGGATATTTTTAAAGACAAAATAATGTAGAAGAAAATATTCAAATTAAATCTAATAGGACATACTAAAGAATATAGTACAGTTTCAGGAACATATCTTTTACTGTATTTTAATATTTTTTTTAATAATGTCCAATCGTCTGCTGCATTAGCAAGAAAAAAATTTTTTTTTGTCTATTTCGTTGTTATCACGTGACGATAAATTTATTTAAATTACCAGAAAAAGAAATCACGTGATCAGCATTTAATAAATTAAATTCTAAAAATTAATCTTTAAAAATTCACCAAAAATCAAAAAAGGAAGGTAAAGATTCGAAAAAGATTTCATTTTAAAGGAATTTTTATGATCTTTCTCGTGATATCAATTTTAGAACCCTCAAATTATTATTTTAAATGCAAACTTAAAAAAAGTTACTAAAACAGCTTAAAAATTAAATTTTAAAAAATCTAAGAAGAATTTTTCAAAAATCTTTCTTACTGCACCCCTATACCATAAGAAAAATCGCCATGCAAAATTTCAGCCCTTTAGGTCTAGCGGTTTGGTCTGTGCGTTGTATGTCAGTCAGTCAGACAGTTACGGAACTGTTTTATATATGAGGCGTTGAAAGGCAAAGTGGTGTAAGTCATATTTTCAACTTTTTTCATTTGAGGGCAAATATGTAATCTCCATGTTCAATTTATAGTGGAATTGTAAATAGTTATTATTTGCAGTATTGTAATAATTGTTATGAATTTTAATTTGTTCAATTTATGGTGGAATTTTTTGTAGTTTTTGCAGTTGAACTCTTTTGACTTACACCACTTGACTTACTGACTTACACCACTTTGCCTTTCCCCGCCTCATATATAGATTAAGAAAAATATGACAATTTTTTTTTAAAATGATCGTATTAAAATTCTATAAGCTAAAGCATAATTGCAGTACTACTGATTTGCAGTTTGGATGTCTAATCAGATCAGTCTTCTGTTTTGCAGGAAAAATCCACAAAGCACTATCTAAACCTCTACAATAAATCTACGTAATAGATCTATAAAGGGACTTATGTTTAATCATGCATAATATTTTTTGACCTCCTAGTCCATAGTTTAAAAAAGTTATGCAAAAATACTGTAGAATTTTAAAATTAAAACTGTCAAAACAACTTGTGTTTTAACAAAATGTACACCTGCTTTTAAGTAGTTTACGCTGATAAAACCTGTACGTTTATCAATATTTTGAGCCTTTATTTGAAAGGAAAACATAGATTTTTTTCCAGCTATTACAAAACTTTTCACACATGCGATGAATGTCGTAAGTAATGAAAATTTCTAAAACTGATAACATATGTTAAAAATTTCCTGCTTCTCAATATCCGTTAGTCTAAATTTTACAAGAATCCAAACAAAAATTAATAATATAATACACATTACTGTCCTCACTAAAGTTTTCATTTTAAAAAATGCACAAACAAAATAAACATATCATTTTTACATAAATTTTTAATTATCTCAGAATATAATAAATTTTTGTATACTCTATATAATTAGAGCCTTTTGTAATATTCCTTTTTGGTACATAAATTGTCCCTTCAATTACTTCTAGGATCCTATGACGTATTAGTTCAATAATATTTGATGATCACCCAGATAGATATAGTAGTATCACATTACTGTCGAACAGTACATAATTGATCTAAAACAATTCTGAATGAAGATGGCTTAAATTTTCCCCATAAATATATCGCAAAAGTGAAAAATAAATACATCTTTAAGAAAAAATGCCTTAATATCTGTCACAACATAGAATAAGTTTTCTAAAGTACCTCTGCGTAATTATCACAATTACCAAAAAAGATCACAAAAAAGTCAGCTATTAGCCTGGACTGCAGAATTTTTCCGACTTTGTAGAGTTACCATGGTACCCATTACCGTCTCTAGACGTCCTGCTGGGAATCTTTAACTTAATTACTTAATGAAATTAAAAATGTTGAAAGTTTGTTTTGGCAGAATTTGGGTAGAATTCTAACATAAAAATGGTAGAATAAGTTTCTCTCTCTCTCTCTCTCTCTCTCATTTTTTTTTTCTAAAATGAATTACATATTTTTTTCTGGCATGAAATTTTTCCTCGCGTTAAATATTTAATATGATATAATAATTTTTTTTCTAACGTGACAAGTTATCTTCAATTTGAACATCTCAATTTAAAGTACAATTTATAAATTTAAAAAATTTCGATAAATAATACTTGGCAAGTATTAAAATCTTCAGTTACAGAAAAGAAGCTGTCAGATTTATCAGTAAAGCACGGTTAATTAAATACATAGTTTTTAATTTATCATTTTTTATAACCTTTTTTTCTATTTTTAAACCGGCCACTGGCTGAAATAAATTACATTTTATTTAAAAAAATTCCGTGTTCAATTTTTGTTTCGTCAAAATTTATCTCTAAATTTTGAAAACAAATATTATTTTAGATTTTGAAAACATATATCATTAAAGATATCGGCAGAAATTTTACAATTGAGCTTATCAGGAGTCATCACCTTTGCGCAAGTTGAAAAGACAGAATTTTTGCTGTTTGTTCGAACTACTATAATTGTTTTTGTTATTGTCCATCATTTATGAATTTTTCAGTATTTGCTCTCTAAACTTTATAGATTATGTTCCTTGGATTAATTTTATTACAAATGAATGAGAATTTTATTTATGAAGTAAGAAGTGGGTGTATTTTCTGAAATTTAAAATTTATACTGATGAACTGCGCGCAGACTTACAACAACACTCGCTAAGTTTCAATAATAATTTTTGCATTTTTGTAGTGTTAAAACATTAGGTATATTTCTACACCTATTTAAATTTTAAAACACCTAACAATATTTTCTCCAGGGTAATCAGATTTAAAAAAACTGAAAAAGACCATTAAAATTACAAGTCAAATGCTATAAATTCATAGTAAAATAATTTTTTAAGAAAAAATTAAATGCATATTTTTGGTAGCATCATTATAGTACACTTATGCTGAAAATATGAAAGCAATATCTGTAGTAGTTTTCTTTTTACAGTGCGCGCAAGCATGAAAATGATCATTTCGAGAAAAAGGCTTCTAAAGTTCCTACACTGGTAATGTTACCATTGGAACTGTTTATTTCATGTCATAGTTTTTATTGTCCTAGTTGGAATATTTTAACGCGGTTTGTTTTAAATGATTCAGAATTTTTCAATTATTCTAAGAATGCAAAAAAAGTAAAATTCGATTTTTTGAAGGTTTAAAGGTGGTGACTCCCCTTAGTCAATAATAAAAGTTTAACAAAAATATTTTTTTTAAATTACTAAAATTTCAGCCATGTCATTATTAAAAAATGTAAATCAATGTAGAATAGCAACAAACTTGTTGACGTAACCAAAGTTACGGACTCGATCTTGCAAACAAGATTCACAACAATGATTATCGTGCAGGGAAGTGCATTTGTATATAAATACTAAATATTAATATAATGCTGATGCTTACTTTCCCGTGTGGGCTGCATGATGTAAACAGCCACAACTGAGAGTTTTGTTTGATTACAAAAATTCATTCCATGAATCTGATCAATATAGCAACATGTCGCTGTAAATCAGGACGTATATTTTCCAATAAACTCTTTCTACGCAAAACACAAGGTATTTTTAAACTCATACGATGACTTATAAAACTCCTCCCCTCTCCCATGAGATTTTTTTTTCAAGAAACAGTAGGTAAATTACAATAACTGTGAAATTTGTTTTCCTGTGTAGATTTTATAAATTTTATCTATATATAAAAAACAGTTCCGTAACTGATTGACTGACTGACTGACTGATTGACATATAACGCACAGACCAAACCGCTGGACCTAAAGAGGTGAAATTTTGCATGGCGATTCTTCTTATAGTGTAGAGGTGCACTTAGAAAGATTTTGGAAAAAAATTTCTTAGATTTTTTTAAATTAAATTTTTAAGTTTTTATTGTAACATTCTTTAAAGTTTGCATTTAAAACAGTACTTTGAGGGTTATAAAATTTATATCACGAGAAAGATCTTAAAAATTCCTTTAAAATGAAATCTTTTTCGAATCTTTACCTCCATTTTCTGATTTTTGGTGAATTTTTAAAGATTAATTTTTAGAATTTAATTTATTAATTCTGTTTACGTGGTTTCTTTTCTTTTTGTGATACTTTAAACTAATTTTGCGTCACGTGCATAACAACGAAATAGGCAAAAAATATTTTTTTTCTGGCTAATGTGGCAGACGATTGGACATTGTCCAAAAATATATTAAAATACAGTAAAAGATATGTCCATCAAACTGTGCTATATTAACTATACTATATTCTTTAGTATTTGCTATTAGATTTAATTTGAATATTTTCTTCTACATTATTTTGTCTATAAAAATATCCCTTACGGTTTTTTTTATAGATTTTTTTTGTTTTTTTACATCAATTGTATACATTGATCGTTGTATTTATTATAAATATATATATATATATATATATATATATTTATTTATTTATTTATTTATTTATTTTTGGCATTAATTGCTTACATTGACCGTTGTATTTAATTTGAATGTACTCCGTAGCGAAGTACGGGTTTTCAGCTAGTTTCTATATAAGAGTTTTGTTTAGTTAGTGGATTCAGTTGATACTGATGCCTTATTTCTAAGTTGGTAAGTATTCTATTCTAGCTAAAAGTTTATACTTTACTACTTCTCCTGGTTTATCTAACTAGAATCACTTCATTCCCGCAGAAATATTTCCCAGGAAGTAAGCGTACAGCACATGCATCGACTAAAGCAAATATGAAAATTGGATAAAAGATGTCTTTAAGAAATATCCTTAAAAAAAGGGAATCTGGGCATGTTTCCGGAAGTTCTAAAATCCAGCGTTCTTAACCTTTTACGAGTTGCAAACACCTTTTCTAATGGACAAGTAACTTGATACCCCGCCCCACATTTTCATATTCATTCTGAATAAAGTAAAGAAAAACATGTAAAACATAAATAACCGCTAGGTGGCCCCACCAAAAAAGCCTTTGCAACCTACTTGAGTGTCACCTGCACGCAACCTACTGTTTGCAACCTACTTGAGTACCTGCATTCATACTGAGTTTTACTCTTTGGTCCCGAATCAAAATCCAAGCATTGATCTTAGTTTGTTTTCTGTAAGCAAACTCTGAACACATGGTTTGTACAACGAATGCAACACTGTACAAATGAGTGAAACTCGTGAAATAAAATGTGGCTAGTTTATCGCAAAAGTTCATAAGTCTTAATTTTTTTTCAAGATAATGTAGACAGGTATTGCCGGAAAGAATTGAATAATAAGAATTATCATTTAGGATTTGCTCTGTTTGATTGAAAAAATTGGTTTTAAGAAAAATATAGTCATCTCGTGTCACGAGGAGCAAAGCGTAAGCTGTCGCCTAAATAGTATTTCGAAAACAGGTTTCAAGCCCCAGTAAGTTGCCTATTTTTTCATAGAATCTTTAGTTTGAAGGTGAAAGAGGAATTTGTCATAAGCGCTAAGTGGGAAATGTGATATTTCCCAAACTTCAGGAGCTTCAGGAAGAGTAGTGGCAACTACAGTACATGGGCCGGACCCTCCACTATAGGATGATATAGCAATGCATAAAACTTCAGTGATCAGTAAAAAACGAAAGTAAGAAGAAAAATAGAAAGTAGGGGAACAAAAAAAACTTCGATAGTACCAGTTAAGGTAAAACATGGGGGAAAAAGAGACCGAGTGAACAAAGAAAAGGACAAACAATTTCAAGTTACGAGCAAGAATGGCACAGGGCAGTTTCTTGTTAGCTGGGTCAGCAGGGTCGTAATCGGCAAGATTTTTATTAAGATCATTTGGTAAATCTTTATGGATGTTAATAGCAAAACTTTGAAGATAATTTTGAATAGTGGGGAGATTTATCTCCCTATAAATGTCAGCATTACGAAAATACCTTACGGAGCTAGTGATTTGCCAAATAGTCATGTTTATTTCCCAAACAAGAGCCAATTGAAAAGGGTATTAATGAAAAGGACTCACCAGTATTCGTCCAGTGGTCGTCTGTCCCGAAATCAGTTCTCCTGCCCAGTCCTTGGCCTCCGTCATAAACCCGATCTCAGCGACCTCTCTGTTATTACCACTGCCCTTGCTATCCGGCACTTTCGTCTTGGTGGCAACCTGGGAGTCGCCGGTCTTTTTCCGGCAACAGATGAAGGCGAATGCTCGCCAGATGAGTATGATGAACAGCCCCACCAAGAAGGTGATAATGCTGGAAAGCAAGAAACACCACCATTTACGTTCCTTAAGGCACTCTTCGTCGCTCAAAGTATGGTTGTTGACGTCATCCATCTTGGCCAATGAAGTCCCAATCAATAAACGATTATTTCACTTCCATCTGAGTTTCCCCAGAGATTGTGATGAAGAAATGGCTACACGCACGAGGTTCTGCGTTTATCCATGATGAAGGATGAAATCAAAAGGATGCAAATTTTAAACAATTATGATATCTAATGCTTCTTTTTTATCACATATTTCTTTATTTTAAAATTTTGACTGATATTTGAGAATACTGTGGATAGTTCTTAGAATGTCAAACTAATAATGGGGGATTTCTTTTTCTTTCTTTTCTAATCTATATTACCGTGTATACTCAGCTTCAGGCTACATGAGATCTCAATTATTTAGTTCCCAATTTTAGATAATTGTTTTCGGCTTTTTTAATTTACTGACTACATTCTTCATTAGCTTTGAGGCTATTTCATTTATATTTCATGGGCGTCAATTTAGATACTGTATATTTTAATTTTGAGAATATTTATCTCTTACTTTTAAAAAGGAAATTCACTTTTTTATATTTACTTATCGGAACGTTTATTTGAACCTTAGCCTATTGAACTGAGCAAATCTTTTCACGCCTTCTTTAATGTGCACATGTTGGGTAATATGTGACAAACTTCTAAAACTATGCTAAAACCCTAAAACTCTTCTTCCGTTGTTCACGTTACGGCATGTTGATTTTTTTAGAGTATGATATGAATCTTCCACGACTCTTTTTTACACATACATTGTTCAGTGATATGTCTTAATTTCCAAAATATCTAAAGCAGTCCTATCCATGCATGTTAAACTATATACTCTTCCTTGAACCTCAAAATATGAATGCTTTATGACAGGCTATCTACTCAGTATTTCAGTTCTTGATATGCATCATTTAAAACGAGGAACATGTTTATCTAGCAAATAATTTCCATAGCTAAAAATAAAATGCAAAAGATAGCTATATCCTATATACACTATAACAATTCAGCTTTTGAATAAATATATAATTTCTCTTTCAACATCGAATTGCTACTTCATCACACATATTGCTAAACTAGTTCAAGATATGGATCTATAAAGGCAACTTATACTTTTGCATCAACAACATTTGAAACGGATTTTGCCACCAACACTACGAAACGGAGTTAAAACTCAACACTCCTTACGACAAAACAACCGAAATGAAAATGTGCTTCCTAATATCAGCTTTTGGCACTCAGTAACCTTCCTCGAGTTCTTAATAAATCAAATCATACACTGGATCTTCACCCAAAGTCCTCCTCTCCGCTTAAGTTAACTGGAGCTCTCCTGTAAGGCACGAGACGACTTATATCCTTGAAGAATTTCGATGTTTTTGTTCCATATAGGTTCATATGCTTTTGCTACCATTTATCGAGTTGTTTCGTTGCATTAAATAAGACATTCTTGTGAGTTCTCAACTCCTAAGGTTTTTTCTCTTACACAAGGTAGATGGGAAGGGATACTCCTCACTAAACAGTCACAGCATCTGCAAAGAAAAAAATACAATCATAAGACATCACACGAAAGAACAAACTTAGCATATACCACATTCATTTAAAAAAATCATTCCGTTACGGCACAGTCATGTATGTACAGGTTACCAAAGCTAAAATATGTACTTTAATCTATTTGCCCCAATAAGTTTTCTTATTACCATTAACATCAATATACAGTGTCACTTGAAGCTATACATCAATGAACTCGGGTTGGACAGTTTTTTTTCAGAAGTTCCCTTATACAAAATGTTTTCTATTTTATGAGCATTTTTAATTATTATTTACCCTGAAAAAGGTTTTATATCTGCCACCCACTTCGTCTAGAGCAGGCGTGTCCAACCCGCTGTCCTTGTCAAATAGTAATGCTGCCCAAACTTTGTAAGATATATCATCCCTTGTTTTATAATCACGCCTTATTCGTGTCATCAAAGTTTTCCACAATGAACGTTTGCAAACAACTGTTTTCAAAGAGGAAGCACACGAATAGTAAAATGAGAGGAGAAATTCCTCATGGGCATCTTTAAAACTCGATTAGAATTGTAGCCACTTCTTTTGAACAACACATTGATGCATTAATTTCCCGAAAACGAGGTCAATTATTCCACTAATTTTATGTTCATGTTTATGTCTTATAACTTCCTTTTTAATCTTATAATAAAAGATTTAAAAATTAAAGGAATTTTTTTTACTTATAAACATTAAAAATATTATGGCCCGAGGTGGGTAGCGCGAAGTCTTTCGGTGCTGGGGGTGTTCGAATAGAATCCCGACAAGAGTCATTAAATATCTCCGTGTCTAGGCCGGATAGAGGTACGTTAAATCCGAAGACGTTGTTCGAAAGTCGTTCTATGAGGTCAGTGGGTGTGGAAGGCACGATCCCCCCAGATGTCATCCCTGGGGGTGCTCGGTCAAAACTGAGGTTGCACCTGGCTCAGTCGGACTCCGACCCTTGTGGTGCCATTATAAACTGGGGACGCACCCCTCAGCTCGCAAGCCTATAGGGACCTGGTGGGGAATACTTCCAGCCAGAGGACATAAGCAACAAGAACAACAACAGCAACAAGAACAACAACAGCAACAAGAACAACAACAGCAACAAATATTACATATTTAAATGCGGCAAGACAGTTCATCTTCTCTCAATACAGCCCAGGCAAGCCAAAAGGTTGGACACCCTTGGTTTAAGAGTCACAAACTTCGACGGACTTTTATTCGGATTCGATTCTTGTATACGGCAAGGACGTTCCTGAGCTGTGTCCTCATTTGAAGTAAAGCTGGTTCACTTACGTGGTGCTCCCGTAATTAGGTAGCCAACGAAAAAAATTCGCTGTCTGTATGAGCAAATGTCGTCAAGACAAGTAGGGAAGAAAAATGTTTTGTGCCCTCTATACATGTAAAAATTTAAAGGTGACACAGGACACGTGCGTAATGCCCTCACAACTTCTAAGGTCTTTACCTTTTAATGCTGCCATCAGTGGGAATGAATAGTAAAAAATACGCTCGTTCACATCATAGGCACTGAAATCCGTTAGCTCTAATTATAACATCAAGGGATGGTTGAAAAGTGTCATATGTTTATTTCAGTTATAACAAGGAAAATGCAAATCATTCAACAGAGAAAGATATTAAATAACAGGAAGAATGCAATGATACTCAAACGAAATAAACAGAAATCCTGCACCTAGAGCTACACACACCATAAATGCAAGATTCTACAGCAGTATAAGAACTAAACCATATGACGAGGCAATGGTTTAGACATATGGTTTAGTTTTTATACTGCTACAGAATCTTGCATTTATGGTGCGTTTACCTCTAAGTGCAGGATTTCTGTTTATTTTCTTTGACTGTAGTTGCATTCTTCCTGTTATTTAATATCTTTCTCTGTGAATTATTTACAATTTACTAGTTATAACTGTCTGTGTTTTCAGTATGAGGATTTGTTGCAAATGCGCAATCTTTTATTGAAAAGTTTTGAAATAATTTAATTCTAATGAAGTTTAACTGTTAATTTCGTTCGGCTGTCTATGACTTATTTAAGTATATTAATTTTTTATTTTGTGTTGAATTATTTACAATATATAAGTTATAGGTTCATTTCACTTACACTAGCGAGATGTGTGTGTATCATTATCAATGATTCTAAGTCTTAAATAAAGATGTTTCAAGGCCTTTTTGTAGTAAGTTAATAACTTCGATACTTTTTAGCTGCATTATGAGTCGTAGTATCAGCATCTCTACTTCTTAATTCTTCCCCGCTGTAGGATTGGTTTCCAACCCTGAATAAGGCTCGGTCGTTACCGTGTTGTCCCCTCATAGGGAGCAATGCTGGATCACCTAAATGGTGGTCCCATAATAGAGTAGACAGCAAGACTTTACGGTGAATAACAAAATGTGAATGTCCCACCACCAGTTCCTCCCCATTAGGGAGGAAAAAACCCTTCTTAATTTTTAAGCAATAAGCCCTGGCCTGCACTTACCCCACTAAAGTTCCTTGATAAGATAAGTGCAGATGTTCTGTTTAATTTTCGCGTGAAAAGTTTCTTTTTTCACGATTTCTAAACTAACATATTAGACAGATCTTTGGTACTTTTTTTGTTCATTAAAATAAATTTGAATGAAAAAATATTTCTTCCTCTGTTACATATTTTCTGTTTTCCCCTTCGCTTTACTTTTCTGGGCCCAAAACGGTCGGAAAATGCATAACTCAACGAATTTCCGCTCAATTCAAGATTTTTAGAGAGCAAAAGAATCATCAAGAATCGGGTTATTTGCACTTACCGCAATATCGTTGCAAAGAAAAATGGGCAATAAATAAAATCCAGATACGCAATTACCCCATTTTTGCTGGGTAAGGGCGTGTATTGGATCTTAAAAATATTTTCGGTCCTGAAAATTTGATTCGGAAGCTTTTAAATGCATCTTTGAAAGAGAAGGTTTGCATGCCTATTAAGCAAAATCTTTCCCATTTCTAGTTGCTAAAACTAATTTTATACAGTCAGTGAAAGTCAAACTTTACAAATTTGGGTCCACGCTTGCTCCTAAAATTTTTGCTTAAAAAGTTTAAAGTTTTTAATATTTTTTTCATATTTCTGCAGAAACTATTGCTCTTTTTGCGTTTTTATTCCATTTTGGGGCAGATGAATTGTCGCCGGAGTCTATAAAATTTATATTTTTAGAATATTCAATCATTTTAAATGACAAAAAAAATCTTTCTTTTTTATTCTGAGTCATTTTTGCCGAACCAGTTCCTCTTTTTGTTGCATTTTTTTTCACTTTTGTCTATACTAATTATCTTGGAATTTTATATATATTGTATTTATAACTTTTTTAATCACTTTAAAGGGAAAAAATTCTTTTTCTCTGGATAACTTCTGTTTTAGTGAACATGTTTCCATAATTTTCGAATCGAATTTTCTGGAGACATTTAAATGACAAAAGAACAAAATGGGACCTTGTGTACAAAATTGCTTACAGGTACTTTCAACAGTAATTTTAGATATATCCTTTCAGGGATACCATTCCCTGAAAACTTCCAGTCCAAGTTAAATAGGCTAAAAGTACTGATGTATGCCTGGGTACCCATTGGTATGTACAGCATAAAAAACTGAAATTGGCAGTATAATCAACGCAAAATCATTTGATTTGCATTATTTGATTCTATGTAGAAGTTCCTTGAGAATTTTTTGGGCCAGTGCTCTTTCCCTAAATCTCTAAAACAGGTAATTTAAATGAGGCGTAAAAAAAATTGGAATTTCTAATTTAATTTATTTCATCATTGTCCAAGCTACCTCTTGTTTGATTCTGCATATCCCCCTACAGGATATATCTAAAATTCCTTCTAAGTAATCTCTAAAGTTTTGTTCGTTGTTCATTTGTTCAAATTTCCTCAAACTGTCCTCAGGATTGAAAATTAATTCTCTCCCTGCATACCAAATAGCTTTGGACCTGGGATTCGTCATTTTTATAGGCTCCTCGAGAAGGCATGACCAGTAAGGGAGAGACAAAAGTACTCCAGATGCGGTACTTCTCAAAATTTTTACTGGTGTCTGTCATTGTGCAATCACCCAGTCCACAACGAAAAAAAATTTCGTTTGTCCAACACAAACTAACTAAGCAGTGGCGCAACAGTCCGATGTGGACCAAGGCCGGTGATGCCCATCTCCGCTTTCTTGACCATGAACTTGGGGTGCCATACAGCATATGCACCCCATATGCTGGGTGCATATGCTGTATGCCTTTCTCGGGCAGGTTGTCAGCCTGTCGCGGAACCCCCAGAGTTAGTTCCCAGGCATGCTTGGTCCTCATTTTATAGACCCAGTCAAGGGATGAAAGGATGAGTCCAACTTCCCCAGTCGCAGGGTCGAGCCCTAGACCTGTGGTGTGGCAGCTTTCATCGAACACTGTGGACTCTAAATTTTGTGCCTCAGTTCGTGATAGGAATAGCCGAAAAATATGCTGGATGGAAACGAATGCTTTTCGGCTGCTCTGATTAGGAACACATATAGGAAGGGCAAAATCTAGGTCCGGAGCTCCTGGTTACGCTGGAGGTGTATAGACTTGTATTATTGGCCCCTACCACGAGGTCGCTCATCAAGCACCATTTTCATTTCTGCTTACTAACAATCGCGACCTATGAAATTTCTCTGAAGATTAAAATGCTGCTAAAAAGCAATTCCAGTTATACGAAAATAAGACAAAGCTTTAACAAAGCAATTCCTATAAAGTGAGAACGTAATAAATTAAATACCATTATTAAAGACGCTATTAAAAATGCCATTAAATGTAATGCATATAAAGCAAAAAAATTGTTTAAATGCTTTTAATACCTGTTACTAATTAACTTACGAAAATCATTTCAAGAGAATCATTTTGATAAAAAGTCGCATTAAGATACGTTATTTCAAAATACAAAGAATCTGCGAAACAAAAGATTTAAGTGAAAAGTCTCTCACATTTATATTATTACAGTCTTAATAGCCTAATTTTTAAAGAGCATTTAGAAGTTGAATGCATTCTGGTTGAACTAAAAGGCAATTATTAAAAATTTGCGTAATTAAAAACATGGTTTAAGCTCTTACACATTTCTTCTTCCATAAGGTAAAGTCGGTGAGAGTAAAATGCGGCTGAACACTACTGTCATCCTGAAGATAAGCCTGTAAAGTAGCAACACTAATGGGCAGTTATGTCTTTATAATTATATTGAGATAGACAGCTGTTCACCACATTCTTTGTTTAAATTTCTAAAGAGCTTTGTTTCGTTTTGACCATTCACATATGGCATTTTATACGCATTATGCCATTTTAGTAACGTCTTTAAAGAGTCGCCAATCAAAGAACTACAGTTATACTCCATTCCGGGGAATTTTATAATTACGGATGAACTTATAATTTCTTAACTTCATTTTCTGTTACTGACTCTCTGAATTTTATCCTAATTCTGCATTAAATACATGCGTTTTTGTTCTCTTTCATTATTTCTTAGTATACAGAATACAGTTTAGAACAGCTGTGCGCACCTTTTATTTCTCTCGGGCCATATGCATATCGCACCCGGGTAATAAAAAAGACAAGTTAAAAAATGGCAATTTTGACTTGTGTCACAATTGCCATTTTTTACATTTTCTTTAAAAATTAAGTTATGTCATTGAAAAATATGAAGTGCCCCATTGTGCACGAAAAGAGACACATCTCTGTCTCGAAATTTGTCTACTTGAGGGCAGTTGTGTCAGTTTTATTGTAGGCTAGTTCAAGCTTTATAGCAATCTTTAAGTTGATTTTTCTCAAATACAGCATTTTTGAGTTGCGTCACTTTTCTTGCGAGGTTGCGATATGTTAGCTACGTAACGCGGGCTGCAACATAGTACGCTATACCTCATAATATAATAATGTAAAATATAAAACTCAAAACTTAAATGGATTCAAACGTTTGTTTCGAAAAGAGTGTAATTTCTTTTATGTTGAGACAAACTTTTGACTATTTGAGACAAATCGGGTTAACACTTGCTACATAACTGACTCATGGTACAACAGTCCTAATTGCTTTTCAGCACTGTGGACCAAGGCCTGCGATGCCCATCTCCGCTTTCATGGCCGTGAACTTGGGGTGCCATACAGCATATGTGTCAGGTGGTCAACCTGACGCAGGACCCCCAGAGTTAGTTCCCAAGCATGCTTGGTCTTCATTTTATCAACTTGCCAGGTGATGGCCGAATGGCTTGGGCGATGGCATTCGGTTTAGATCCTGTGGGTTCGAGTCCCACTATTGGCATGGGTGTTTGCAGCCGTTCGGAATCGGCTTTAAACTGTAGGTCCCGGTCTAATTAGCCCTCGTGTAGCAAAAAGTTGACCGTAGCGCTCCAAACCAAACCATTTTATCTACTCACTCAAGGGATGAAAGGCATGAGTCGACCTTGCCCAGTAGTAGGGTCGAACCCTGGACCTGTGGTGTGACAGCTTGACGCTTACACTTGCTACATACCACTCTCAATACGTCGTCAGGGCAAGATTCAGTGGTTCCGATTTCTATATATACATTCTTCGCCTATGTCATTTTGAATGGCAAAGATACGTTGATGTGAATAACGTGAACAGCAGGTGGCACACTTTTGTACTGTTTTGAATTTTTCAGGGACTCATTTTCAAAATTGTGTTTACAAAAGCACCTGCCTTATAATGAGTGTGAATATTTCGGGCAGCACATAAAAGCTTGGTGGGCCGCAGTTTGAGTACCCCTGGTTTAGAATGACAACTTTCTGACACTGGGGAAAATTTTAATATTTTATTTTTCATCTTAGGATAGGAAGATCAGAAAGGTTCAAAGTAACCGTTGTTAACGGTTCAGTTAGTGTAGTATTCGAATTTTTCCTAAATTTGATGTAGCAAATAATAGGTATGAATCATTAACCCTGACCCTTAAACAAGTAAGGACAGGGCAACAAAAGATTGAAATTGTATTTAAATCAAAAGTACCTAGAAGAGAAAAGGAAAATTAGGTTTATACATTACATCATTCTAAAAAATGTACTCCACTCTGATTAAATGAATCAAGTTTGGTACCTTTCAGCATTGGGATCAAATTTCTTTCAATTAAGGTAATCTCTATAATGATAAATTTGGTGGGCATTTATTTTTGTTAATGGATAAAAATCGATTAAGGTTGTAATTTATCTCAACACTGGTTAACAGAAAAACATGTTTTAGATTTCAATATAAAAAGTAAGCGTTCAAGAAAAGCCATCAAAATCATTCCCAAATCATCAGCTACTTCTATACATTTTTATGAGGTAGGAAATTTATTGTTATCTAACTATGCAGTAATAATACAAGTTTATAGATTACCTTTTTCAGTTTTCAAAATAAAAAAATAAGACTCGCTTAGCTGTAAAACTAGACTTCTAGCTCGCAATCATAAAAAATAAATTTACTTTTATGTTCACCATTTTAGAATTTTACAACTGTATTCAATTACAAGCGTAGAATCTCTCTCATAACTTATGAAAATACATGCACTCTACAATTATCCATCATTTTAAAACTGCTTTAGTGTCGTAAATACCGCCAAAAATGACCAATTAGAGAGCCTTTAAACTGCATTCATAAATATGCAGTTTCCCTTAACATTCCCCCCATAATTCCCTGTCATAAATCTTCAGTGACAAATTAAGAGGCATTAAAGGTCTTTGTATCCAAGTGAAAAGCAGTAATATAAATTTTCGACTTTGAACGAGTTGGTTAATGGCTGCTAATGAACATCTGGTTTAAGACAACTTCCTTACACCTCAACGATAGATTCTCAGATGCAAAAGCATTTTAAGATTTTTCTACTTAGGTGTTCTTTAACATTGCTTTTAAAATTAATAACTGCAACATTTAAGTCACAGGTCTTAAGTTATTTACTATTTTTATTAAACACCAAAACTTAATGGTCGTTAGAGCACTTTGAAACAAAATGTTTTTAAAAATATTTCTCGGCTATAATCATTAATAAGTTAAACATGCATATTTAAACATCAAATGATTAAGATAACAAATTCTCAAACCTTATTTAATTCAGCACATGTGACAGTTTGGATCTGAAGACATATCAGGGAACAAAGACTTCCTGTTATTTCCATAAACCCAATTACTATATGTTATTTAGTATCTTCTCTTGACGTCAATAAATGCCTGTTACGAGAGTACCCTGTAGACATCAAACGAGATTGTTACAATGCGCACAAGACACATTTTCTAACTCTTGTATCAAAGCATGAAGCTGTTTCGTAGCAGTCGTCCTCTTATGCAATAGGTGTCCCCAGACCGTTCAATGCCATAAGAGAAGTCAGTCAGTTTATACCTAGGCACCTATATGGCATTTATGAAATTTAATATGTGTTTTATGATTTAGCATGGGTATATTTATATTTATTGTCGGTAAAAAAAATTCAACGTTGACAGTACCATTAAAATTACTCGTACATTAACGAATAGCATGATCAAATTCTGGTACCTCCTGATTATGACCTGTCCTTCATGCACATTGTCAAATCAATCGATTTTACTTCTCCACACCTTTTAACTACTACCCTCTTAGGGCTGTCTTTCTGCCGTTTCCGCCAAAATATATTGACAATCTTACTGTCGCCATGAATTTTCTTTATAATCTGAGTCATATCCGAATTCATCGGGGAAGATAATTTGCAAACGTTGATCTTCTTTATAGTCTACATTAATTTTGGTACTAACATCGAGTTTTTCAGTATACTTGGGAAAGTGGTTCCCGTTTCACAGCATTTTGAAAGTGACAAACCCATTAATCCAAAATTTATAGCGCTATATCGATATCTGAGCTATTTTGGAAGCTATCGCAAGGTACATTATATTTGTTAAGCTCTAAAATGGCTAGATAACCATGCATTTCAGAGGTGTAGTGTGTCTTTACCACCACCAATAAATTTAAGGCAAGCCGCACACCAAAAAAAAAAAACCACGTCTGATGCATGTGGAAATGAAACAAAGTGCGAGATTAAACAGTAATTTCTTTGTGGAGCCCGCACACTGAAAAAAATCCCTTTTGTCTATGTGTCACGTATCACCATTTAAGCCAAGGCACTTTCTCTTCTTATTTACGTCCAGTCATCTGACGGTGAAAAAAGTAACTAAAAGTCTCGGGTAAAAATTTTATTATTTCTCTGCTTTAGATACTTTTAACAGAAAAGAGCAAAGCGTTTGGCTTCGAAAGTCAGTGTATTCACCCTTCACCTTCCAACTCGTATCTCATCCTTCCTGAGAAAGTTGAAATGATTAGAATTTCGTAGGATCATCAACGATCATCAATTTATTGCATAAATTCCTTTCGGTAACTGCATCAAATTGAAAGGAAATACCCAGAAATTTTCATTTCTGGCTTTTTTCTTAATTAATCAGGTACATTGATATCATTTTAGCAATCTCATGTGAAGGATATCAGTCATTGAATTCAGGCCATGGGTAACGCCGCCATGTTTATTTATTACGCTTCTGCGTGAAAAGTCGAGTGGCGCATAGGTGAGCTAATATGGTTGGTTGAGGTTTATCGCGCAAGGTCCACAGTAGAACATAAAGCGCCAAGCACAAGACTAAAGCCGAAAAGGAGTATATATAAAAGCTCCAACCAACATCAAAATAATAGGTATAAAAGTGAGCCAATATGAAAGATATCCAAACGGCGTGTTCCTTTACTTTGGAAAAAAAAAGATACTTTTTACTCAAAGTGTTTTCGATGTACGTTCTGCCTAAGTGCATGACCCACTCTGAAGAAACATTCTTCATAGGCATGATGCCGTCCATGGTGCCTCTTAAAATACAAATCTTTCCCTAAAGGTACAAACCTCATTTATTGTGTACTGGTTAGGATGCATTCAAAAAAGAACTTTGAAAGTATAAACTTCCAACCCCAAATCATTTGCATGTTTCTCTAATGCTATTTATAAATCGAAATCAAAAGATGTACCCCCATTAATGTCCTAAAAAAATATTTGGTTGGTATATTTATTTGGATGTATTAATTCATACAACAAAAACTACTAAATTTTCACAATCACTAGAATGAGTGATTTGATTATTACATACACGAAACTTGGGAAGAAGGATAAATCACTCAATAAAAGCTTTTTAAAACCAGTAGATAACGACAACTCAATTGTGACTGTTTAATTTAAGAAACTGTTATTTCTTATTTAGTGATACAAATACCCGAAATTTTACTTTAGAGGGTACTACTAAGTTTTCATATCAATAAAATCCATGAATATATTAATACAGTAATACCCCGACTTAAGCGAACTCGGAGTTACGCGGTATTTGATTTTACCCTTTTTCACCTTTTTAAACCTTTTGAAATTTCACAAAAAACTTTAAACGGTGTCTGGAAGAAACTCTGTTCCGTTTTTTTTTCTTTTTAAGGTATCCGACTACGTTTGAAACATCAATTTTGACGAAAATTCCGAAATTGATTTTATTCCTTTATTTTAAAGATTGTAAATTTATGTTTCTAAATCTGCTTTTATTTTTTCGATACGATCATTAGAAATGAAATTAGAGAGATATAAAGATCAACAGCAGCTATGAATTTCAATGCAAGTTGAAAACTTTAATCGTGTTTTCTGAAGAACTTGTTTTTCATCAAAAATGTAAACGACTCTTGCGATAACTCAAAATCTCACCATGATATGTCAATGAAATTTTTCACGTATGTTTTTCATAGTACTAAGAATGTAATGGACTACAGATGCGGTTCTAGGATTATTATTTGTTGATTTATAGCTACATTTATAAAAAATCTCATGGAAAATTACTAAAATTTTACATGTAATTGCATATAATGACCTGTACTTTTTTTAGATTTTGAGATATCGATTAGTTTGTAGGTCATTACACTTAGAAGGTACTTACGTACATAAGACCAAAATCAAGTTAATGTTATATGCATAATTTGTTTTGTTAGCGCTAGAGCCGTTTTTGTAAAAATTTGCTAAATTTCGACCCAATTTCCTCAATTTTGTAAAAATTTGCATAGTTAATGTCTATTTTTTCAGCATTTTGGAGTTTTGGTCTTTTGTTTTTAAAAAAAAAGTGCTCCGAACGTAGTCGGATACCTTAAACGAGACGGAAACAACTCCTGAAACTGATCATATTGCTCGTGTGATAGAAGAAGATGTCGATTTCGAAAGGCAATTTAGATATGAAAGTGGAAGGAGATGATTCAACAAGCTATTGGAGCTCCTCTTCTTGAGGAGCTGACAGTCGAGGATCTCATAGAAATGCGCAACCAAAGCATCACTGAAGAATCCGACACTTCAGACTCAGTTTCACAAGAAAACCTAATGACAATTATAAACCTGACAGAAGGTCTCAGCGCATTTGAGAAAGGGTTACAGATTTCAGAGAATAATAAAGATCGCATGATCTCGACAAAGCAGGGAATACAAAAAAAGTTAGTCTGCTATGAAGAAATTCTTCGCGAAAATAAAGATGTGAATACAGCAGACTTCTTTATTGGATTTTTAAAAACTATCAACATATTTTTTAATAGCTTGTACATATGTATAATATTAAAATGTAATACAATATTTTAATACAATATTTTAATACAAACTGATGTTTTTTGTAATTTCTTGGTCCTAATTAGACAAAATTTATAGCTGTGGCGTTATGGCAGATGTTGATGTGTCCGAAAAATTAAATTTTATGTTTTAAGTTCATATGTCACACTTAGAATTCGTTCTTTAATGTGGCAAAATTTGATAGTGGAATTACGAAATTATACTAAGTTATTCTTATTGGCAAATGCTGTTATGTATAAAAGAGGTAATACTTGGTCCCTAATTGAATATTTTAGTCCCTAACTGAAAATTATCATTGAAGACCAGCCATAGGCTTGAGGCTTAATATGAGTATTAACTAAAGAATATTTGGATTGAAAATCTCAATTGAGTGATTTTATATTTCACAACAAAAGTTACTTTTTTAATTTGCCGAAAACATGAAAAAATGACATATCAACATCTGCCATAATGCCACAGATATGTATTTACATGCAAAGTTATACCCCGACTTACGCGAATTCGACTTACGCGATCTGTCATCGGTCATACCTATCACTTAACTTCGCGGTATTACTGTATTTTTCAAAAATATTTACATGAGATTTCTTTTAAAACAATTGTTCATTATATAAATCACATAAAAATATTTATTTCTTTGAATTCAGGATTAATTTTCAGGGTGATGTAAATTACCCCTAAAAACAATCCCAACAATTTTTATCCTCTTTCTTCGTAGCGCAAGTTTTATTTTTACATCTTTTCATGTAAGAAAAGCAGAACTTTTTTCCCCCTCAAATATGTGCTGAGGTAATTAGTTGATTTCTCGTCTGTTATGTGCCGCTCGAGATTTTTATCCTCGGGCAAGACTCAAAGGATTAGAAGGAAAAAAATTATGTAAATAGAATCGAAGCGAATTAAGGGTTTTTTTCTTAATGAAGGATCAAAAATTATGTCATAAATGAGTTGAAGCAATTTGTTTGATAAAAACCATACTTATAAGATATACTCTAAGTAATAAGTGTTCATGCATTCACAGTTTTACTGGAATGAATTCTTTTAATTACAGTTCTCAGTTTTTGAAATTGGGTTATGTTTCGTAAATGTTGGATATGAATATTTTTTCAAGAGCTAATTTATGAAAATTTTGAAATTTTTACTGTTTGAGAATGTACACGCACACAATTTGCATTTAAATACACCGCGCAAGACCTTTTTTTCTGAGACAGACTCAGAAATTTTTTTAAAAATAATAAACTATGTAAGAAGTGTCAAAGTGAATTTAAAGATTTTTATTGAAGAAAGAAGAAAAATTATTTTATGAATATAATTGGGCAATTTGATTGGCCAAAATTGAAATGACAATGTGATTTTACAATCAAAACATCCAGTTTTGATAAACACCACAAAAACATTCAATATTTATGGTATGTTACAGAATACGAATGGAAAAATTTTTAAAAATTCTTGTAGTGCTGGCATTTTCAAATGTGAGATACCATTTAAAAAAAAAATATTTATAATTATTTTTCAATTCAAACCAAAATACCATTTATTTTTTCTTATTTTAACATTTACAGTCCTCTCAAAACTTGTTCTAACTTTCTAATCTGAAAAGATATTTACAGGATACTACAGGACTATACCGTGAAAAGCAATTTTCAGTATTATGAAAAAGCAAAATTATAAAAACACTACTGAAAGAATATGCAAAATTTGCATACTTATAGTGCAGAATCGTTGCATATTCCATGCGCTGTTCTACCAATCGTAAAGCACAATTTAGAAAAAACTGTCTAAAAAATCTAGATAGACAATACGGATATATTCGATAAGCAGAATAGCAACGCTAACGCACATTATCTTTGCATTTTGGTCAGACGCATTTTATTTGAAAATACAGTGGAACCTCGATTTATCGAATTTCAAGGGGAACGAGAAAACTTCGAATTATTGAAGATTTCGATATACCGAGGTTTAATTTATTGAGGTGATTTCTGATTGATTTCGTTATATAGAGGTTCACGCTAAAATAAATGTACACTCACTGCAATGAAAACCGATTTTATCAAAACAGCTTCGATGTATAGAAGTTTCCCAATAAAAACTTTGATGTATAGAGGTACCAAGCCAAGCAAACTAAAAATTCGAAATATCGAGATCTTCCTGACTAGTCCTTCGATATATAGGGGTAAAAATAACATGGGGGTGTTTGGCAGGTTCAAGGGAAGAAAAACTTATCAAGGAATTCGATTATATCGAGGTCCTACTGTATTTTTAAACACAAGTCTAAATAAGTTTTGCGAACAAACAATCATGAAAAAAAATTTTTTTGAAATAGTTTGCATCCGAAGTGACAGGTCATTCCGAAAATCATTTTCCTAATACCAAAGTATCAAACTAATAAAGAGTCGGGAGAATTTCATATGAGTTTCGCACTAATTACTCTAATATCGATCGCCCGCGGTGCGTTTGGCGAATGTTGCTACGCGGGTTATGGCCAAACAAGCGTAAGACAAATTTTGTGAAAACAGAGACATTTCTTTACTACTTATGTTTAGCTTTAAAAAAAAACAATATTATAGAACTAAGGGACAACAGTACTTACAGCTGGAATCCTCAATAATCAACTAAATAAACGAAATCGAGGACAAATGTCACTTAGAAAGTTTGTATTATGTGTTTGTATAAAATGTGTTTATATCTGACTTATGTTGTAGAAAGCCCCTTTGAAATTGTTAGACCTTTAAGAAAAGCTGCATATCTACAACGATCACATTTTAGTATTATTTCTGTGTTTGCTGCGTAAAGGGTGTGAAGTCCAAAATCATAGTTTGGAGAAAAACGAGATTGAAAACTAACATGTTTATGTTTTGTTTCACATATCCCAAATTTTCACTCATGAATAAAAATATTTAGGAGTGGAATTGGAATTTATGTACCCTGCAGTAAGCCCTTAATTTTTCAAACATGCCTGGTTTGATAACTCATTTTAGCCCATTTTGGACTTAACATTCCAAATTTTCACTGATGAATAAAAATATTTAGGAGTGGAATTGGACATAGCTTTCTATACCCTGCATTAGCCCTTGATTTTTCAAACATGCCTGGTTTAGTAACTCGTTTTAGCCTCTTTTGGACTTAACATCCCAAATTTTCACTGATGAAAAAAAAATAATTTAGGAGTGTAATTGGACTTAGATTTCTGTACCCTGCAGTAGCCCTTGATTTTTGATTTTTCAAACATGCTTCGTTTGATAACTCATCTTAGCCCATTTTGGACTAAACACTCTTTACACAGCAAACACAGATTTATATTATGTTTTTTACACGTAATATGCGTTTTATGCAGATTATGTTATGCATGCGTAAGAGTCAAAATGCCCTTTTTACTCTTAAGATCTACATCATGTACTACATAAATTACCAAATATGGAACTCTGAAGTTGTTATGATATTTATATTATCTTATTGTGTGTCTTTGTGCAATACACAAATCAGAATTAATCAACAAAAAATTTTCCTGTCCCTGCTATAAAATATAATCTAAATTTTTGGTGCAAAATAAACTCGATAAATTACATGATGTCTCATATCTTTTCATACGCTTTATTTTTCATAAAATTTCTTGTCCTTACGTTATATACTTGCTTTCTGAAGAAAAAATGGATTTCAGAATTTCATACAATCTGTAAATCGGCAGCGGTCACATTTTAGAGTTGCTACTTCGGCTTAAAGGACAAGGTCTACATATGGGGGGGGGAGTTATTTCTTAAAAATGGAAGTGAATAGAAACAGCAGTATTAAATCACATAGAAAATGAAAACTTGATATGATTAACACTATTTCTGAAATTCCAACTTAAGCTGTAAACATTCATCATTTGCATCTGTTAAATGACAGAAACAAAATCTCTTATGAAAAGTACTGGTTGCGTATGAAAAGTGTTATAA
Organism: Dolomedes plantarius; assembly: GCA_907164885.2. Taxonomy (NCBI): domain Eukaryota; kingdom Metazoa; phylum Arthropoda; class Arachnida; order Araneae; family Dolomedidae; genus Dolomedes; species Dolomedes plantarius. Next base: position 159,964,137 of record OU015498.1, on the reverse strand, counting down.
TGAATGAAGCGGGAAATATTAATGAAAAGAATGCATAAAATCCCTGTCATTCAGTATCTAGTGATATGACTGTTAAGCTAATCTAAAAGAAATTCCAGGTAGCCTCTTCTTACGAAACTACCGCGGGTTATTAACGTAGGATTACTTATCGTTGCTTACCTCTTTTGTATGTATATATGCATATATGTGTTATCTATATATATATATGTATATATATATATATATGTATGTATGTATGTATGTCAAAATTTTGGAGCATTTTGGTACTTTTCTGTTTAACTGTTTACTGCTTGAACAAGCGATGCAGACTGGGTTTGACGCGCTGTCAAAATTATAACTCGCGACGCAAGACATCTGAATTTTTTTTTCCCGAGCACCGTCATGGAGGAAAGTAATCCTACGTTAAAAAGAAAAAAAATCTTAAGAAAATACTAAACGTTTTTGTAAATTTAAAACAAAACTGGTTACGAAAATATTTATTAATGTAAAAAACATCTATTTTGTGGATATTGGTTTACTTAACACGGGGAATTATGTAGCAAATAACTATCGTTTAATTTACTATTGGGCAGAAAATTTTGTGAAGTGGAACATTTTGTTACATGAGAATTCTCATATATTGATATTGCAATATTTTTAAAATAACAGATGCATCTCAAGCATACATACGTATTCAAACAATCATGAAATGAGGTTTTTGCAAGTGATACCATACTACTTCATAATAAGCATGCTAACAGTAACAAATAAACGTGCATGTAATCGTATTTTCAACTTTAAATTATCAACCAATGCTTAATAATTTTTAGGCTTTTCTGTGAAAATTACAAAATGATTATATGTCAGTTTTATAGTATGTAAATTCCGTTTAAAATGAAACATTACCTTACCAGAGTACTTACCCTGTCACCGCGGGTTTGAATTCCGCAATTATATGCGCTCGTAAAACATTCTCGTATATATATATATATATATATATATATATGAGGGCGGACCGAGTCATAAAAATGGTCATTCAAATTCATTAGCAGCATCAGAAATGTCACTGTGGTCTAGCGTCACGTTCCTTCCTCTTTGAATTATTGAAACTATTTACACTCTCAAGCATTAAATATTAAAGCCCTTTTGGGATAATTTTTTATTGGTAAAAAATGGGAAATTAACACGCGATGTATGTTTTAAACACGTTTAGCTTGTCTGATGTTTTGCAATATTCAGCAGCAATTAGCGGTGGCACTTACGAAACATGTACAAAAAAGAAACTTCATTTTTAAATTATTCGCAAGAAAAAAAACCAAATCCATTTGTAGCTTTCATGAAACAAGGTCAATTTTGTCTGTTGTTTCAGCTGTGAGAAAAGAATGTGTTACGAAAACTTCGTGGATTATTTTGTTCTAAAAAGTTTCGCGTTGAGATTAATTATTGTAAGTAGTGTTTGCAAACCGAATGACTATTTTAACTTAACTAGTTGAAGATTTACTACTCAGTACATAACACTTTTAATTATTTATTTATAAATTATTTATGTTTGTAAATGCAGGGCACTTGTCCGTTCAGACATTTGCATTTAATCAGCGATAATCGTTGGTTGTTTTCAATGGGGACACCGTATTGGTGCACCAACACCACCCCCTGGTGCCATCTCAATTTTGACCGAACAACCCCAGGGGCGATTTCTGGGAGTATCACACGTTCTCCCACCCTCTATGACCCCATAAGACTTTCCGGCCTACTGATTTAACATGTCCATATCCGGCCTAAACTCGTAGATATTTAATGGCGTTCCTCAGGATTCGAACCGAGCACCACAGTCCAGAGGCGCACTCAGGATTTAATCTTGGGGGGAGGGGGCCGAGTTGAACGGATAAAAATATTTACAATGCAAATTCAATATCTATAATGCAATTTCTATTATTTTTTGAAGGGGACCAGTGCCCCTTGGCCCATCCCTGGATGCGCCACTAACATGGTCTCAAACCCAACGCGCAACCACTAGGCTACCTCGGGACCTATAAATTATTTACGAATGTTTGATAAATTATTTACAAATGTGTGTTCCTTTAACATTTCACGTGTTTCAGCTGGTGCTTTTGTTTTAAATTTATGGCTGATTTTATTGCATGCACAATGTTAATTTAAAATATGTGTATACCTTTCTGTGAAAACGAATTGTCTGTAAGGGCAATTTATGCCCATCAATTTTCGGGATTGGTCTTAATAAGATTATACGGCTATAAGCATGTCAAAAAAGCTTAAATTCTTCAAAATAAGAGATATTATGTACAACATTATCTATTTTTCTTGTCATAAAAACAGCCTTTAAAAATCGCCGTCTCATAGAAATACTAAAACGTCTTTGCCCTTTTTTCCGATAATGGCAGATTGTCTGTCCTCTCCTATCCAAATACTGACCTTTATAAAACAGTAAAAACCATTGAAAAGATTTTATACAGTATTGACCAAAAGGTTCCTTTAACATTTCACGTGTTTCAGCTGGTGCTTTTGTTTTAAATTTATAGCTGATTTTATTGCATGCAGAATGTTAATTTAAAACATGTGTGTATACCTTTCTAATTTTAAGCAAAAAGTACTAAAACTTTAAAAATATCCTTTTTTTAGGTGCTAATTATGATGATTAGCAAAGCCAGTTCTTTCTCTGGGTAGTCAGATATTGAAATAGTGCCATCGGGCTGTTTCACAATTATCAATTTAATATTTTTTATAGACCAAGAAATTAATGAATATTCCCCATTCACCTAGTAATGCAACTTTTATGGTAGATTTCTTGTGTAATCCATAAATATACTCGTATATATTCAAGGTTTATTATCATTAAACATCCCCAACACAAATAGTACAGCACTCAAGCCAAACGATTTTAGAACAAAGTCGAAAACAGTTTTTGCTTTTATTTTCTATCGCAGCAGTAAAGTAATCGATAGCATTTGTGTCGAAATAAACTAACGGAATAGAGAATGAAATCTGAGAGGAGATTTAGGGAACAAAATAACATAATGGGATTTCTCAGAACATTATATAAATATATATATATATATATATATATATATATATATATATATATATATATATATATATATATATATATATATATATATATATATATATAGCCACAGTTTGTTGGAGACTTTAAGTGGAAACATTACGTTAAATGCAGATTAGTCTCCAATCAATGAAATCCCGTCATTCAACTTACTCGTAAATAAAGAAATTTCACTAAATAGATATTGCCTTGAGTTTTCAAATCTTATTTAGAAAAAAAAATTGTTTTAAAACTAAAAATAAAATAATCTACTATAACCATTTTATGTTTCAATGTAGTATAATGAAACATCAAGGGTTCAAGTAAATTCCTTTCGCTTTTGTAAAAATTAGTTTAAAACTTAGGAGGGCAAGTGACGGAGTAACTTTGTGTATCAAAATTAAATTTATATCATGTATATAAATTTAATTTAGAAACAGAAACAATGCTTCTGTTTTGTTTTGTTTTGCCATTTCTGGAATTTCAAACATCATTGGTTGTTAAAATTCATGTTACGCACATTCCGTAGACTTAACTAATAAGTAAAAAAAATCCTTAATTTGATCAGTTCAAGTTTCAGATTAAAAGATTTCTAGTCGTAAAAATGAACATATATTTGTAAAAATCGGGAATCTTCATCAGTAAGGCTTGCTTCAAACTGTCATCCTCATCGAATTTTGTAGGAAATATCGAAATACCTGATGTAAAATATTCTTTTACGGGGATTAATAAACAAGGTATTGCGAATTAATCGCTTTAAGAATGAAATTGAAGTTCGTCATACTGGAACTGCTGGGTTTTCTGTCACCCGCTGATTCATAAATTCAACCCCATACCAATGCCCTCTAAAATGGAAGTCCAGCAGAGAGATAAAGCGCTTGGTCTTACAGTTGTTAAGTTTTGGTAAATAATTTGGAAACTATTCTACTTGTATTTTTGTCAGTCCTCTGTAATCTATAATAACCTACAATGTATAATATGGATAGCACTTAATCTGTATAACATGTAATTCAGCACAGGTTTGCCTCAGCTGTAAATTACATGTAGTAAGTGTAGTCTTCCAATCAAATCAAGAACGGTTGTCAAAAAGGCTATTAATTATTAGATATTTCCTTATTGTGGAGATTAACTGTTGCATTTTTTCCTCCCAAAAAATACATTAAGATCCGTCGAAGATGAACAAAAATCTCTGCTTTCTGACTGGTATGAGTACTAACAGTAATATATCATTTTCTTCCTGTGTTTAAATTGTCAGGAAGCACAGTTAAAATAAATAGATCGTGTTAATATATATATATGTATATCTGTGTTCCCTAACCACCGTCATTCGTCATGGGGCAGTGCCAATACGATCTGACAGACATTACCGCTCCATGAACAAGCAACAAGTTCGTATTAACAGGATTCAACAAATATGTTTTAAGCGTGATTAATAACTGGGCGACGTCCTCACAATTTTGGAATATCACATAATTAATCACAGGGTCGTCTGTTCCGGTACCACTCGATTTATCCTAATGTCCCGGCTTTTGTGTCTTATCTCGCCAACCATTAGGCCGGACTAACGCTATCGATTTTCCTCTTTTATGACGATCTGTGTTCGGAGATCTTTCAGCGCGTGGGAGGTTTTGGTCATCTCTACGTGCATTCGCGACCCTGAAAGCTGTTCCGGGAAAATCTGCTATGGAACATTTTATTAATTAATTGAACTTATTGAGACACCTCATTTTTACCTTATAATAAATGTTTAGTACAAATGTTTCGGGGATACCTCCGTAATAAGGTTATAAGGTTGCATAAAATATTATAAGTTTAAACTTCTCCTAGAAGAGTCCTCCTTTACCTCATTCTCAAAAATTGAGATAAAACAACTGCAATGCAAAACTAGTTTTACATGTGAATAAGGCAAATGAAGTTCACAGATATCTAAGTCCTTCAAATTGTACAGAGTGAAATTTATCCCAAGTTCTTATAGAAAATATTTTGAATGAAATGGAAACAAAATAATCCTTTAAATGACTGGATATTCTTTTGTTGTTAACTCTAATACTGAACATAAATGACTTTCTGGCTGAAAACTTGAAATTTTTTTTTCAGAAATCCCCTTTCAAAACGATATCTTAAGTAATTCAATGAAATAAATTTTATTTTTTAAAATAGCAAAATAAATTATATCAATTTCAATCTAATTCTGTTTAGAATCATTTTTTTAATTTCAGACATATCCTAATTTTAATTGAAATTCAAAGATCTCTAACTAACTTGGCTGACTGTAAATTTCAACAATTTCAAGCCATTTTAATTCAACTTCCATTCACTTTTTTTATGCGTAGTCTCATGATTATACACAAAAAAGTTTCCATCCGAATTTCAGCATTAGTTTAAAAAGCTTCTGAGACAACAATTTAAAAAAGTTTCTGCGTTTATTACGTAGCATGTGCAGAACATATGATGTATATATGCTTCTCATCACAAAACTCTTGTTTTCAAAATGAAATTGACTGGCTTTCAATGTAATTTTCTTCTATATATATTACACCTTTACAAATAAATTTTGATCAAATCTCTGTATATTTTAAACTTAGGTGAAAATATATTGAAGAAAGCATTGTTTTAGCAATGTTGGATCAGATTGAAGGGGAGGTATTCCTATCCTCAAAATATAGGAGAGTGTTGCAGTAAGGGAAAATTTTCATGAAAAGTAAATATCTAATAATATTTTAGCTTCATACCAAATTTTAGATGTTAGTTGATCACCGTGAGTATATTTGGCTGAATTTACAAGTAAAAGAATAAAATTATTACAGATAAAAATTTCAAGAAGTTTAGAAAGAACAAAACTGGCGTTGAAAATACCTCAACCACTTCTACCGCGTATGAAATTTGTGAAAGCTCATGGATATCCAAATGTCTGTTCACATTTAAGCAGACCTTAGATCCTTAATTTAAAAAAATCTTTAATGTTCATTAGTGTAAAATGGCTCTAACCGTGTCACATTAATAGCAACAAAATGCCGAGATTTTATTTGCATTTTATGTGTATACGATAAAAAAGGGTAATTCCTCATCTCTCATCAAATATTCTTTATGAATAAAAGAAAAGCCTTGGGATTTCATTTTTAAAACTAACTTAAAAACATTACTGCTGTAAACTCGGCAGTAAAATAACTAAAATAAAATTTATTGTCTGAATCATTCTGTTTTTAGGATTATGCTAAAATAAAGGCCAAAAACGAGATCCTGGACTTAATGTTGATTTTCTATTCCCTGGATGACTTCTGCTCAACAGTAACTGGTGCAACATTATCTGGCTCTTTAGGATGAAAATCTCTTTAAAGCCTTCTCAGTTATAAGGATTCCCATTCCGGCATTGTTGTGCTCTTTAAGATATCAACAATGGACTGAGTCGCAATACGTCCTGCAAAATTTAGTTTTGGTTATATGAAAGACTAGCTGACTACTTACTACGGAGTACATTCAAATTAAATACAACGGTCAATGTATGCAATTAATGCCAAAACTATTTATATATATATATATTTATAATAAATACAACGATCAATCTATGCAATTGATGTAAAAAAACGAAAGAATATATTTATAAAAAAATCGCAACGGATATTTTTATAGACAAAATAATGTAGAAGAAAATATTCAAATTAAATCTAATAGAACATACTAAAGAATATAGCACAGTTAATATAGTACAGTTTGAGGTACATTTCTTTTACTGTATGTTAATATTTTTTTGGATAATGACCAATCGTCTGCCGCATTAGCAAGGAAATTTTTTTTTTGTCTATTTCGTTGTTATGCACGTGACGCAAAATTAAAAGAAAATAAACCACGTGATCAGCATTTAATAAATTAAATTCTAGAATTTAATATTTAAAAATTCACCAAAAATCATAAAATAGAGATAAAAATTCGAAAAAGATTTCATTTTAAAGGAATTTTTATGATCTTTCCCGTGATATAAATTTTATAACCCTCGGATTATTATTTTAAATGCAAACTTTAAAGAATGTTACAAAAACAGCTTAAAAATTTAATTTAAAAAAATCTAAGAGGAATTTTTCAAAAATCTCTCTTAGTGCACCCCTACATTATAAGAAGAATCACTATGCAAAATTTCAGCCTTTTATATCCAGCGGTTTGGTTTGTGCGTTATATGTCAGTCTGTCAGTTACGGAACTGTTTTATATATATATAGACAATAATCGTCCCTGCAATAAAGTCTAATGCTCTAATTGTAGTACTTTTTAGCAGTTTCGTATAGATTCAGATCTAAAGAAGAGCTAAGATGAGAAATTATTATATTATTTGAAACTGAAACATCTAAACGGTTTTAGAGAAAACATTTTTTAATAATTCGGATTGTTACTTTCATATTTGCCATATATAATAAAGAAGGACTTACAAATTGAACTGCTACATTAACAAAAAAATTCCGCCAGAAGAAAATAAAAGGGTAAAGAAGAATTGGAAGATAAATAAAGAATAAGAAGTACTGAGAAGACAATCGGATAGTGCGTTGCCCTCGAAAACACTATCACATTAATACTGATATTTAGAAAAATAAATAATTATGCTAATAAAGTCCGTTAGATTTAGCGGTTGTGAACCTTTTTTCTCCATCAGTCTACCCAAATGTTTCAAAATATAGCATCGATCCACTGACTACAAAAGTACTCCCCAAAAATAGACATTTCTAGATTTAAAAATCTATAACTTTTAATTTAAAATTGCAAAAAAAGTACGACAGGTACACAATTGTTATGATACAAATCACCATAACAGAACTAAGCGGATAAAGGATAAGCCTTTAATGCTGTTTCAAGGGTGAAAAATCTATATTTCTTAAGAACACTGTGGTTGAGATTTCAAGACTCCTTAAAAATTCAAGAAATCCTAAAAATTCAAGACCACTTAAAATTACAAAGCTTTTATAAGATGCAAGCTCGGGCAGCTACGAAAAATGAGAAAATCTTGTATCAGTCTCCGTAGCTAGCTGTGAATAAAATGTACTGTTTTAATTTTAATGCGCATTGCTCGTGTCATATTTAAATGTTGCAGCAACTTAAGAGATGATTTTATAGAGATTTTAAAGTTGAAATTTCATGCATTCGAGTCAGTTTGCTAACTTTGAGGACCGTTAGTAGAGACCGCGACACTGCTTAAGAGGGTAATTTTTCTTGTTGCTGTTGTTACTAATGCCCATTGGCCGGATAAATCCTAACTAGGTCCACTGAAGGAGGCAGGGCGAAGAGATGTAGCTCCTGTTTAGCTCAGTGCTATTGAACGCCACAAAGGTCGGAGGCCGACATTTTAGACCGAGCACGCCTAGGGGTGATATTGTTGTGTCATCATGTACTTTTAAACTAAAACGGTTCCAGCGAAAGCCAACTGATGGTAGTAAAGTAAAACTTTGATTGCTTGGCACTGAGCCTAAAATTTTTGATATATGTGTGTGTGTGTTGTGTTCACTGTTTTTTTTGTGGAATAGTTATGATTATAATAATGTAGAAAAATAACTGAGAATAAAGTAGTGTTCCTACAAATAAAGAGGAATGGTGGTTTCTTCTGCGTCGAATAACACTTTTTAAGATTTTAGGAGCTTAAAGAACGGATCGAGATAGGTAAAATGGCGGTCGAGAAGTAAGATATCTTTTCTTACCTTGTCTTTAGTTGCTGCGTAATAGATATCTAGTGATTGGGTACTTCCTCCCACCCTTACAAATCATACGGACGAAATTTCTGGCTAACAGATTTAACGTGCTCATATTAGGCTTAGACAGGAGAGCATTCACTGGTGCTTGTCGGGCACTCTCAAACCTAATATCTTCAGTGCTAAATCCCCCCGCATTAACCACTCTGCTGCCCCAGGCCCCAAGTATGTAGCACATTATTGCCAACAAGGCGAGGTGGCCTAGTTGGCAAAAGCAGCGGGCCAGTGATTTGAACGGCCCTGGTTCGATGCTCGTCGCTGCAAATCCACCGCCATGTTCACTAATGGTGGCCGGGGCACGTAAAATAGGTCGTGGCTACAATGTCCCCCAAGTTCTCAAATTTACCTCTGGAGGTGCGGGGTCAAGTGTTTCGGTCTCGTCACTTGACTCGGTTCAAAATTACGGGACCGATGTTCTTCGAGGTCAAGTCAAACTTCGGCGCTAGTAGTACCTCGCCTTAGAGTGAAGCTGCTTACTACCCTTCGCCAAGGACCTAGGATTTAAGGACCTAGGTCCTTTGGACTTGGTGTAAGCTTTCCTACACCAAGGGGATTGGAAACAACAGAAGTAGGCTACGGGTTCGATCATTTGCTTTACAAGCAAAAGTAAATTGACAAAGGCGAGAGGGCTTGGAAGATTGTTAAATGGATTTCTTAGTAACATAAAAATGTACGTTACACTTTTATATTAAAAGAATAGCATAATTTTTTGTAAACTTCTTTTCTTGCTTAAATTTGAATTGTACATTTCACATTTAAATAAATAAATGGATTTTCCATGCTATAAGTGACAATAATCTGCACGGAATTTTTTTCATCGTTATAGTAATACAGATGATTACGGCACTGTTTCCAAAACCTGCCTATTAAGACAAGTGGCTAAAGCAAATAAATTTATTATTCTATTATATTTTAAACTGGTTCTATTATTTCCTATAATATTTTTTTACCGTTTTGGAATGTATAAATATATGGAATAGTTGAATATACAATTGAAGATAATTTTAAATATCTTTTTTTTATTGTTCTGAAATATTACAGAACTCATAAAAAAAACATAAATAAAAACTTCACTAAAATTCTAATAAAATATAGATTAAAATAAACTCGTTTCGAGATATTAAATAGTACTAAGATGTTATTCGCCAGAATCATTATTTTCTCATCTTCTATTAAATGTTTTATAACTTGTTTTATTGTAAATTTTCACGAATTTGTAAAAGTCAGTAAAGCAAATCTGATTAAGTGATAACAAAAGCACTTTGGTACAAATAAAAATACGTTAGTGCTAGCAATAATCTACCGAATCTGTCACTATTCTTTTATCATCATTACTTTATAAGTAATACTGTAATAAGTAGTTTGCGAAATTTTTTCGTCTCATGCCTTCTGTCTTATCACATACGAAGTTTTTAAAGTCTAAAAACTGCTTTTAAAATAAGTCATTAGCGAGTTTCAACATTTTGGTTGGAATGTATCACAGAGGTCTGCTGCCCACATTATTAATGAAAAGGTAGGCTGAAACCCTTAGAGGAAAACATATTTTACTAAAGAACAGTATTAATATCTCATTGCATTTTTATAGAATGAAATATTAAACGATAAATTTTTATTGATATACGCTGCAACTTGAGGTAACTAAACGTTGTACATATGTTTATTCATTTTTCATTAATTTCTTCATGTGTAGATGGATTATTTATGAGAATTGTTTACATTTCATTTCTGTATCTTTGTTAATCCTCTAGATGATCATGTTTGCGTTTCGGGTCATATATACCTATGTGATTCTGTTTTGTTTTTGAGGTTTCTACCTCCTCCAGAAAAATGCGACATTTCTGGCCATCCAGTGGGGTTGGTAAGAGGTATGGTCCGATTAAGTAAATAGCGCCCTCCAGCGTCAGGTTTGCGTTTCCGGTCATACATTCCTATGTGATTATTGCTCGTCGTTATGCCTACTATCACCCCTCTGAATTTGTCGAATTCGGCAACACCCTGTATATATATATATATATATATATATATATATATATATACACACAAACAGTGAAGCTTCTCTAAGGCGGGCAATGATAGTTCTGTAAAAAATTGGCCGTTTTGAGAGGTGACCGTCGAATAGGGAGGACTTCTCTATGGCGGCTAGTTATGGTTTATATATATAAAATATAATAATTTTGTATCATATCAATCATATCTTAAGGTTAATGATAAAATTTATTTTTAATGAAATATTTTATCGTAATGTTGTGCTTTCATAAAATATTTTCTCTGTTAAACATTTCTTTAGCAATATTATTTAGCTACATTTTCGCCAACTATTTCTAGATCAAGTTCTTTCTAGTAATAAAGCAAGAGAAATGATCCTTTTGTGCCTCAAGTTCAACTAAGAACTATCGAAGTAATTAGTATAACATCACTTGCGATGATTTTCAGCTTTCACATTTCTTCTTCAAATTTCCTTCTGTGGGACGTGTATCAATGAACGTGATTAATTCGGTGCTCTGATAGAAAAATAATTAATGATTCTCGTGAAAAGAACGAAGATATTGTTTCAAGATATGATATCGAAACTGTAGAATCTCATGTTCTAACATTGTGCGCATTGTATTACATATATTTAGACATAACATTTCCTGTAAAACAAAGATATTATTTTAATTGAATTTTTTAAATTATTTCTTTTAGTTTTAGATGTTGATATCGAGTTTTTTCCTCAAAATTGCAAGAACTTAATATACTTATTCTTTATGATTTCCTTCTAAAGTTACATGATAAGAAAAAAATTTTAAAGTATAAAATTCTACTTTTAAAGCTTGGTCTTTAGCAGGATCTCCCAAATTGAACGATTTCACGCCCTCGGGGGTGGGGGGTTCTGTAACGTCCCAGGGGGGCACTAAATTTAAACTCAGCTAACAACAGTCCTGGTTGCAAAATCAGATACCGATACTTTATCCTGGACTCTAGGCTATAGTACAAAAATTGATAACTGCATTTCCTTCATCCTATTTAGTGGAACATGGGTTCAGTGTAGTCACACACCTGCTGACTAAAAACAGAAACAGACTACAAATAACTTATCGCAATGATTTAAAAAAGCTGCTCACAAAAATAAGAGCAGAACGTTAATAAATTGATAGCAGGACACCTAGTTCCTCCTTCTCATTAGGATTAGTTTTAATGTTGTTCGTATTTTTTTACTTTAATATTATCCTTCGCTATCTTCATTTTCTGTGTGTCATGTGAAGGGTACTATAGTCGATGGTTAAATTTAGGAGAAGGCAATTTCCGTTACATATCGCCCCCCCCCCCCAATCGAAATAAGAGAAGTTCTTGCTGAAAGTTCCATTGACAAAAAATTCTTCAAAAATTTTAAGTTTACCATACGACACAAAATATACAAAAATACAATAAACTTCTAAATTATATAATGTTGACAAAAGAACAATATCTGTACATTGAAATGATGGACTTGAATTTTCCCATCATTTGTCATAGTGAGAAGTTTACTTCATAATTAACAAAGAAAGGACAAATGACAAATTTTTCTCTGTATTAAAACCCATGTATAATCCATAGTATATACAAGTCGATATGTTAGCATATCATAAGAGTCTATATTTTGCTTCTTCTGTTAAAATAATTAAACAAAATTTTCAATTTCAACATGATTACCAAAATATATGCAATGTGATTTAAATCCTCTAGTTATATAACTACACCATCTTTCTCTATTATCCTCATTATTACTAATTTTATAATTTCAAGCTTTGATGCTTTTATTTAAAACATTTTTCTTTACTATATTGAGGGACATACGTAGAAATATAAATACATAAAATGGCGCAGATTTGTTACAGAATCTCGTTCGCTTAAAAAGAAATCTTGTTCGCTTAAAAAGAAAAATTTTCAAGGGGGCGCCGAGTATTTTTTTTTTCGGAAAAGGGGGCGGTAGACCAAATAAGTTAGGGAACCCCTGTTCTATAACAAATTGTGAAACTGAAGCAGCAGTATGAAACTTCAGAGCTCGTTATAAAATTAATATTTGTAGAAAAAAGAATGTAAGATATAAATATTCCACCGTGAAAACGCAACTATTAAAAGTATGATTTCAAAAGAACTATGATATATCAATAGTTCCCCGTTCCAAACTTACAGATGATAAAATCAAAAGGCAAACCCTTAAAATAAAACTTTATTGTATTACAGCGTCAACGATATGATTCATGAGTTCATTGGTTAGAATGTGTGGAGCAATATCTACTGAAGACATAGTTCATTTCGAGAATGAGAGAAAAAACATTAATGAGTTTGGTGTGGGAGATACAGTCGTTAATATTCCGTATACCCCATTTAGACAAATGGTTTAGGTAGCTATATTTTTAAACTATAATGTTGTTTGACGTTCAGTTTTAATTTTCAAAGCTAATTTGAAAAGCAACAACAGTTAGCATTGTTCCCTCGGATTTTTTTTCCTTGGCCTTTTAAGTTGTTCGCCTAATTACAATTAACTGTAAGAGGAATAAAAAAATTTTTAAGCGTTAATTTGCACTAATTTCTCCTTCACTTAAAAAGCACATCCTAAAACACACAATTAGAGAATTTTCGACGTCCAGCCACCTGTTACAGTTATGCTAAATTGAGGTATTTTCTTCGATAGATTCTTCTTTTTTTTAAGATAATTATTTTCATTGTAATTTCTGCTGTAAAAGTTTTTCGATACTTGATATTTATGCATGATATGTCAGCACCATCCCATTTCAGCTTTCGAGTCAAAACTGGTTTAGTCCTCAAATTAAATTATTTAAAGCAATTTATCCTGAAAGAAAATATATTGTCAATCAACCATCATAGAAAGTATATACTCATTAATTACTTTTAACAACTTATCTGCTGTGCAAAAAAACTCGCATATTTTCTAAGTGAAAAAAAAATTGATAACAATGTTATCCGGTTAAAGTAAGCAGTCAGACCTGTACAGTTACGTTTCACATGTGGTCTGTATGATAATTTTTGTGACTAATTCCCCTTCCTTCATTATCCTGAAAATATTGTACTGTCCCTAATATTTGGATAGAAAACAAAAAATAGTAATTTATCATGAAATAAAATAAAATGTCAGAGTTCTTGCAGTTGCACCTGAATTACAAAATCCTAACAAAAACTCAATTATTTCATTTACAAAAGGGAAGTTGAACTTTGAATGATATCAAATAAGAATCTGCAGAGCTTCAGCTCGCGGTTTTTGCTTTTAAAGAGTTAACATTCTCATTTACCTCATAATGTAAGTAAAACTAATTACACCAAAATATATTCTTACTTTTAACTTTTCTCCTTCGTAGTGATATCAAATAAGAATCTGCAGAGCTTCAGCTCGTGGTTTTTGCTTTTAAAGAGTTAACATTCTCATTTATCTCATAATATAAGTAAAACTAATAAACACAAGAAAGTATTCTTACTTTTGACTTTTCTCCTTCGCCTTGCCTAATAATCAGTAAAAACTCGTCTTCAACCGAATACAGCTCCGCTTACGGCACGGAAGCAGGAAGGAATTAACGAAACTATGACCAGAAACCTTTCTATGCCAGGGATTCACTTTTACGTAACGATACAACTCGAACGCCAGGAGATAAGGCTTTTGTGAATGTGACTCAAACATACGCAGTCAATTTCCTGTCTTCCTTGCATGAAAGTTGCGATTAAAATTAAGTATCAGCTGAACCAGTAGACTCCTTTTCCCATTTTTCACGACGTCGTGTTAAGAAAAGTAAAGATTTATGTAAAATAGTATTAGTATCATGGTCATAATAAAATATAATAGCGTGTATGGGAATATATATTGCGAATATAAATTTACTCGTGTTTATAATATTACATAGCTTCTAATATCTAGAATATCAGTATTTGTGGACAAATCAAAATCAATTAATAAACTAATGAAATTAATCCACAGTAATGTACAATTAACAAATTCATATTATGCATCAAGTTTGTTGTTACAGATAAGTATCGTGGAAGCAATCACATGGGTTAGTTTGTGACATGCGATATATTTGGGCTTATGTTTGGGCCAAAACGTCAAAACGGCGTACCCAATCTGGGGAAAACACTATACAATTGATCACCGGAAAACAAACTATCCTGTTGTAAAACAGAAGAAACTTGTTCATAAGAAATCAGGAAATAATACGTAACAACTTAAAGGAAAGAAAATTTTAAGGAAAAGATGGTTTTATTCCAAGACCACAAAATATCACGAGGTTAAATGAAAGGCAAATGTGTCCCCTTTTCATGGCAAACTTATAAATTCCGCAGTCCTCGGAAGTAACTATGCAAAATTTGATCCAGATCGATTGAACGACTTCATAAATATATGGAAATAATACGAAGACAGACTTTTAATTTTGCTAGCATAAATATTTGAGTAGATCTAGGACTTGGAAATTCTAAAGGAGTTTTAAAGGTATATTTATCTGCATTGGAATTTTCTATGATTTCATAAAAAATTAATGAAATGAATGTAAAAATCATATCTGATAATTTAAAGTACGTGGAGAATTATTCTCTTTAAAATAAATTCAAAACGTCCTTTTCTTCTTTCTTCGTGATGAATGACTATTTATTCTTCAACGCATTCTCAGGAATTACATAATCTACTTTTAAGTCAAGTTCCCCGAAATCAGCCAGGAAATTGGGATATTTAGACATATAAGGGTGACCCAAATAAAAGTGAGACTTTTGTTTTAATGGCAGTGGTTAAATCCAGAGCTTTGCGTTTACACCAGAAGATGACGTTGTACATTACGAAACAAAGCCGCTATCGTCGGAAAGTGTCAGTGGGCTGTTTGAAGTGTTTAAGGAAGATGATTACGTACGGTCGAGACATGGATTCATCCAAACAGTCCCTGCGAGCGGTTATTCAATGTTTGACGGTAGAAAGTGTAAGTGAAGCCGAAATTTATCGTCCTGAGAGGTATGCGTATAGGCATGAGTGTCTGTCACAGTGCACAGTGTTCAGATGTTTTAGGGAATTTCGCAATGGACGTGTGAGAACGAGACATACCGAGACCTGCTCAAGCCCACTTGGCCATTAGTATGGAATCGACTGCCGTGGACAAGATTTACTGCGGACCTTGACCATCCTCTTTCCCGACCTGTCGCCCTACGACTACTATATCTTCGGCCCACAGAAAAAGGTTTTCAAGGGCCACCGGTTTTCAGAAGATGCAGAGGTCCGGGACATTGTTCAAGATTCTTTCTACAGACAACCACAGACTTTCTTCACTCAGGGTATCCAAAATCTAATAAGCGCTGGGACGCTTGCTTGAACCGACAAAGTGACTATGTATAGTGGATATGTAGCTCATGTTGTTTACATCACTATTGCTTCCTGTATGTTTACATATTCCAACAATGAACTATTCTAGGAAACAAAACCAAAAGTCTCATTTTCACTTGGGCCGCCCTTATATATATATATATATATATATATATATATATATATACAGGGTAAGCCAAAAGTTCGTAAAAACTTTAAAAATTCATAAAAAGGAAGAAATTATGATAAAGAAGTGCGGTTTGCAAGAAAGGACTCACAAGGAAGCCGAATTTTTTAGTATTAAGATAAAAATGAGTTAAAAATCGCCAGTAGAAGGCGCTGACTTCCCGAAACACAATGAGCAGGACAACAGTACGTTCCATTCATTTATTCTTGCTATAACAATTGTTCAACATGACCTCCAGAACATTGTACGATACAACTAAAGCAACTCTTAACAGCTCGACCAACAACGTTCGATCATGTGGTGATAAACATTCAGAAAATGGATGAGATATCCTCGTCTATTACGGTCATTTATTGCAAGATTGATTTGCATAATGCTGCTGAATTTCTCGCCGTCAGCGCCATCAACCGGTGACTTTTTTTTTGTTGATGCTAAAAAAAAATGCGGCCTCCTTGTGAGCCCTTTCTTGCAAACCGCACATCTTTATCATAATTTCTTCCTTTTTTATAAATTTTTAAAGTTTTTACGAACTTTTGGCTCACGCTGTATATATATATATATATATATATATATATATATATATATATATATATATATATATATATATAAAATACCAATTTTTTTTTTAAAATGTAAAATGCACATTTATTTCTCCCTTCGGAACCTCATATTTTCGAAGAGAATCTGGGGTTGCAAAACTATCTCCTGAACTGAAACATCTTATCCACCCAGACTAGATGACTATTATCTCTCCTCGTTTTTGGCTGTCCATTAACACAGTGTCATAGACAGAACTGGTTTCAGCTTTTATTTGCTCGCCTGACACTCTGGGAAAAGCAAAAGATATGGCAGAATTTTCCGAGCTTACCCTTTTATTAGATTTCCTTCCTCTTCTAAACTATATTTTTTATTCGAAGACCACTTGCTTCCCCAACGATCACCAATCCTAGTTTTCTCTTTTTTGTAGCCCTGGTTAAAGCAGTATGCTGTAAATGTAGAAGGTTTTTAAAAAAAGTGACAGAAAAAGAATGAAACAAGGTCGAAGCAGAAAAAACAACATAATTCTTTGAAACTTGCTTTCTGCAACCGTCCCTTAAATTACTCCGTGTATCGCTCTTTTACCATACTAAATTGCAGGAAAGCATCAAAACTAGTTAATGATTAACTAACAAAATACCTAATGAAATACATTTAAAGAGGAAATAATTAGTGCGTAACAGTTAATTAGTATATAACAAATATTTTTAATATGTATCCGCAGGTTTTCGCTCTTTTCCCTAGTTTCTTGTTTCCTTCTCTTTTTTTATATATTTCTAGCGTTCATAATAATTGCTTTTCAAAGTTTTCTGTTGAGGAATAGCAACAGTCTCTCCGAACCATTTTGCTTGCTTTCACAGTGCATTTTCGCACAGGGCGATTGATGAAGAAACCGGTATAGACTTTTGAATTTCGCGAATAGTTTTTTTTCTGTTTATAGTGAATATTTGAAGTGCTTTTTCTTGTCATACTTAATTGTGTTTTATCTTAATTATGACTCTTAATTAAAAACGGGAGTATGATTCAGTAATGTCTCTCATTTTACGTTTTATATACCCTAATAGTCCACTAATGAAACTGCGAAATCTAATATCATGTAAACGTCCATCTTGTTTCCCGAACCATCACGTCTTCAAAAAACACGCTGTGATATACTATATACTGGTCTATCTCAAACATCGTTCATAAACATCCTCTTTCGACCACTTTACGAGTATATTTATATCTGTCTGCTTAGGCAAATACTGTTGAATAAAATGCGAATGCATAATTAAACGCAAAAAAACCTTTCAAGCGAACTCCATTTAACTATAATAAACTCTCATGGTCTCCATTATTATTCAAATCCTAAGGAGTGGAGAAGCTTGTAATTTTAAATTTCTCTCTCCAGTGACTTTCACAGACTCTGAAATATGTAACTGCGACATAACAGATCCTTTTAGGAAAGTTTGAGAGAGAAAATAGAGTTCCTATGAGCATCAAAATAAAACTAGCTCGGAGACGTATCTAGGAGCCTAAATAAAATCTGTTCATTCATTGAAACTACAAATGACAGAATCGTAATATTCATAAATGATATTAAGATAATGTAATTTTAAGAGATATAAAAGATATTTAGGAGCTTTTGTTTATAGTTCAGTTGTTTTCTCCGAGTTTCTTTAAGTGCGGTTAAATCATCGGCTGAAATTGTATTACTTTTCATTAGCTAAATGATTGCTTTACATTCTAAACATGAAAACCATAACTATAATGACCGTAAGTAACCAAATGTTCACATCATAAAAGCCTAAATAATAACTAATATTAATGTAATGGCATGTTAATTTTCTTCAGGATCGCAGTTTTTGGGAAGTACACTGGGACAATGAATAAACCGAAAACATAGCAAAACTCTTATCTTAATTTTTAATATGATCGGGATGTTTTTTGCAAGTTTGGATGTACCATGGTCGCTGCACTAGAATTTTAATTAAATGATACTACTCTACTGAAACAAAACTATATTGAAAGGTAGCAGTCGTGTGTGCATTGTGTCTTTCTGTACTTATTGATAAAGCTTCTGTGAATGAAATTCAATTAGGTGTTACTCGTATAATCAACGTATAATCTTTTCAACATCGCGCGCTTCATCTCTTATTACGTTTATTTTTTTTTTTACATCTTTGTCTGAAACGTGCATCCTCGGACGTGCTTAATTGCATTAACAGACGAAGGAAAAGAAAAGAAAATCGTCTGTAAAGAAAATAATGAAAACAAGATATCAGTATAGATTAAGTTTCCGAATTCTGATGCTGGTTTCTTTCATACAACATTATTAGACTTTTTCGTTTAATTGTATATCTTCTTTTCCAGAGTGTTTTTAAAATATATTGTAACAAGAAATCGTCATCAAATTATGATATGATCCGCTCCATAAAAAAGACTCTGGCCGATTCAGATTTCTGAGGTTTTAAACAACTTTTATTCATTTCTGTCGTACAACAAAATTACGGAAATTTCCAACATCAGTGCAAAATCTTGATCTTGGGATTTCGATGGAATCTGACGTTTAGTTCTCCGAAGGGATGGAAAAAAATCACTCTGATATTGGAAAAGAGAGACATTTTTGGGGTTATCTTGGAAAGAATCTACTTAAAAAAAACCACAACAATACACGTAACATCAACCCGGCGGAAGAGAGATTATATTCAAGACAATTTAATGTATGCGCGTGTGAATTAGCTGTTGTATTATTCTCCTACGTTCCTCTTATATCCCTCTATGCATTCCAAATTTAACTTTTTCGTGTCTTTTCTAGTCTTGAATGCCGTAAAAGCCGCCCACATTGTATTTTGGTGTTCTTGAAATTTTTGGTATTTAAGTTCGGCTTGCTACATCAGATTGATTTAGCACACACAAAAACGCTCAGAATAGATAAAACCAAATTTTAATAAAATTGAACAAATTGAATACTCGGTTGCAAAAATGCATATATTAGAACCGAAAATAAGGGGAAATAATGAGTTAACAGAACAGTGTTCTACGCTTGCATAACAAACTCATCTTATATCCGGGTTGAGAGATGCGTCAGTCAAAATTTGCATTGATCCTTCGTTAATTTT
The DNA here is from genome assembly GCA_907164885.2 of Dolomedes plantarius. Lineage (NCBI taxonomy): Eukaryota > Metazoa > Arthropoda > Arachnida > Araneae > Dolomedidae > Dolomedes > Dolomedes plantarius. Next base: position 159,944,229 of record OU015498.1, on the reverse strand, counting down.
CGAGCAGTCGTATGCAGCTCCTGTGCTGTCGCAAGTAGATACAGTATGATAATTAGTGTCGAAAACTCGGTCCGAACGACAACCAAGACATGAACATCACTGTCCTGTCTTCTTATAGGGGGCATTGTTGGTTCACTTCCTGGTAACTCTAACAATTTGCATACGAAACAAGCTGTGTCTATGGCCAGATATCCTCAGGATAATTGTCTGCGCCGCGCCGTATTAGAAAAAAGAAAACTGTCCTTAAAAACTTTTCTGACGAATCAAGTCAGTTAATATTATAGCCCTTAATTTTTAGAAGCCCTTTTATCCCAATAAGCGAGTCTGCTTAATAAGAAATTTAAAAAACATTAAAATGTTTCACTGGGGTATTCTTGCCGCTGTGACGATTATAAACCCAACTAAGTGCCTGTTTACATAGGAGTCTATAGGATTCACATAGGTTCACATAGGAGTCCTGTGTGATCAGGCCCTAAGGGTCTATAACCGTCAGATCCCTTAAATATTAATCTGAACATTTATTGCCGTAAATAAAAAATTAAATTATGTTAATCTGTCAATAATCCTTTCTTGAATGATTTCATAGACTCTCTTGTAAGTCGTCAAATATGTGTAAATTTATTCAACGATTGGGCAGACAAGCACTGTATTTCCATTCGTTACCCTTTTTGAAATATAAATTTTTGAAAGTCTTCTAAACGTCTACTGTTAATGTTCAAGCATTGAATAATCAATCGATAGGGAATATGTCGATATTTAAACTGTGTCTAAGCTGTATGTTTTCCTAAAATCTTGAATTCTGGAAAGAGATGATAAAGTATTCTAAGCCATCAAAATATGATATGTTCCATCTTAGGTTATTAAATCAAGCCTGATTCTCATCCAGAACTCAACACTGTCTGTCACTTATTTCAAATAATGCGAAGGTTTGTGAGAAATCAATACGAATCAGACTCAATGCGGATTTCTCCCCCAAACAAAATTCAGTCTGAATCGCATAACTGCAATCAACAGACCGTGATCGGCAGATCTTCTAATCCATTCAACAAAATTTACTCTAACAGGAGAAACTAAAATCAATAAAACTGAAATGTAAAAACTCCTCTATAGTGAATTTTAGTATTAAATAACGAAGTTTTTATTAAATTTGATAGGGTTGTAATTTGCAGAACAAATTTTATGTCAATTGAGCAGATGTAATGCAAACTCTTAACACTAAATGAATAGATAAAATGATGTTATACAGGGGAATCGATCTCCGGTCGTTTTAATACTGAAACAGTGATCACGATGTTCAGCTTTAGACTAAAAACATAATGGTAATCCCTGAAATGTAAATTAGGGTGCTTTGATACCCCATTGATCTTTGTGTACGGCTTAATCCAAACTTCAATGAAAGCATCGTGTATTTAGTAAGCGGTTCTTTTCCTACTGATCCATGCAAAATGAAAATATTTGAAAAAAAATAAGTCATTAAAATATCTCAAAAGAACGTATTTCTTTCTACATGCTTCGGGGTTAAAAAAGGCAGAAAAAAATCTAAATATAAAAAAGCAGAAATTTTCAGTTAGAAATCTTAATTACTTTATCTTTGAAAAACACTGCAGATTAACAGAAATCAGTAAATAGCTCATTTTTTTTACTAATTCTCGTAGGATTTTTCATCACTAGAGTAGGGTAGTTTTTAAAAAGTTATAGCCTTTTTTGTTATATATATATTTTTTTAAGCAAATATCGGTCATTTTGCCACTAGGCCATTAAATCACGGGCTCTCCAATATTTTAAAACATGAAAATTATAGCTTTTTATTGCTAGCAATTATTTGTCATTGATATGTTTTTTTCAAGTATAATGAACAAATATGAAGCCATTATTTAAATTCTGAATGGCTTTTCCGACTCCAGTTCAACATCAGACTGTGACTGAATACATAACCCCAGAACAATCCGCCTCCAAACTGCTATTAAAAAATTGCTCTTCCATCCATGAAAACTTTTCTGGCAGAAATCCCGCCTACAGAAGCAATATTTCATATGTCTGCCCCCGATGTAGTCACATACTTGTTTCCTCTCGTCAAGCACTTTGTGCTGTCGTTTCAATTTGTGGCGCTAAAAATAATCTCCGAAGGGATTGAAGATTCAAAAGAAGTTTAAAATGACGAGCGGGAAAAATGTTAAAACGTGTGACGACGCGAAGGAATTAATGATCTAGTATAAAATTTATGAGCATGTTAAGAATCTGCTGAGCTTCATCAGACAGTTTCCTCTTTATGACACTGCGATTAGGGTATGAATAACAAGTATCATATTTGGAGGAATCATAGTTAGAATGCCAACGGCGACACAATATTTAGGGTCAATATCCGCTCAGTAAGAAATATAGAATTGTTTCAATGGAAATATTCCAATATATTGCCATAATGTCCCCAAGTTTTGGCGATCGATTGGATTTATTGTCAGTATCTGATTATTAAGGCTTTTATGTACTAACCTTATTGGATTCACTCACCTCAATGTTAACCTATGGAGAAAATGTGCCCAAAGATTGCCGACTAGGACTAAAAGATTTTTTTTTAAATTGTACTCCGTAATATAGAAAGGAATTTGACATCTTGGGGCATTTTTTTTCATTTTTTTTTAAAAATGCAAATAATATTTTTAATTTTAAATTATTCGGGGGAAAATTCTGGTATAGTGTATTTTAAATGCTCCTAAATTCCTTTGGACGAAATTTATAAAGTGAATTGTGTTGCAAGGTGCCGAAATGTTCAGGCTATCTGAAAATACAGGGTCATCGAAAAAGGTTGGACACATTTCGAAAGCTCATAATTCTAAAATAAACTGAGCAAACTCAATAATATTCTTTTCAAACAACTTGGCAAGTGTCCAAGATTTCTAAATGTAACTGGTACGCAACCGTGACGATGAACGTTACGCAGGAATGATGCGAGGTGGAAGAGGTCTTCGCTCGGCTTTCCGTCAGTGCAATGGTGACCGTTTAGGAGAAATCTCAATGTGTGTTGTGGTTAGCAGAGTAGAAAACTAAAACAGTTCAGAAAAATTACAGTCGTGTTTATCGCAAACAACCACCGCCTGAACTTTCTCCTGAAAAGTCGCCATTTCACTGACGGAAAGCCGAACAAAGACCTCTTCCACCTCGCATCGCTTCTGCGCAACGTTCAACGTAACGGTTGCGTACCAGTTGCATTTAGAAATCTTGAACACTTGCCAAGTTGTTTGAAAAGAATATTATTGCGTTTGCTCAATTTATTTTAGAATTATGAGCTTTCGAAATGTGTCCAACCTTTTTCGATAACCCTGTACTATTTTTATTGGATTATCAGCATTTATGGAGCTTTTAATAGTAGATACAGTTTCTCCATAGGTTAACACTGAGGTGAGCGAATCCAATAGGGTTAGTACACAGCAGCTTTAACGCATATATTCTCCTTATTATCCCATCTTCTGTTTCTTCAAAAAAAGGTTCCAACATGCGGGTTATTTCACCTAAAATATTACTGTTTGCTCAAAACATTTCGAATTAAAAGCCAAACTATCAATATAACATAAAGGTTCAATTTGTTTTTCGTTTTTTAATGCTGCAGGTATTTAACCTGAGAAACCACCCTCCACACACACACACAGACACCACGAGATTTGTTGGCTCATTTCATCCTTACGGAAGCATCCCAGTGAGTGAACGACCCCTATGAGGTGATAGCTGACAAACATCCATGCTTTGGCAAGGATTCGAAACCAGGCCCACGTGGTTGAACCCTGCGCGTCACTATTTACAGTACAGCGGGATGTAGCTAACTTTTAACTATTGGCTTTGCCAAAATATGTTCTGAATCATCCTGGCCGATTGGAAACTATTCTTAATTAGTGACTAATTTTACAAAGCATTCTGAGAGCTCTAAATAAGAAGTTGTATATTAAACGGAAAAGAATTTTTGAAAAATATTGGCTATTTTTTTATAAATGCATTAATTGAAAATCAAAAATTATGTTTTAATGGGAATTTATTTGGAATGATTTCGAAGATTATGTGCTAGTCTTCTTATCTGGCGGAACTACACAAAATATATATTGTAGAAGTATTCGCTTCTAAATATTCTCGAAATATAGTTGAACATTATCGTCTTCTCAATACTTGCGGAAAATTTGCTTACGACATAGGAAGACAAATTCATAAGGATAAATTTTGCAAGCAATTAATCCTCTGGATATCGGATTCCTTTTAACACAACACGCAAAAAAAGGAAGCGTTAACTAAGTCAAGTGAAAATCTGCATAACTAACAATAATAAATGTTGAAAAACAGCTGAATGTAAATTAAATATATGAATAAGATCTATCGGAGGAGCGATAAATAAGCCCTTAATGAAGTCTTGGCACGTCATTATAGTATTATGATTAGCAGATTATTTGCCAAGCAATTTTTCCGCGTGTGATTTGAAAGCTAGCCTAGGTCTTCTAAAATGGAAGAAAGAATGTCGGGGCAAGAATTTGTATAAAAGTTAGATTCTCTAACGCGGGAACCAAACAAAAAAAAATTATTTTTATGGTGTTCGGAACCCATCCGTCAGTCTGTAGACACAGCGCAGCAAACAGGAGGAATATTGTCCATCAGTTTGACTTTGTACCATTTTAGCCGAAATCGATTTTATAAAAGAAGCTATGATTGTTATCATGCTACAACCCGCATTTCGCTCGTTTTGTCCTTCTTGGTGAAAATTGTGGTGAAAAAGCTTAACATTAAAGTCAGATTACTGTATTTCACTATTGAAAAGTTTTATCTTTTAACGAACGTCGTTTAGTTGAGTCTTTATGATTACTTTTGTCCTTTTCTTTAAATGAATTTTTGTTGACTTCACAGCTGGTAACTTTCCCATTCGGTGATGAGATGAGGTTTGGTCTTCGTTTTTACTCCCCTTTTTCATAAAAACCCCTCACTTACACTGTCATTTACACCCTCTCCTTTATATCATTGGGAGAATGAAAATGGGGCGAAAATATGAAGCATGTGCCGTTTATGTAAAATTCATCGATGAGTGAAAATGCGATTTGATACACCCCTTACATTTTATGCCGCGTGAGTAAGATCCTTAGAGTGGTAAAAAATAGCGCCGACGGGAGGAAGCTTTACAGGCTTTACAGGCTGCTTATGACGATCTCTAAAACACTATCACGTTCCAAGTGCCATAACATAAACCCAACTGGCTTATATTACAGCACTAAGAATGTAAAAAATATAGGAACTAAGTTCTAGGTTTTTATGTAAAACTAGCTGAAAACCCGCGCTTCACTACGGAGTACATTCAAATTAAATACAACGGTCAACGTATGCAATTTATGCCAAAAAATAAATATATATATTTATAATAAATGCGATGATCAATGTATACAATTGATGTAAAATATATATCTATCTATATATATATATTTATAAAAAAATCGTAAGGGATATGCATTTTTTTTTTATAATATCCAATCGTCTGCTGCATTAGAAAGAGAAAAAAATATTTTTTTTGTCTATTTAGTTGTTACGCACGTGACGATAAATTTATTGAAAGTACCAGAAAAAGAAATCAAGTGATCAGCATTTAATAAATTAAATTCTAAAAATTAATCTTTAAAAATTCACCAAAAATCAGGAAATGGAGGTAAAAATTCGAAAAAAATTTCATTTTGAAGGAATTTTTATGATCTTTCTCGTGATATAAATTTTATAACCCTCAATGTATTATTTTAAATGCAAACGTAAAAAAAGTTTAAAAAACAGCTTAAAAATTTAATTTAAAAAAATCTAAGAAGAATTTTTGAAAAATATTTCTTAGTGCACCCCTACACTATTAGAAGAATCGCCATGCAAAATTTCAGCCCTTTAGGTCCAGCGGTTTGGTCTGTGCGTTGTATGTCAGTCAGTCAGTGAATGAATGAATCAGTCAGTTACGGAACTGTTTTATATATATAGATCAGCATGCGTTTCCCTTTGCATAGATAGATTTTTGTTTCTTGAGTCAGCATCGTAGACACTTAATCTTTTTTATTAAATGGGGTGAAAATAACTACTCAAAAATCTAAAGACTACTTTTTCCTATTTTTTTCCAAATACGTTTAAATAAATTAATTGTGGTGAAAGTTGGATGTGCTTATCTAGAATCCTGAATAAAGAAAGTGTTTAGAGCTTACAGCTAATAGTAGTAAGACTTTAATGTTATCTAAAATTTTAAAATACTAACTTCATTTCCTCTAGCAATTTCATTAAAATTAAAACTCTAAAAATATACTTTTAGCTGAACTATGTGATGTCTATTTCTGCAAAACTTACATTAAATCACTATTTAGGCTACTCGTCTTGATAGTTTCCTAGTAGTTTTCGATTAAATCTGACAAGAAAAGAATTCTCAAAATCTTTTGTATAAACTAATGTAACGAATACAAACTATACAACACCCATGAATATCAATTTATGCTATAAATAACTACTTTTCAATAATGAAATGTTGCTATCATACAGTACACAATAATATTGCATCTTTAGCGTAAAAATATTCTATCTTTTAAAGATAATAACGAATCGAAAGAACAACTCTAAATTAAAAAATTAAGGGGAAAAAGTGTATATATATATATATATATATATATATATATATATATATATATATATATATATATATATATATATATAAACGCATATATTCATACAGAAATTTCATTAAATATATAAACTTTTCATGAATGTAAAATATGTTACATTGGGATATTATTAGTTATTTCAAACCTCCTCGTTTGCCACAATATCAAAAAAAACATATTTTTTGAAAGTGTGTAAAATTAGAACGAAAATAAACGCTTAGAAGTTTAAATAATACGACCGAACCCTCTAGATTATTTTCATAATATGAGAATACTACTAATTCTTTAATAATCAAATTTTTTATTTTTTTTAATTTATATATATTTAAAGGGAAATCTATTTATGGAACCACTAGGACTAATTCTTAGTATAAAATGCTTTATTGTATTCAGCAAAATTCATATCAAATTCCCATGTTTATTTTTCTTTAAAGGGTTTTTTTTTCTTATTTTTCCAAACACATACGCTCTCATACACTCTGCACGAGGAGCGATGGTTGAAATATTAAGGATTTGGCATTTAGAGAGCTCGAGTAGCGCGGAAAGGACAGGTGGCTGCATCCTTTCAGAATGGGTTTTACCCAGTAGGTGCAGATCTGTTGTGTCGTCGAGCAGTAAAGAATGGTCGTAGCCACTCTTTACCACCCAAAAGAGAAGCACGTGATAGCAGAAAAAAAATAACAACTGCAGAATTGAATTATTTTGTTAAGAGATTATAAACGAAATAAGAGAAAAACAGGGGGAAAAAGACGTTTTTCTTTTAGCGTTTAAAATGTGCTTTTAACTCTTCGGAGGGAATATCTGCCTCTCAGGCAGCTGTGGCTTCTTTATTTAACGCTGGATCTCCCACCCCCACCCTTCGACCTTGGGTACTGTGAGTCTACAAATGCTTCAGTCAACATCTTATCTTCAGTGTAGAAGGGTGATTCAGGACGCCAGCCATCAATTATTCAGGTAAAAGTTAGATTAATCAGAACAAAAATTAGAAATACCAACCCAATCACTCGTTAGACTAACTAAATTCCTCTACAAAACGAACCGTGATATAACCTGTGAGAATTGGTTCTGTTCAATAGAAGCTGGTCGAGAATTAAGGAGAAATGGTTTGATGATTCTAGCTACCCTGAAATGTAATAAACCACAAATACCCTCTGAATTTCTAGTTAGGAATACCTGGGAAAGAGATATTTCATCTATATCTGCCTTCCAGGCAGATGTTACCACTATGCGGGAGAAGAATCATGGTCCCACTGAAGGGTTAGGTAAATAAAAAAAAATAGATATTTATTTCATTAGTAGACTTAAATGGAGTTCAATTTCAGGAAAAATTTTTAATAAGTACAGAAAATTTAAGTGGCATAAGTTTTACCTAATCGTTAGTAGTATTTATTATAACTCTGTTGGGTTCTATATTATTTGTTGATTCGACTATATAGTGAAGTTCGCAAAATGGAAAGTACAGACACTTATCGGTCGGTGCAACTTTTTATTTTTCAACTAGCAGATTTGTTTAAAAAAATAAAAATAAAGTAAAAATAAAATAAAGTCTTATTATATCTAAATGTTCTAAATCTTACAAGAATTATTAAATTATTTCTTTTAATGTCTTCATATCAGTTGAAGGTGCGATTTGACACCGAGGTCAAGTTCCAACTTTATTTAACGCATTATAAATAAATGAATTATTAAATGTCTAAGCAGCTACCGAAAAAGTTTAAACTATCCTTTGGTATGGGAGGTAATATTCGAGTGGAATTAATTTAGTTTCATATAATTACTAACTATTTAGTTTCAAATATTCTTTTAAGGTATCCCCAAATATTGAATAAAGCAAGTCTCACTTGAAAAATATTAGATCTCTGGACTTAAAATCTCAGTTCCCCCACAAAGACTGTACATTGAAATCAGTTACTACTAAAATTTGTAATAATATATAACATTAGGAAGAGAGAAAAGAGACAGTTAGCCGTTCATCAAACATTCTTTTCTTTTGGTACAAAATAATCGATCAAAATCTTTTCATAATCAAATACGCACCGGGGATTATCAAAATTTATTGCTTCAACGATTATCGTGATAGATTATTTCGATGATGGCTATGATAACTGTTTCGCTGATTATCATCATAGACATTTCATTGAATATCAGGATTAATTGTTTCCACTGTCCACGTGCTCGTCTGTTAAACGAAACTGAGATAACACCGAACTAATTCTTACAGCTCATTTTAGTAAAAGAAAAGAGTAAAATTAATAAAACTTTTCCTAACAACCTGAAGCATACACTTAACTTTATTAAAAAGGTCACTGGGTGTTTTAAAGACAACTAAAAAGTGAATAACAATCATTCTTCATTAGTTATGAAATTGTTCGTTGTCCCAGTGAAATTAAATTTAAAATATTTTATAACGAGGTGACGTTTTGTGCTTAATCTTGCCTGAGTAAAATAATCTTTCTTTCGGGAATTTAAAAAAAGTACATTCCAGTTATCTCAGATGGATTTTCCCCTGTACAGTAGAATAGCCAACAAGTCTATAAGAGATGGTTTATGGTTGATCCCCCAAACACACAAGGATAATACATTTTTAATTTAAATTCGACTCGCAATCTGTTCCAGGATTCTCCATAACGTTTTGAGTGGATAAAATAATGTAGAAGGGCTGATCTGTCTGCTATCAAATGATTAAAGTTACCCTGAGCGCAAATATTATTTTCAATTTGCAAACATTTTCTAATGATTAATTGCTTCATATGAGTCTTTATATAGGAATCATTATGATCATAAAAAATACTAGAACAATTTGAACTTTAAAATTTTTAAGAAATTTAAAATTCAAAACTCAAAGAATGCATATTGATGACTTTTCTGCCGAACCAATATATCTGTTGTACATGAGTTTCAAAATAATGTTTCATCAGATTTTATGCAAAAATAAGGATTGTAAAATTTTCAATAACTTAATGGACAAAAAAGACATTTTTTTTTCCATTTAGTTTTTACGCCAAGGAAAATATTTTTGAATTTTTACGCGTAGTAAAATAATAGTCTGTTCAATGAAAACGAAGAGGATGCTATAAAAATTTTCACAGATTTTTTTAAATTTTACGTTGTGAAGAACTGAAAGCATACACTTTGAAAAACGCCAGATCTTTAAAAATTCTATTCCAAGTTAAAACAAAAACAAATATATATTTATATATACCGGGTGGTCATAAAGAAACTTTGCCGATATATGGACCTCTAGCGGCTGTTCCGTTCAACCGATCAAGATGAGATTTCAGATATAGTTATTCAGAGGAATGAGCTCGCGATTCTGTGAACGGCAACCAAGTGGCGCTCACGGTTACGGTTATAGGTACAGAAACTCGAAATTTTCAAATAGCAACACCCATTTTTCCCATCGCAAAATGCTCAGCGAATGCGAAAACCCTAAAGAGCGTTGGAACGGTACGTGTATCACAAAAAAAGGACTCGTTATGCACGCACAAAAAACAGCTCTGCGAACGACCTATAAAAACGATATATGGACCTCTAGCGGCTGTTCCATTCAACCTATCGAGATGAGATTTCAGATATAGTTATTCAGATGTATGAGCTCGGGATTCTGAGAACGGCAACTAAGTGGCGCTCACGGTTACGGTTATATATAGAGAAACTCAAAATTTTCAAATTGCAACGCCCACTCTTTCCCGTCGCAAAATGCTCAGCGCATGCGAAAATCCTAAAAAGCATTGGAACGGTACGTGTATCACAAAAAACGGACGCATTATACACGCACAAAAAAAAAGCTCTGCGAATGGCTAAAAAAAAAACACGATCAGAGAGCTTTTTATCGGTTTTCTACGCTGAATATCTGGCGAACCGCATTCTGTGATTGGTTTCTAGCCTCTGTCATATGCAAATTTCATCCATGCGCCCCGGTCGTGTATTTTTTGGCCGTTCGCAGAGCTGTTTTTTGTGCGTGTATAACGCGTCCGTTTTTTGTGATACACGTATACCGTTCCAACGCTTTTTAAGGTTTTCGCATGCGCTGAGCATTTTGCGACGGGAAAAAATGGGCGTTGCCATTTGAAAATTTCGAGTTTCTATACCTATAACCGTAACCGTGAGCGTCACTGTGTTGCCGTTCTCAGAATCCCGAGCTCATACCTCTGAATATTTATATCTGAAATCTCATCTCGATAGATTGAACAGAACGGCCGCTAGAGGTCCATCTATCGGCAAAGTTTCTTTATGACCACCTGGTATATATATATATATATATATATATATATATATATATTAGTCAAAAGACACCTCTTAAAGCACAGTAACCCAACACACGAGTAACTCTCAACTAATTTCAATTTAAAAACGATCACCGTATAGGTTATCAAACTACAAACTTCGTGCTTTCGGAACAGGTGTTTTTCCCCATTACACTTGCAACTGTCCCGATTCAATTGTCTAAAAAATTTTATCGAGGGCTTTAAAAAGAGGATCACTCAACTAACACAACAGAAACTATGGAAAACGCATATTACTACGGCGCAGTACTTTAGTCAAAAGCATGAAAGAGAGAGTCGTCCCAGAGTATATCCGATGCTTTTTGACTTTATAAATCCTCCCAAGTGTGTATATAAATATAAATATATATATATATATATGTGTGTGTGTGTGTATACATTTGATGCGCAAAATATTATAAAGAGGGATGTAACTTTGAATGTGAATCGACGCAAACAGATAAGCTCTATCCACGAGTAAATAACATCCCATCCAAACTGAAAATATATCATGACTCAGGGTAATAAACAAGTCCAAAAGACTTCAAAAGATTTACATTTTTAGACGCTTTCTCCTAAGGATTCATTCTTTGATATCTTTGACAGAAATTTTGATTTTTCTGATTTTTACTAATATTTTAACTGATACTTCCCTGTACATTTCATCACCCTGTACCTTACAGAAACTCAGATCTGTGCATGTAGACGATATCAAAAGTTTGAACAGAATAACATATATTTTGAAATGAAAGATTAAATAGTGAATATCACATTTTACATGCTCTTGTAGACAAACAGTTAATCTGTGCCTTAATAGTTACTTATTTTTGTTCTTTTCTCTCTCACACACACACTCTATTTATATATATATATATATATATATATATATATATATATATATATATATATATATAATGTAAAAAGTAAACAATAGAAATAAACAAAAATAAAAATCAAGCATAGACTGCTAAATCACTGTAACATAAAACATATCCTGCAAAGAAAACATTTTCAATAAAGGATAGCGCAGAAGCTTCATATCCCCATAATGAAAAAAACAAATAAATAATACAACAGATATAGATAAAAAATTATACTGAAATAGACAAAAAAACAAACAGAAATCAAGCACTCTGGGCATCCACGCACCAACGGCAAGATTCTGTATAAGTGCCGGAACTGAACCATAAAACAACAGAGGTAACCGACAGGTCTCGTCATCAGGGAGCATAACCATGTCAATTACCTCAAGGGGAACATTCTGAATATGATGCAGGTAAGCCCAAAAGACATCCCAAGGCCCCGAGTCCCCCAAAGAAGCAATTAGTCAAGAAAAAAATGAAAAGACAAACACAACTTACAGTATGGGCTCAACGCACCTTACAAGCAAGCACACAAAAATCCTAATGCAAAGTAATCGGTGCCTACACACCCCAATTCCGTAAGTGACGGTTATGGCGAAACAGCAGTCAGTTCTATCCTAAAGGTTACGTCATTGTAACATTACTATAGCTCCACCCCCCATTACAACTTAACTAAATGAAAACATAGATACTATTCTAAACATCTTTAAAAATTCCTGAGTCTAAATGCCATTTTTTTAAAACTTTTAAATTACCGAAATTTTTAGGGAAATCGTTTTTTCTTAAGTTTTCCTCGAAAATGCTACATGCCTCCAAAAAATCCCCAGCGTTGTTACATGTGTTTTTTATTCTGTAAAGTTGTGAGTAAAAATATTATAATAAATTTTATAGTTTATGTTGCTATGGAAATTAGTAAAAGTAACCTCGAAGTTAAAATCTAACCTTTTATCATAAATCCCTATTTTTATTTCCCTATTTTGAATTTTAATTTTTAAATCCAGATAAGTCGCACAAAGATTATTATCGTTAGTCCGGTTTAAAGTAAGTTCCTTTGGGTAGATTTGATTAAGAAACTCCAAATCGTTGCAGTTAAAAATTATGAAGTAATGAATTGTTGGATTCGCCCTTTTTACATCGACGATATATATATATATATATATATATATATATATATATATATGTATGTATGTATTACCATTAACTTTGTCTTAATATTTTTAAATAAGAAGATTCCGGTCTGGAAAAGTCTTTTGTTAGTTTTATTTTTTTAAACATGCATCCATTATAGATATAATAAGCATATATGGCCCACTCGGGGACCAGGGCTCCCAGCCAAAAAAATTTAATAAACCCAGATGGAATATCAAATAAACCCAGATTGTAACTTTAAAAAAGAATATTTTTTATTATTAAAAATCATAAAAAAATACAAATAAGATAGTACACGCTCCATTTTCAAAGGTTACTTGAAATTAAATTAAAGTTATTTTATTTAATTATCGTCAGACTGAATCCATTTCCTCATTCACCTCCAAATTAATTTGCTGAAGATCTTTTTTCAAGGCGTGCTTCCTGTAGCACATGCTTCTTGTGTTATGTCTCTGTTTTGGGTATCCAGAGACAACAATTTCAATGATAACTATCAATTTATTCTGCCATCATATGATCGTTTATGGTTTCAGTTTTATGAGAATGTGTGTGTTTTGTTGCGACTCTATCAACTTACGAAAACACTCTCTCTACGCACTCTTTCTACTCTACCATTTGACTATTTTACCCCATTCTCCACGCGAGTGCCGTAAAATAGTCGAATGTACCATGAAGTGTGATAAGATTCCATTTTTACTGAATCTATCTTTGATATGACTGAATCTATCTTTGATATGACGTAAAAAATATATAAATTCTGGGATAGATAAACAGGGAGGAAAATAACTATTCAGCCGAAATGATCTCAACTTGTAACCCTTTACGGTCATTAATTTACATAATTACATAATTAAATTGCTTGATTACTTTTACATAACTAATTATAATTAAAAGGATAAATAAATATTAATTTTTTGCTATATTTTAACTTATTAGGGAAAAACGCAGATTTTGAGACTTTTTGAAAGAAAAAAAAAAGGCTTTAAACCTATATGGTCACTGAAAAACTAGATCAGGGTTTAAAAACCCACGTCTAAGAGCAATGTTGGGTTGTTGGTGTTGTGACTGATGCCCCTTGACCGACAGTATATTGTCAATTCAAGTCCATAACAGCTATTGGGCGAAATGGTGTGGCTCCGGTTTTGAATAGCACCACAAGGGTCGGATTCCCCTTAAAAGACCGGTCCCGTAATTTTGAACCAAGTCAAGTGACGAGACCGGAACACTTGACCCCCGCACATCTAGAGGTAAGTTTGAGAACTTGGATGACATTCCAGCCACGACAGATTTTTCGTGCACCAGCCGCCATTAGTGTACACGGAGGTGGATTTGTCAGCGACCGGCATCGAACCAGAGACGTTGAGATCACAGGCTCGCTGCTTTTAGGAGCAATGTACACACAAATAACAATATACAACCTTTCTGGGACAAACAGACACACACATGAGCAGAAGTATCGGTCAAGTATATCATCAAGAGTCGAGATGTACCCGTACATATTTTAAATAACTTCTTCAACAGGAAAATTTCCCTCTTAAGTATTCATTCATTTTTATTCAAAGCGATCATAATTACGAATTCAACACAGATATTAGTTTTTGTTGGGTAGCTATGGAATCGTTTTAAAAAATTAATTATGAAATGAGGTCAAAACTGCCATTTATCATCTTTTGACAGAAACTTGATTTTGTTTACATATATGACTAATATGCAAAGATAATATTTTTAAAGCGTCAATGCAGCCAGCAGCTGTAAAATACTGTTCATTCCCCAAAAAAATAAAGTTCTGTGAATACAAAAATATTGAACTTTTTTGAGCTTTTTAATTTTCTGTAGATACATTACCTATGTTGTAATAATTTTAAATAAAAGGAATCCGGTCCGAAAAAGTCTTTCTTAGTTTTAATTTTTTATGCATACATTATAGATATAATAGACGTGTATGGTATATTCTGGGACAAATAAACACACATATGAGCTGAAGTATTATTCAAGTATAGCGTCAGGTATCGATATGTTACCACACACATTTTAAACAACGTCTTCAACACATTCAAGTTGTCTTTCATTTCCAATCAAAGCGATCAGAATTACGAATCTAAATCAAATATTAGGAGGGTTTGTAGCTATGGAATAGTTTTAAAAATTTATTTATGAAATGAGGTCAAAACTTCCATTTATCATCATTTGACAGAAACTTGATTTTGTTTACATATATGACTAATATGCAAAGATAATATCTTTAAAGCGTCAATGCATCCAACAAATGTAAAATACCGGTCATTCACGGCAAAAAGAAAGTTCCATAAACACTAAAATATTGAACATTTTTGAGCGTGACTGAAACTTGATTTTTTGTTTACATATTATGACTAATATGTAAAGACTAGCTGAATACCCGTGCTTCTCTACGGAGTACATTCAAATTAAATACAACGGTTAATGTATGCAATTAATGCCAAAAAACAAAAAATATCTTTATAATAAATTCAGCAGTGAATGTATGCAATTAATGTCTGCTGCATTAGAAAGAAAAAAAATATTTTTTGGTCAATTTATTTCGTTGTTATGCACGTGACGCAAAATTAATTTAAAGTATAACAAAAAGAAAAGAAACTACGTGATCAGCATTTAATAAATTAAATTCTAAAAATTAATCTTTAAAAATTCACAAAAATCAGAAATTGGAGGTAAAGATTCGAAAAAGATTTCATTTTAAAGGAATATTTATCTTTCTTGTGATATAAATTTTATAACCCCTCAGATTATTATTTTAAATGCAGACTTCAAAAAATATCACAAAAAAAACTTAAAAATTTAATTTTAAAAAATCTAAGAAGAATTTTTCAAAAATCTTTCTTAGTGCACCCCTACACTATAAGAAGAATCGCCATGCAAAATTTCAACCCTTTAAGTCCAGCGGTTTGGTCTGTGCGTTATCTGTCAGTCAGTCAGTCAGTTACCGAACTGTTTTATATATATATAGATAACTCAGCCAGCAACTGTAATATGACAGTAATTGATGACAAAAATAAAGTTCTGTAAATACAAAAATATCTAACCTTTTTTGATGAATTTTGATATGTGCACCTCTGAAAAACTATTACATTAGCAACCATTCTAATTTTTCAGTAATTAGATATGATTTTAAATTACATGACATCATAAAACAGAGCGTGAATTTTTGTAACTTGCTTGAATGATTTCTTATATATGAGGAATATGAGGAATTTATGCAGAAGAGAGTTTTTAAATGTTTATTTAACAGCAAAACCTCAAAGATAAAACTCTTTAAATGCAAACATGTAGAAAACTTTTATATGAATTTTGATGTTTGCCGCTAAAAAAATTAATACATGAACGTTGAGTTGCTAAATTATTTTGTTTGAATTTTATACGAATTTTGATGTTTACCGCTAAAATAAAATTTATACATAAACCTTGACTAGCTTAATTATTTTTGTTTGAATTTTTATGCGAATTTTGATGTTTACCACCAAAATAAAATTATACACGAACCTTGACTTGCTTAATAATTTTTCTTTGAATTTTTATATGAATTCTTATGTTTACCGCTAAAATAAAATTTATGCATAAACCTTGACTTTCTTAGTTACTTTAGGTGTTGTTATACTTTGTACACTTTAAAAAAAAGAAATAGGAAAAAAAACTTACGCCTTAACATGTTTCTATACACAAAAAACGTCTTATCACCTAATAGGAAACTTAGCACCAAAACTAGTCAAATAAATCCTCTATTCATCTGTTTGGAGGTTTGCAAAAGGAGCTGTCAAATTACTGGATATAAGTTAACACCTTTAAGAAGAATTTCAGAGTTAAAATAAGAATTAATACCTCCAGTGCGAGACGTTTTAGAAGCGTAATAAAAAAGCCGGGTTTTATCTCAAAAAGCCGAGTAAACAAGCCTTGAGCGTCTAATTAGGACTGCTTTCTTTGTGAAATATTAAAAGTAAATGCATTTGAAAGAAAAGCTAGAGATGTGTAAGAGAAAAACAAATTACGGCGTTTTTGTTACGGTTTAAAAATTAGCTAGCGGAATGAAACATTTTTTTTTTACTATTCATGGAGGCATATTAATATATCGCATATAAACTTTGAATATTTAATAATCCTCATCCAAATAACCTTATTTCTCTGTGAATATGCTATAGTGATTACATAAATTTATTTCGAATAAGTAAAACTTAATACAAATCTATTCGTATTAAGTTTAATCATATTAATCGTTATCAAATATTGAAATATACTTCTCATCTGTATAATATATAATAAATATTTTATTGCATTTCAAAAGTATTAAACATAATTTAAGATTTATATTTAATCCCAACAAAATGTTAGGAGTTTTTAAAGCTGAATAGATACAAAACAGCAGCATAGTGTGAAAGCTGCATAACAGATTTCACACTATGCTGCCTTCGTAAACTAAAAAAATGAAAACTGCAGGTTGTTTTTAAATAAGAAAAAATGTATATCATATTTTTTTACCCTAAATATTTCAGTCGTGGTCCATATATTCGTGTACTATTTTTTAATATTACTTTTTGTTAGTTCGAAGTATTTTGGGGATAAAATCATGAAAATCAGAACTGCACACATCGCTATTACACTTTTAAGTCATAAAGCAGTGATTTTCCAAGTAAGCACAAATCTATTTATTTACTTTTTTCTTTCTTTTTTTTCATTATTTTTTTCGCGTGTGTGTACAAAGGTGCACGTGTGTTCATCGAAACAGATGGTTCACAGATGAAAGTATATCACGTCAAAACACACACACACACACACACACACACATATATATATATACATTTATTTATTTATTTATTTATTTATTTAATAAATATTAGGCAGTTGTGTAAGATCGATTCTTCAAGAACTTGAAAAATGTTTATTTCGGGATTAGTTTAAAAATATCTACACAATGTGGGAAATATTATAAAACAAAAGAGCCTTTAATATCGTAAAATTAATGTATGCCTAAATTAACGTGATTTTCAGAGCCCTGAACCCCTGATTTTCAGAACTCTTAGTTTTCAGATAATCTTTTCATGTAAATTCAATGTACTTCATCCTTCAATATTGATTGAAAATATTAATTTTGTAATTACTTTAAAAAATCAGATGATGTAGTTATAGTCCAAAAAGATTCTTGCAATTTGGGAATAAAATTCTTGGATAGAAAATAAACTCGGCTACGTTCTTGTGCGACAAAGGAAATATAAAACTAAACTCTTTTGAAATCGTTTGATGTTCCACCAGAAATCAATTTCCACGCATAAAAAAACATATATAATGTAAATTTTTTTAAAGACTGTGACAATTAAATTAAAGTATATATATTATATATATATATAAAGTATATATATATATATATATATATATATATATATATATATATAGCTTTTACGCTTCCTTCACCAGATGTATGTATATGTATATATGTATATACATACAGCTGTAAACGATATGCAACATTAGTATCAGCCCTAAATTTAGTATGAGAGTAAAATTTAACTTTTAATATCATTTGACAACAACTTTGAGAAACAACTGATGATTTTATGTACTTAAGCATCGTAAAACCTATATTTTTTTAGTCCCATGACTTTCAAATAATTGTACTCATATAAATTACCACAGAGTACAAATATCCTAGAAAAAGTTAAAAAAAAATCTTTTATCATTATTTGTTTAAAACTAAATTGCTTATAACGTTATTAAGAAATAAATGATATCATATCATGATTTCTTAAACGAGTTAAAAGCATATAAAATCCATTCAGATAACTAAGTCAAGACTTTTGAATTATTCTTAGAATTTTTAATATGCAACTGAAAAAGTTAGTTTAAAAGTATAACAGCAATGTTCCAGATTTTAAATTAACGCTATTAATATAAATTGGTGTTTGTAGTTTTCTCCCGACAAAACGCATTTAAGTGTTTGAATATTTTGGAAAAGTTATGTCAATTAATTATCTTCTTACCTGCAGGGGCTTTCTAAACGTCTCCTCCCCCCAATCACATTCTTGACAGCGCAGTTGACAGCTAAGGTCGTTGCCACCAGCACAGCCTATCTATGCACATGTTTACGTCCCTTCAGACCTTAAATCGAATCCGCATTTCATTGTTGCTGTTTAGGGTTTGGACGCTTTAACACAGGGGTTAATCGTCTGCTAGGTGAGAGGAACAGGGACTGAAAGGTTGATCTCAGTTGAGGGGAGTTGAGGAAGAGAGTGGCTTCATCCCTTCACAAGCAGTCACTGACTGTGAGACGAGGTTGGGGGTTTTGCTTTTGGATAGGGTTGCCGAAACTGTTGGCGCCCGTTGCGGTCGATTTGGCGAGGAAGTGAGGAAGTGTTTTTTTTTTTTCGGTGACAAATTAGTGTCGGGATTGCAAACTTTATCGGACTCCAATGACGACGACTTAAGAAAGCAGAAAATAAATAAATAAATAATATATATATAAATTTTTTTTATCCGTTTCGTTATGTATGCTACAGAATATAGGATGTATTTTAACCATTGGTTGCTTTTTAGCCTCCAGAAAACCAAAAATATGACCCAAAATAATAAATGTATAATAACACTTTTAAGGATTTTTAAAAGAGTCTGCATATGCTAGATTTTATTGAGGTCATGGTAAATCCTAAAGAAGCTTTAAGGAAACGAATTATAAAGTTCGTAAAACATGCTGAAATTATTAACGCTGATTAGATTTACAAACTCTTCAATTCACGCACGAGACTTGATATTGAACCACACGATGGGCATGAGTTAGTACGTAAATTTTTATTGCTAAATCTTTTTTAAAATACTGAGGAAGGAGAAATCGGAATAAATTTGCTATTTCTTTTAATATATATATATATATATATATATATATATATATACTGAAGTTCACTGATATGGTTGTTGTTTGGTTTACTGAATGCTTCCCAACACCACAGTCATCAACAATAAGTGTGCTAATATAATAGAATAGCTTTATTTCGATTGAAAATGACTACAAATACTCATGCTTGCCACAGGATTGGAACCTGTAAATTCTGGTTCCGAATTCTGGTTCCACATCTAGCCATTTGGCCATTTTCGGGGGAAAAAACTATTATCATAGTCTTTTCAACAGAAGTGCCAAATTTAAAAAATTTCTATTTTTTTCGTTTCATTTGTTTTAGCTTTTTCTAATTGTTTGCTACTTCTATAAATTTAGTCAAAGTCGACCTTAACTTTGCAAGCAGTTATAATCAAATACCGTGAATTTTCTCTATAGTGGCCTGCCATGGTTTCAGGAAGAAAGTTGGCCGTTTTGAGGGGTGTCCGTGGTAAAGAGTTTTCTTTCATAATATTGGCACTATGGAGTCAGGAATAGGCTCGGAACAAAATGGGGCCGTTTAGAGGGGTGGTCGGCTAGAGAAGTTTCCCGTATTTGGTTTTCGTTTTAACTCATGATTATTCGGATAGACTCACCAAATGTTGAAGCACATATGTATGTAATTCGAGACAAAATAATTCTATTCCTTTAAATTTATAATAATTATATTTATATAAATTATAATAATTATATTTCTTTAACTTTAGAAGATATAAAATGGATGCTTAGTTGATAAATCTTGTTTGTAAAAAACGTATACATGCGTTATCATTTACACATAATTCTGTGGTCTGTACTGATGTACATTCCAGTTATGCGTTACGCACTTACATATACTTCTATAATAAATTGTTATATAATGTAATAAATAGTAAACAAATCGTACACTGTTTATCAGGGCATTAACTAATATGTATATATATGCATGTATATATATATATATATATATATATATATATATATATATATATATATATATATATATATATATATATATATATATACAGATATATATATATATACATATATATATATATACATACATATATATATATATATATGTATATATATATACATATACATACATATATATATATATATATGTATATATATATACATATATATATATATATATATATATATATATATATATATATATATATATATATATATACATATATACATATATACATATATACATATATATATATATATATATATATATATATATATATATATATATATATATATATATTCAAATCTTGACTAGAACAAAATTTTCTCTACATTGTCTGAAATATTTTATTTTTGTAAAAAATTTATTAGAAACCAATTGCAACCAATTCAAAGAAAGTTCCAATTTATATTTTTTAAAGTTGCAAAAATATAACTTTCAAAACCATATGGTCGGAAAACTATACTATAAGAGTAAAATTTCTGAATGAAGATTCTATTACAACAAATTAGTCCGAATTTACATGTTCTTCGATTCGTTAGGCTAATGTTTTGCAGATGATCTCGAAATTAAACGTTCGAATTCTAAATTTCCAGCTGGTAATTATGATGGTTAACCTTACCCGAATATTTCAAAGTAGACACGGTTGCCATGGAAACTGGGGCAGAGAGCTAGAAGAAACCTTTCCTATGGAATGTTTTAGGCTGATGACTGAATTTCCAGTAATTCCTGAAGTAAACAAACCGTATACTCTAATTACACTATTTATTAAGGCATTAACTTAATTTTTCAACACATCATAAACATAATTTCAATTATATATATATATATATATATATATGTGTGTGTGTGTGTGTGTGTGTGTGTGTGTGTGTATGTATATATATATATGTATATATATATATATATATATATATATATATATATATATATATATATGTATATATATATATATATATATATATATATATATATATATAAGATTGAATGTGCATATAAACATTACATATATTTCATATGAACAATATGAAATTTAGAGAAAAAGATAGATGAAATCAATTGAAATCTATAACAAGAGTAGGACCGAGATAGTCTGGATTCGAGCTCATGTATAATGGGCAGTAAGCCTTGTAGACTAAATACAAATGATTTAATCGACATTAAGCTTATCACTCTGATCAACATAATATATTTATAAATCTACAGATGACGATGTATGGATGAATAAAATATATTTTATATATATATATATATATATATATATATATATATATATATATATATATATATCTTACTATTAACAGCTGAAGGTAAACAAATGTTAGTTAGTGAGCAGACACGGGGACGGGCTTATCTCGCGAACCGAGCATAGCAGGATATCGCGACTGGTACCGATATACGCGGACGGACGAGACGCCTTTTTTCACCATGTTTTTATTAACTTGCTTTCTTGTTTGTTTGTGTGTTTGTCCCTTACAAATCTTGCAATTGATTTTTAACTAACTTCCCGACTAGCTAGACAATTGAAACTTTTAGAATAGCTCAGAACACAATGACAATGCATTTTTTAATACTTTTAGCCATCTTTAAGCAGAATTAAATTAATTTTCAGTTATTTTCAGTTAATTTTGTTTTGTAGACTGCTGCAGCCATCTATCGACCGGGACAGGAACGAAAAGTTAAACGCAAGTTAACTTCCAATTAACTTCATTTTCTCTCAAGTTGATGGGATAATTCATCAAAAAAATTTTTAAAATGTATTTATTAATACATAGAATTGTCAAGTTTATATGGTTCAACAGAAATTTAAAAGCATGTCATGGTATATAAAAAGTTCTTTTTATCTTGTAAGTATTTTTTCTTTTATTATTCAAACTTTCCATCTTGTTTGCTGAGGGCCATTTTTTCCGTAACTTTATAATTAATTTCAACTTATTTTCTTTAAATTTTTTTAATTCTTCATTTTAATCTTAATTTATTTTATCTTAATATATTTCTAATTTTTAAATTTATCTCACCCTTCTACTTTTTGAAGGTTTTAAACTTAATTTTTATATTAATGTAACTGGTAACTTTAAACTTAATTTAACTTAATATTTTTTTCCATTGAGCACACATACATTGATAATAAGCATCTTGCGACAGGAGTTAAAGTCAATAGACCCAGGAACTCTACTCTTCAAAAGAAATTCTGCTCAGTTGCCAAAAGGAAAAATTATTAGTTGAGAACGAGTCTGAGAACGAGTCATTTAATAATTGAAATCCAGAAATAATTTTAAAGTACCAGAAATAATTTTAGTTTTAGGAAATGAGAAGTTAAAACCTTTAGAATTTTTTCTAATTGAATGAATTTCTTTTTTGTCTAAAAAGCAAAATTTGAAAACGGAAATTTGAAAGAATTATTTCAAAAGCCAAAAACTGAAATTTGAGAAAGAGAATTTTAAATTATTATTTCGTTTTTTGAAAATTCTAATATATTTTTTAAAGTGATTAAACGGTTTTTAATCTTTAATAAATGAAACTATATCATCTTAAATCGAAAAAGCAACACATCGGGTTGTCACTCAGCTAGTATATATATATATATATATATATATATATATATATATATATATATATATATATATATATATATATGTATGTATGTATGTATATATATATGTGTATATATATATATATATATATATATATATATATATATATTATAGAGAGCGAGAGAGAGAGATTCGACAGTTTTAGAAACCTCTAAATTCCACGAAAAATGTACCCTTACGCTTATTGTAAAACCTTAACTCCCTTTTTCACAAACCCTGTGTTTTCCGTAGACCAGTACACAGTTTCTTAAAACCCGTCGTAAAATATAAGAATGGCAACAAGTTTCGAAATAATTAATTTAGTTTCTCCGTCAGGCCGAGAAGCCTTAGATGTCTCTAAAACCATAGAACAAATGCGAACTTCAACTAATGTGATTTGTCCTTGTAAGAACTATATTGGTTCAAAACCGGTTTACATTCTAATTATTTACTGTCGATTTCGAAAGGCTTAGAGTTTCCATTACATTGCGTGTTCTCGCGATGTCATCGTAAACTTACTTTGCCGGCAAAGTTGTTTCTCAGTGTGGTCAGTCACTGGTCAGGGAAACAAACTTCATGCATTCGTCGATCAATACTTCGGACTTTTAGGTGTACTCCGTGAAAAGCATGGAATATTCATACGTTCCATTTTATTTTATCCTTTGAGAAGAATAGATTTTTCAATGGCTATATCAGTGGTACTTAAACCGTTACACGTGGAGAACTTGGGGGATGTGTGAACTCTGGAGGGAGCATTGGCTAAGTGACAAAAGAATAATTAGATCGTGGTAAACCAACTAGTAATTTGATTATAGGCGTATGCTAGATCTTTAATAATGACCAAGGGGTTTAGTAGCAAAATAAATTCCGAATCCCTGATCTATATTCTACAAAAGAGAGTTCATTAATTTAACGGACAAGGATTGGGGCTCAGTAACGTTATATATCTAAAAATACGCAATCACGGAAATAATTAAAAACAGGATACCAGAATTTCGTTGAAGTCGGGATAAGAGCGTCTGGATCATACGTATTTTTTATTATATTTTTCGGTAAATTCCTCACTGAGTTTAGAAGAAAAATGGATAGTTTATTTGAAGTTTCCCCTATCCACAGAAAGAAATATCTGTTGCTTGAGGTGATAGTATTTTATTTTCAGAAAAAATACTACTAATTCAGTAATTTGGCTCAGCCTAGGAAAAAGAAATTAAAATATTCGAGTACTTAGAATTACAGCAAATTGACAAAATATGTTTCCCTCATAAATATTGTTTGATTAA
The DNA here is from genome assembly GCA_907164885.2 of Dolomedes plantarius. Classification (NCBI taxonomy): domain Eukaryota; kingdom Metazoa; phylum Arthropoda; class Arachnida; order Araneae; family Dolomedidae; genus Dolomedes; species Dolomedes plantarius. The sequence goes on along the minus strand of OU015498.1, from coordinate 159,919,611 downwards.
CGTAGAAGTAGTTAATTCTCTTTTCAAAATTATAAGGAATGATTAGTTATCTAGAGTAGGTCAAAATAAACAGTCATTTCAGTGCAATATTGAAAGCAGTTTGAGTTTTCCTGTGAATAATTGTTGACCCAACAATAAGGGGTTGTTTACTATACATTTAAATTTAGGTATTTAAATATATGGGTAAATTCTTATTCAGCTGAGTTTAAACAAAGATAAAAGCTCTTATAGCGTGCTCCTCGGCATCCCAGTGAAGAAAATGAAAACCCTGAACCTCCCACTGAACACTCAGAGTAGAGAGGCTCTATAAATTTCTAATAGCTTTCCTGGATTCCTAAAATGGGGTTTTGATCATTCTAGCAAATGTTGGAGGGCATTAAATTCTCATTTAAAACTCCGTTCTAGTGATTTATTATCGATTCTTTAATACTCCTTTATTCTTTTATGAACTGCTAAAACCTTGCTTAAGTGTTTAGGTCTTAAATGCATTGGATACATTTAAAAAAACTAAAATGTGGTTTAACCTTTCGAGTAACAACAATGGTTAGTTTATCTTAAGACACTAAAACATATTAAGCATAATGAAGGATTATTATCTACGGAGAGTTAAAAATTCATTTTTCGTGCTCTAGCGAGATTCGTTTCAAGTAATTAATATGCATAAACATACATAAAGATATATATATATATATATATATATATATATATATATATATATATATATATATATATATATATATATATATATATGTATATATATATATATATATATATATATCTGAGTTATTACTAGTTTTTTAAATAGTCAGCCATAACTCTACCATGAAATATGTCCCTTTTTACGACTACTTAGTGTGTGATCAATTAAAAAGTACAACTAATTGTCGTCAATTAAATTTCAAAATGCTTACACTCAAAATTATTTCATTCATATCATTTTCTTATATATTTTTCTTCAACTTATACGGCTGAAACTCTTGCCACGCATACTTACTTGCGTTTTTTCTTTCACTGAAAAACAACTGGACTAGTTCGTATATCAAACTTGAACCTCCTGCGTACCGGATAAATGCGTTGGCCATGAACTACCCCATCGAGCAAAGCAGATTCAAGCTTAATGTACTTCACAAATTTTCAATTGCCAGAAATTTCAAAGCACGTGATTTCCAAAGTTGCCAGGAAAAAGAGAGGTACAATCCCACGTGAGAAAGAAGAAGAAAAACAAACAATTTGTGTCCATGGAATCCGGATGCATTAAATTAGGTACCCAAAAGTCCTGCCAAACTGTTAAAGCGCTAAAAGAAAAAAGAATGTAGGGTGTCTACCTCATTCAAAACGGATCTTATAATTTGTAGCTAAAACTATATTAATCACAAATTCAATCAAATATCACAGATTTGCTCCAGGCTAAGACAAGTTAAAATCAAATTAAATATTATCAAAATTTTTAATAGCATTAAATTTTGTTTTAACTTGTTTATAATTATTCCTTACTGAAATATAAGAGCTTAGAAATATGTTCAAAAAGCCTACATTTTCCCAGGAAAAAAGTTTTATTCGCTTTCAAACAGTGTCAACAGTGACAAATTAATTATGACACAGGATTTAAACTTATCAGTAATCGATGCTGATGCGTTTTCACTATAACAAAGTGATTCACAGAAAAAGGATCTCACCTTTTATATAAATTTTCAGATAGCTTTCAGTTCTGTACTCCGTACTAGCATTCAGTCAAAGAAAATATGCTTGATAAGGATTAATAATAATACAAATACCATCTAAATTGTACTCGTTCAACAAACTATTAATTGATAAATATCGCTTCTTTAGCTTTAGTTGTTAAAGCTAAGTTTTAATTGTTTGTCAAGTGCTTAATTTTAAATGTTATATAATTTTGTCGAACATTAACTTCATTATCACCATATTATGTTTGCAAAGCAATAATTCCTATCAAAATTCCCTTCTCTAAATGCATTTTGAGAAAGCAAATAAACAAGAACGTGTTTACAATAATTTCTGTCGTAAAATATACAAGCAGAATATTCGTTACAGGCATCTGAACATTTTCTCTATAAATATGAAAATAATATTGTTTTGAAAATTTCATTGAGCAGTTATGTAACACAATCTTTAATCTACATGTGTAAACAAAAATCTAAGGTAATTATGAAAAATACGTAACGGAGGTAAAATGAAAATTTTTTTGACAAACACATGAAATTTAAAAAAATAAACCGTTAAAATGAACATTACTTTACCAAAGACACCGTAAATTTTCGTACGATATGTGCAACATATTAAACCACATTTACTTCGTGAAGTATGTATATTAAATAATATCTTATCGAAAATTTTAATTGTTATAAAGTAGTAACACAACAGAAATTACAATAATTTACAATAAAGTAATTAAGGACTCAGCACACTATAAAACAAGGTGTAAAAATGTGTAAAAATTATCGAAAAAAAATTTTATGATAATTATGAATTGCTGACTTTTAACTAGGAATCTCAAAAAACGTAAAATATACAGTGAAATTTAGCGTTAATCAACCATAAACATCAACTCAATATATTATTGCTATAAACATTGTACTTTGCACCTCATTTTCACGCCTTAAATAACCGTCGAAAGCTGTTAATTAAAATGTTTCAATTAAAACATATTTACATCGTGTTTATTAAATATAAAACTTCCAAATATTATATTTATATTCAATCATTTAGGTACGTCAAAGGATTTAAGTAAATGGATTTTCCGCAAGAACGTATATCATCGAAAATTTACCGCCGTGGTACCATTCTATAAACCATATGTTGAAATTTTTAGAAGCTCAAAACTCTCCTAATAAGATATATATTAAAAAACACTCACCACGAGAGTTCCAAGGAGAATCAATATCATGCATATATATCTTATTCAAAACAGTGCAGGACGAAGCAAAACCTAGCAACTAATAAACTTCACAATACGTCTGTGATCATTATATAAATACACAAAACAAACCTCACCAACAAACTTTCCCGCCGCACACCACTCAATATTTACTTATCCTAACACTACAACTTTTCCCGTCCGTTTGGCTTTCTTTATCGCCCTTTTGGCAATACTGGCCTGCGAAGCACTAAGTTGCCAAATATAGCAGACTAACTTCGTCTTGTCAAATCCGATGGTAACCGCGCATGCGGGATTCTGATTATCGGAAAGGTAGTGACGGGAGGGTTTAGAGGAGGAGGGATATGAAACGAACATTCGAATCTTTCCGGGTTGTTTCTCAGAAAGAGGGGGGTGAGGGAGAGATAGGTTCTCAAAGTTTTAATACATTTGTTTTTCATGTAGCTAATTATATGGGGAACTTTCAGGAGCTGTTCAAGCGCGAAGTATGGATTAAAGAGAAATAATAACTGAGAATTTTCTTGATAGCATTTAGATTGAGCTGAGATTTAACAGATATTAGTTGTAAAAAAAAAAATTCGAATTGTGATAATTCAGATTTGCAAGATAGTATGGGAGACGGAATGAGGGGGGATGAAGGATTGTTGAAAGAATTAAAACACGGAGGACAAAATTATTTTTGTACATGTTTTACCAAAATAATTCGGTCTTTAGTGCAAGATGTACAAAAATAATTATTTCTCTTTCTTTTGATTTCTGGAGAAAATTAACTTTCTAATACACTTTTTTCCCCCTGCACATTTCCCATTTCCTGTAAATTTTCTTTAAACTTAATTTTCTTCAGAAATTATAAAAAAAAAAAAATTACCTGATATTAGACGATTTTTAGATTTAGATATAATATATTATTACGTCCTCTATTCCAAGAGATTTTGGTCTTAAAGTAAAAAACTACAGTTTATTACAATAAGTTACAATTTTTAATAGATTACAATTCATTATAATAGAATTAAATAAATTACAATTAATTTGCATTAATTTTTGAGTTTTTGATGAATAATAATTAATGATACACTAAGTCCTTTTTTTGGCTCATGAATAGAAACAATTGCAAAGAAAAAAAATTTTAAATAATTGGTATTTTCAGAGACATTGAAAATTGTTTTTCATACCTTCTCAAATCAGAAAGTTTAACAATGCTCTTGACCCATTCTAAGATGAATAATGATAAAACATGACATCTCTTACAAAATGTCTCTTCAAACTATGCTTTCCCTGACAAGTTTTTAATGTAAGATACGGCGGCCAAAAAAAGTACGTAAGGAAACTTATTAAATCACGAAACTGACATTGGTTACATGATTATACAGTTCGATAAAACTGCATAAGAGGGCTTGGCACAGGAAATGCATATAAATCCCAACTTCTGTTGGTCTGTTGGCAAGTGCTTTGAGTCTACATAAATGGGCAATCCAAAAATCCTGAATTGCCCAAGAGGTTTGGTTTGGTAGATTCTGCAACACAATAAACGAGCTGCCGAACCACTGCAATTTAGGCATTTCTTTGATAAGACAGTCCCTATGGTCCTTTACGCTTACCCCTAACCACAGAGACAAATAATATTCATTTCTGATACAACAGTTTCGAAATAAATAAGAATTGCTAAGATGTGAATGCAACACGCTTGTAACCAAGAGAACACTTATAAAGCACATAGTACAGAGAATTAAATTATTGTTACACCCTTGTCTTACAGTCCTCCGTTACAAAAGGCTCAAATCCTTTGCCTACTTTTATTAAGTGATTGGGTTTAACATATATGGCGAACATTCAACACAAAAACGAATAGACAAGAGAAATTATGCCATACTTTTCGCATTGACAAAGCTCTTTTTTCAATCATTTATACCCCAAACGATAAAGAGAGTTTGAATGACCCAAGGCCAAACTCACATTACCAACCCTAATTCAAACCCTAGACTTAATCCCAATACTAACTAGGGTGTTACGACTCCATGGTTACGATTGAGATTGTGTTATAAGTATTTTTAAGTTGCTGAATGGCAGCATGCTCTGACGGTGTGGAATGTTTTGAATTCAGCTACGAATCTTTAGTATACGAGTTATATTCTACGTTGTTCATGTCAATAGCATTACGGATAACTGTAAGAATATACGTTTTAAATAAATATTTGTCTCTAAAATGAGATTGTTGAGTAATCCAAACCCTAACTTATCCAGCCTAAACTAGGACTGGTTAAATTTCGGTTAGGAATAAATTTTATTTCGAGCTTTGGTTGGTGTTTTGAGAAATTCTCTGATCCATTGCTACGCAAGTTAGAATAAATTGAGCCTAGAACAAAGATTGGATTGAATTAGGTCAGAGTTATGGTTAAGCTAGGATTAATTTAAAAGTTTTCTTCCCTAAAACAGAGGTACAGAAGATATAACGGAAATATAGCAGCAGTTTATGGTATAAATTATGGGAGCTGAAAAAGCTCTTTTTTTCAGGCTGGTACTAACTACGAAAAAAAAATTCATTACCGTTATGTAAACTGATTTGTCTCGTGAAATTATCCTCTTTATTCTCGTTATATATATATATATATATATATATATATATATATAAATCTGACGCATCCTTTATTTGGTCATATAAATTATACTTTTGGTAAGCAGTCGTGGCTGAAAGCTGAGAAGAATGACACTTCAATTCGACATTTTTCAACTTCTAACTCCGCAACGTACATCTGTTTAGCGACGCGTCAACCCAGGCTGTGCGTTTAATTTTTTTAATCCCCGCAGCGAGCAACGCTGAAAGGTCGTGCTTAAACGTAATATAACCAATTAAGTGACTCGATAGATGCTGCCATCTATTTATTTTTTTATCCCAATTAAGATAAATTCAAGTCGTTACGTACGTGTATGAGTGTGTGTGTTTATGTATATATATATATATATATATATATATATATATATATATATATATATATATATATATATATATATATATATATATTGATTGGCCGATTGCCTGTATCGCGAATAATAGCTCCAAAACTTGTCGTCCTGTGTGTACATGAAGAGTTGTATGTATGTAGTATTTACGTGATCTATCTCTTTTTATTCTCTAAATAAAACAGTCTATCATCGAATAGAACTCATTTTTTGGCGCGACGCACAATATGTTGAAGCGAAATAACTTCACCTTAAGCTTCTCTGGGGAGTTGGTTTACGGACTTCAACACTATTTATGATACAGTTCTACTAGAATTATTTCCTCTTAAAACGGTAACACTATGTTTATTATTTTTAGTTCTTTCAGGTTTTTCATTTATGTGTCATAAGTCGAGAAGTATAAATCACATTTTACAACTCATTTGAAATCGGGCTTTTCTGAGACATGCTCCCACAAATGTTTCTGGCCTGAGTTTTTCTTATTACACATTCTACCGAATTTCTAATAATGTGTTTTTTCTTTTGATAACGCAGCACTTTTAAACTACAGCTATTAAATACTACCTAGTTGTTCCATTCATGTAATCATTTCTTTTAAAAAATTACTTCAACTTGCCAATATTTCGGTTTAATATAATTATTTAATAAATAATATTATCTAATATATAATAAATGATAATAATAATAAAATAAGTAAATAAACAAAATAAAACAAAACAAAAATAAAATAACTAAATAAACTAATTAATAATTGTTAATAATTATCTAATTATAATTAGATATATTTAAAAGATAATTATTTTGGGGGATTCCTATTTTAATCTTAAAATCCGAAATTAGTAAACAGTCATTCCGAATTTTTAGTATGATACCCTAATTATCATATGTGTATTTTAAGACTAACTATCAAATAAAATAAAATGATTTGAGCTTCCAATAACCACGAAATTTCAAATTTTCTAGATATGTTATGATTATATATTAATGCAAAAATCCTTGGATACGTCGATTAAGGAGTTTACTTTATAGATTTGGGCAAAAGTTTGGCCAAATCTATAAAGACTTTTAAATGATTTGAGATTCTAAAACAAAAATAAGAATATAAATTAAAAGCATGTAAAAACATTCTGAGATCCTAGTCTGTTAATGGGTATATTGTTGGATTTACTTTATATAATCAGTCATTTGATATAATAAAAGATTAAACATACACAAGATTTTGGGACGAGGCTTTTAAAGAACGAGAAAATGAATTTACGAGAAATGACTGTTAATGTCAATCATAAAACGGTTATTTATAGCGACCGCCCTCCAGATTAAATGGCAAACTATTCTTGACTCCTATTTTTTAAAATAAATGCTAAAGGCAAGTTATAATTAGATATTGAATATCCTCCAATTTATATTCGTCTTTTTAGCCATTTTATGTTATTTATCAAATCACGTGTAAACAAATTATTAAAACGGGTGTTTGGGAGATTCGGAAATAATCACTGATATTGAAAATGATTTCCCCGGTTTAACAAGTATCAATATTTCTTAAAAACAAAACTAATTTGTAACAATATGTAAAGAGAGAAAATAAAACCACAAACCTTTGCAATAAATGTTGCCTGAATGAAAAAAATAAGAAATTTCTTACAAAATTGATTTTTTTTTATTTTAATTTCAAAAGGAAAACCAACTGGTTCCGAGATAATTCTCTTTCCAAAAGGAAGAGGAATAATTAACTACAATTTTTGAATAATCAATAACACAAACAATTTTTTTCAATATCTATATATATATATAAAACAGTTCCGTGACTGACTGACTGAGCGATAACGCACAGACCAAACTGCTAGACCCAAAGGGGCTGAAATTTTGCATGGCGATTTTTCTTATAGTGTAGGGGTGTACTAAGAAAGATTTAAAAAAAATTCTTCATAGATTTTTTTTAATTAAATTTTCAAGCTTGTTTTATAACTTTTTTTTAAGTTTGCATTTAAAATAATAATATGAGGGTTATAAAATTTATATCAAGAGAAAGATCATGAAAATTCCTTTAAAATGAAATCTTTTTCGAATCTTTACCTCCCTTTTCTGATTTTTGGTGAATTTTTAAAGATTAATTTTTAGAATTAAATTTATTAAATGCTGATCACGAGATTTCTTTTCTTTTTGTGATACTTCAAATAATTTTTGCGTCACGTGCATAACAACGAAAGAAATTGACAAAAAAAAATATTAAAATACAGTAAAAGATAAAATTTAACCACTAGACTAATTGAGATGGGAGTTTATTAAGAATTTAATTCAAATTAGTAAGTTTTATGGACATTATATTAAACCTATATAAAAAACTGCAATTTCCCCTCAAAGTATGCTTTGCCATGATGATAAATAAGTCTCAAGGCCAAACTTTAAAATACGCTGACGTAGATTTAAGAGAAAATTGTTTCTCCCACGGTCAGTTTTACGTAGCTTGCTCACGCGTAAGTTCGCGGATGAGCCTGCTAATATTAGTTTCACCCAATGGAGAAACAAAAAAATATTGTTTATAAGGAAATCCTCTAAAAAGTAATTTTATTATATTTTCATTGTAATTATCCTAAAATGTACTCCGTAGCGAAGCAAGGGTATTCAGCTAGTATATTTATATGTTTTCTTCATCGCCATTTCTTGCACGTTGCCCGATTCACTACTATGTTTCCAGAGAAGAAAGGAATTGTTCACTTTAAAAATTTGAAAAGAGTTTTCACTTTATTTCAAGCGAATTTCTTAAGGTTCTATATCGTTTAATTTTTTTATAATACAGTAACAGAGCATGACTTCAAGTTGCCAAAAAAATTTAGAATAATATGTAAATATTTCATTCTATATATATATATATATATATATATATATATATATATATATATACCCTCTCGGTTAAACTCATTTTACTAAGTGGTTATTAAACAAATTATATTTTGTACTATTGAAGTTATAAAAGTGTATTATTTACTGCCGGATCTTATATTTTATAAGAAATAGCAAACAGGGTCCAAAGCCACCGCTCTATATAAATAAGCGTACCCCTTCTCAGCAACAATAACTTTCAGACTGAAAATGTGACTGAATAATAAATAAGTTATACACCAACATAAAAACTTCAGATGAACGTTTATTTGTCAAAATAGAGAAGTTAATACCTTACTTACTATGATTCAACGCAGTTTTACAACAGGTACAATTACTTTAAACGCTGGCTTGGGATGTATAAATGATGGCAATGTATTCTGAAAGCAGATTTTGTGAAAAGGTCATCTATAGAAATCAAGAGCAGGTGTTACTGGGAAGAAAAATTTGAATACACTGGTGAAAAAAGTGATAGCGCAAAGCATTTTGTTCATAGATTGTTCTTTAATAATATATCAAATGGTTTCGTTGTCATTATAAAATGGATAGCTCAAGATTTAGCACCATTGTAAATACATAAAGAATTTATCTAGTGATTTCTATACTCTGCATGTCATATTTAAAAGTGCATAAATACAGTTTTATTGCTGTTATTACATGATTTTTAGGTGGTATTTGAAATGTTGAAATTTAATTTAGCGTAAAACATGAGCAATTCTAAAATGTTTCCTTCTGATCATTTTTGAGACATGATATATTATAGGATCACCAAAGAATTTAATTTCAAATTTTCTCGATCATTATTTTTAAATACTCTAAGTTTTCTAAGTTACATATTCAATGTATATGTGAGGACAAGTTATACTTTAGTGAAAGAGAAGGTTTCATACATGGAATTTACAAATAAACATCACGCCGCAAAGGAATCAACATTTAAGGTTTCCTGGAGACGATGTTGGAACCAAAACTCTAACCAATGTATAACAAAGGCAATCACTAGACTGTTATTATATTATTTCTTAAACTATTTTTTTTTTATTTTATGAACTAATTATTCCTTTGTTGTAAACTTTTCATTATTTAATACGATGTGTAGATAAAGACATCGATGTAGTTATATTACATATACACTCTTAGACAAAAAAAAAAAAAAAAAAAAAAAAAAAAAGACACACCAAGAAGGGGTAATGCAAATTGGACACAAATCGATATGCATACAGGTTTCGACGGAAAAGGCAAAATTTTAAAGTTTTGCGGCCAATGAAGGAACATGTGACCCAGCAGCGCATCTTAACTGCGCAACTGGAAGGATAGTAAAGAGGAGAAATTTCGATTCCAGGTCATAAATTCTTTGCAAATTTCATTCCGTGTACTCAGGTAGACAGTAATTCTGCCTCGCATACAGGTGCGCGAACAATATGCGCAGATGTCAGCATTTGAGGGAGGACGTGCAGTTGGACTAAAAGAAGCCGGTTGGTCTAATCGGCGAATCGCTCGACATTTGGATAGGAGCGATGCCACTATTAGACGATGTTGGCAGGAATGGGTGAACCATGGCCGAACACAGCGTCCAGAAGGAAGCGGTCGGCCTAGAGAAACGACAGAACGTGAGGACCGAACAATCGTCAGAGCGACACTCACAGCCCCAGATTCATAAGTATTATCGATCGTACGTGCATCTGGTGCTTCAGTGACCGCAAGGACCATTCATAGGTGGCTCAGAGAAAGAGGGCTGAGCTCATGGCGCCCTTTGGGCCGACTACCATTGACCTCTGTACACCGACAAGCCCGTTTGCAGTGGTGTCAGAAACATTCGATCTGGAATGTCACTGACTGAAGTAGAATTGTCTTCAGTGATGAGTCCCGCTTCGAATTGAGCCCCGGTGACCAGCGAATACGTGTCTGGAGACGCCCCGGACAGCGGTGGGATACCAATCTGACTGTCTTCCGCCATACGGGCCGACAACCAGGAGTGATGGTTTTGGGTGCCATTTCATTTCATAGCAGGACCCCTTTGGCTGCCATCCGCGGCACCCTTACAGCACAGCGGTACGTCGACGATATTCTACGACCCGTTATGTTGCCCTTCATATCACGCCATCCTGGGCTTACATTTCAGCAAGATAATGCCCGCCCGCACACAGCGAGAGTTTCTACTGCTTGTCCTTTTGCTTGTCCGACGCTATCTTGGCCAACAAGGTCGCCGGATCTCTCCCGAATTCAGCACGTTTGGAGTATTATGGGCAGGGCCCTCCAACCAACTCGGGATTTTGACGATCTAACGCGCCAAATAGACAGAATATGGCACGATATCCCGCATGAGGGCATCTGACCCCTCTATCAATCAATGTCAAGCCGAATAATTTCTTGAACAAGGGCCAGAAGTGGACCAACGCGTTACTGACTTTTTCACTTTGTGAAGCTCTTTCTCTTCAATAAATCATCCAATATTTCTCAAATTGTAATCATTTGTTTTTCTGTACATGTACATCACATCTACAGATTTTCGTCCTATTCGGATGACTCCTCCTTGGTGCGTCTTTTTTTTCGTCTTTTTTTTTTAAGAGTCTAAATGTAATTATGTAGATACATATAACCATTATGCATACGTACGTAAATAAAGATCTCTCTCTCTCTCTCTCTCTCTCTCTCTCTCTCTCTCTCTCTCTGTATGTATGTATGTATGTATGTTTGTTTGTTTGGGTGAATATCTTATGACAAAACGTAAAAATTATAAATAAATCTTACTACTTCAATATCACCAATTATCTATTAAAGTTTGACACATTGTAATGAATTTGGAAATTCAAATTTTAAACTGAATCTGCCCTGAATTTGAAGTATTAATATAAACTCAACGTTATTTTTAATTTCCCGTAATGCACATCCCTTTATCAATTAATCTTACAGCCGAGTTTATAAGCAATTGTAATAGAATAAAAGTTTCTAAATAAGAAAAATCTTCTGGGTAGAGGGTATGTTGAGATTAAAATGCAGCTTTTGAAATCTTCGAGTAAAGCAATCTACATTTACTTTTACATGAAGTAACCTACTTAGCTTAATAAAACCTTTTATCTATTTGAGCCCCACATTCGCTGCTGTCATAGTTAAGATCAAAATTTCGGCTCTCTTTTCAAACGAGGGTTTAAAAAAAACAACTACCCAGGGAGAGGAAATAATTAAAAAAAGGGGTGAAAAGTTTATAATAGAATGCAGAGAAATTTTAATTTGCTCCAGTTCAACCCAAAATTCAAATAAATAAGAGGTGTATTTATTTGTAGATTTCTTTTCAGTCTCTCCTTAAAATTCGTTTTTTTTCATCTCACATATAATAAACCAGCTGAATACCCATGCTTCGCTACGGAGTACATTCAAATTAAATATAACAGTCAATGTATGCAATTAATGCAAAAAAAATAATATATATAATATATATATATATCTATATCTATAAAGGAAGAAGTCCTGACTTATATATACATACACGTATCAACGCCCAGCAAAAACTATTGGAGATACAGATATCAAATTTTAGGAGCTTATTACTTTTGTGCTGAAAGCGTCATTTAAGAAGCGATTTTTCAAAATTCGCCCCCCAAGGGGGGGAGGGGGGCAAAACGTGTTTTTTACATATTCCTTCATATCTCAAAGAAGGATATTTATATCCATAACATTATTGCTTTAAAATGTAAGTAACATGAATACCTAAAAACCAATTTCAGGATTTTTCAAAATTAGGCCCCCAAGGGGGGGAGGGGGAAAAACGTGTTTTTACGTGTTTTATCACATTTTCCTTCATATCTCGAAGAAGAAAACAGATATCCATAAGATTCTTGCTTTAAAATGTAAGGAACATAAATACCTAAAAACCAGTTTCAGGATTTTTCAGAATTCGCCCCCCAAGGGTGGGAGGGGGGCAAAACGTGTTTTTTACATATGCCTTTATATCTCAAAGAAGAAAATCGATATCCATAAGATTCTTGCTTTAAAATGTAAGAAACATGAATACCTAAAAAACAATTTCAGGATTTTTCAAAATTCGCCCCTCAAGGGGGGGAGGGGGGCAAAACGTGTTTTTTACATATGCCTTTATATCTCAAAGAAGAAAATCGATATCCATAAGATTCTTGCTTTAAAATGTAAGAAACATGAATACCTAAAAACCAATTTCAGGATTTTTCAAAATTCGTCTCCCAAGGGGGAGAGGGGGGCTAAACGTGTTCTTACGTGTTTTATCTATATATATAAAGAAATCAACACCCAGCAAAAACTATTGGAGATACAGATATCAAATTTTAAGAGCTTATTACTTTTGGGCTGAAGGCGTCATTTAAGAAGCGATTTTTCAAAAATCGCCCCCCAAGGGGGGAGGGGGGGCAAAACGTGTTTTTTACATATTCTTTCGTATCTCAAAAGAAGGAAATTGATGTCCATAAGATTCTTACTTTAAAATGTAAGGAACACGAATACCTTAAATCCAATTTAAGGATTTTTTAAAATTTGGCCCCAGGGGACGGGGAGGGGGGGCTTAACGTGTTTTTCACGTATTCCTTCATATATCAAAGAAAGAAACAGATATCCATAAGATTCTTGCTTTAAAATGTAAGGAATACGAATACCTAAAAACCAATTTAAGGATATTTCAAAATTCGGCCCCCAAGGGGGTTAGGGGGGGCTAAACGTGTTTTTACGCGTTTTTTACATATTCCGTCATATCTCAAAGAAGGAAACAGATATCCATAAGATTCTTGATTTAAAATGTAAGAAACACGATTAAATGTAACAAACACGATCAATGTCACGATTTTTCGACATTCGCTTTAGATTTTGAAAAAATTGCTAGAAACAATCCAATAATTTATATTTCCTATATATCACTATTTTGAACACCAAATTGGTGGTAGGAGAAAAGAGAGAGATCAACCTTAATTAAATGAAGTGTGGAAAGGTGTGTGTGTGTGTGAATTGTATATATTTCGGTTGTTAGTACGTATACATCTAGAGCTCAGGTTAACTCCATTCATTTTTATTATCCTGGGCAACGTCAGGTAATTCTTTGCTTATGAAACCGGCGAGTTTCACAAGGGTTTACGGGGAAGCCCTCAAACTCCTCGAAGGGCCGGGATCCAGTGGGTTATCAAAATTGAAAGAAACATTTTAATGTTGACATTAGCATGGGGGGTGGGTTATTATAATATGCTGATGGGATGATGACCAGTGGAGAGGGGTATAGATTGCCATAAAATACAAATATACATATCATACAAGTAAGCTTTATTAAGGGTTCACCCGTGCAACGCCGGGTATATAAAGCTAGTATATATATATATATATATATATATATATAATAAATACAACGGTCAATGTATGCAATTAATGCCGAAAAATATATATTTATAAAAAAATCGTAACGATATTTTTATAGACAAAATAATGTAGAATAAAATATTCAAATTAAATCTAATAGAGCATATTAAAGAATATAGTGCAGTTTGAGAAACATTTCTTTTACTGTATTTTAATATTTTTTGGATAATGTCCAATCGTCTGCCGAATTAGAAAGAAATAAATAATTTTTTTGGTCAATTTTTTTCGCTGTTATGCACGTGACGCAAAATCAGTTTAAAGTATCACAAAAAGAAAAGAAACTACGTGATCAGCATTTAATAAATTAAATTTTAAAAGTGAATATTTAAAAATTCCCCAAAAATCAGAAAAGGGAGGTAAAGATCCGAAAAAGATTTAATTTTAAAGGAATTTTTAAGATATTTCTCGTGATATAAATTTTATAACCCTCAGATTATTATTTTAAATGCAAACTTAAAAGAATATTACAAAAACAGCTTAAAAATTTTATTTAAAAAAATTTAAGAAGAATTTTTGAAAAATCTTTCTTAGTGCACCCCTACACTATAAGGAAAATCGCCATGCACAATTTCAACCCTTTAGGTCCAGCGGTTTGGTTTGTGCGTTATATGTCAGTCAGTCAGTCAGTCAGTCAGTTACGGAACTGTTTTATTTATATAGATTAGCTTCTAATAAATTATAATTATTACTATTTAAATCAGGGCTGCACAGCTCGAAATGGGATGAGGACATACTTCTCTATGGAAATCTGCTGCGGCCGCATGAAAATAGGATAGATGAGAAAGCGAAAAATATTTTATCTAACAAAAAATAAATTACTGATTATTTTTTTGAAGTAATATTACTATTCATTGCTTTTATATTCCCTTCGTAATAGTATAAATTTAAAGATAATATACCGAATTTTTTTGATTTAGGATAACTCTAGGATAGATGGCCATAGTTTCTAAAGATTGAAATAAAAATTCTTAGAATGCAAACACAAGAAATATTTATGCATATTTAAAATTCTTATACATACACTCATCATATTTTGAGCAAAAAATAATTAAACATTGAGAACAAAAAGTGGGAAACATAGTTTGAAATTAAAATGGCAAATGGCCATCTCTCCTTCAAGCCGAGGAGAGATGGCCATCCAATACAAGAAAGAAAAAGTGAAGTTAAAATAGCAAATAACGACACATTTCATATAGTTAATCATGAAAAACTTACAGCAATTTGCAAAGATGCTATTATATCACAGAAAATGAGTGAATAAAATTCGAATAAACAACATTTGAAGTATAATTTCAACCCTTCACTTTTTGTAAAATTTGACCACATTTTTGGCAAAGGTCTTGATAGTTTGTACACGTTTCATGGAACCACTTATATATTTTATCCAGTCATCCTTTATGGTTATGGTATTGTATTCTTCTCCCCAACCAACACAGTGATCCTCATCAAATTCTATTCTCTCGGAATCTGTAGAATCTGATAATTTCAAATGTATTCCATCTTCTTCGCTACTGGAAGTGTCGTGTTTTTGTTTCTTTTTCGCGTTTATTTTAGGCTTTTTACTGGTTTTAAGCTTATTTATCAACTTTATCTGCTTCTGCGATGAAAGTTTCCGACGTTTGTCAATATTTTCTGGCAATGTCAACAGCATAGCTACCTGTTTGGTACGTTTTCTAACTGTTTTTCTCATGGTTACATTAGGAACTGGTGCATATAATACAATTATAAATATAAAAGTTATAGAATTATCTTAAATATAATTATATTTAGTTAAAATCCTCACTCAGTATAATTTTGAAATATTGATTAAAGGTAGTCATCTCTCCTCGATTTTATGTGGCCATCTATCCTGAAATTGAAGGACAGATAGCCACCCTATTTAAAGCGTCACTCCGCCATTGTACGTCTTTGTTTTAGACTTAGAAGCAAAGACTGGATTATATACGAGCCTTAAAAGTCCGTAAAGTAAATAAAAAATGTAACGTACGTATTGCAAAACATTCAGATACCTAACTCAACAAAAATATTCAACCACTAAATTAAATAAACATTAAAAGTTCACTTACTTTTTATAAAAGAAAAATACAGCTGTACCTCGCAATGTATGAACTCGTTGAACACTTCCTACGGAAAAAGTTTAAACTGCCATTTATGATCAAGTTTTGGAAATATTTAGACTGGCCATCTCACCTCTATGGCCATCTATCCTAGAGTTACCCTATAATATTTTTAGATTCCTCACGAGTGGCTTCGAGGGACACAGAATGAGATGTATCACTGGCGGTATGGCTCGCGAGCCACGTGTTTTGCAGGCCCGATTTAAATTGATAGATAATTGCATAAGCTTCATGAAAAGAATTTTAAAAACTTAAAAAAGAGCTCTCGCGTTAAAAAGAACATTATAGATGAAAAGTATGATGTAGGATTAAAGGACTTGATAAATAAGATTCATCTCGTCAGATTAAACGGAAATTGAAATGAAACTGCATCAAAATTTAACAAGTATGCATTTAAAATGCTTTTAAGGCTAAAAAAAGCATCAAACGTCCGTCTTTCCCGGCAACAAAGACAGTCGGATAATAATGTTTAAATTAAAGGATAATAACAGACAGTTAAATATCTTTTAAAAAGATAATATTATAACCAATTGAGTCATAATTCAGTTAATCTCGAATTATGAATTGTCAAATACACGAACAAAGATCGATTGCGGTTGGATTGGGGATAACCCTCAAGGCGTACACAGTACCTCCCGGTTGATAACGGACACTATATCTCGGGCATCAGATATTATATCTTTCATAGAAATATTCCAATTGAGTGGTTATGTGAAAATCGAAGATTTTTTTTGTCCCAAATTCTCAGACTTCTATGTACATTTAAAATTATTTTAACTTTTTTTTATGAAGACATTTTTTAAAATTGTTTTGAAAGAACTGGAAATGATTTTTCAGGCTTAGCTTTTGGGTTGAAAATTTCAAATTACTCTTTAAAAATGTTGAAACAATTTTAGTAATTTATTACACCAGCAATAGATTCAAGATCTTGAGCTCCATCGGATGAAATACATTCTTACATATAAAAGACACTCCTCCACCATCTTTCAATGTTGTACTGTTCAAAATTCTTCTTTAGACTTCATATTGGATTGGAAGATCCGTACCGGATTTGCTGCAATTTTTTTATTACAACTTATTCTAGTCATAGGATCCTTATTCATTAATTTCGAGAGAGAAAGCCTGAAGTATTCGGTTATTTTCTTTCCCGTAATTTTATTCCCTGGCAACCATTTGTGATATCTAGCAGATCTGATCACTCCTCTGCTAGAAGAATTTTGCAACATTTTCTTATGCAAGGTACACTCTATATAAAATTCTGCTTCAAGTTTGAGAGCACACATTCTTTAAAATTTCAGAAATAAATGCTTTTTATTCACGGGAGAGCTTCGAAGATTCTCTCGTTCCATACAGCATATCATATCATCGGAAATTGTTGAAAAGTTTAAAGTTACCTATTTTGTCAACTTCTCTAGAAGTTTATACGGTCCCCAATCTTCCTCGGACATCCTTATAAGAGCTCAGACTCTCAACCTAACCTCGAGGTTCTATTGAGGCTCAGCTTAGTTCGCCGAATTACAGACATGGATTTAAACGGAATTAATAGTTTTATTTGAATCTTAAAGTATAGTTTAAACAATATCATACAGTGTGAGAGGATAGCCCTGATTACGCCTCACCAATTTATTAGTAAGTAAACGTTCAACAAGCATTGGTACTGGTTTCCTCTGAAGAGAAGATCCCCGAGAAACTGGTCACACGGGGAGAGTTCTTCCGAGATCCCCGAGTGACCATTTCTGGTCGATGAGGGGTGTAACGTTACAGAAGCGAAGGTCAACGGGAGAGGAGGAGATTGTCATCAAACACCCCCCCCCCCCTCCTTTTCGTCAAATATCGGCATTTGCCCCAAGGAAGAGTCGAACATGTGTTTCTTTCTGCCGATGGGCAATGGTTTACCGTAAGAAAAGACAGTTTTTACAAGAAACATATGGGGAGGAATACACATCTGCAGTTAACAATTGAAAGGAAATTTTAAACACTATATTACCAATTGGAACTATTATACCTTTTGGAACATTAACTGCCGTGGTGTGCTGTATAATCTGAAATGTTTAAATACTGATTTCTTATGTCTATTTTCCAAGTTATAAATTTGCAACTAAACAAAACATTTTCCCCGTTTTTATTAACTTTTAAACTGGCCAAAAATATGGCTAACAAAAGCCGAGTTATGAGAAGATATTTCAAAGAGGAGGAAATTAAAGTTTGACGAAAATTCAAATTGCGGAAAATGGGAAAATTTTATAGTGTTGAAAAGTTAATTATGAATTTTCATTAGAAGAGGTCATCAGTGTAGCACACTTTAAAGGTCAGGGCCGGCTTTAAACCGATTTTACCGGCCTACCACCTGATGTTCTATTTCAAATCAATCGTCCTTTAAAACTCAGAACCATTCACGCCAGCTTTGGCTGCTTGGTGAACTCACCAGAGGCCAGATGAACTCTAACCGAACTGTTCTGGCCAAACTACCCAGGTCGCCCTTCTAATGCCTTTTATACTACATCTTGCCAGTAAAGAAGTGTTCTCTGAAGGTGGAATCTTTGGATTTATTAAAAAAAAGTGCTAAACAAGTCATAGGCACAAAATGACACCAAACCCAAGAAATATATTTGATAAAGAAATCCCTAAAGAAATTTTGTAGAACAGCGAAAATAAAGCCGAGACAACTCAAGGTTTTCTTTTATCTTAATGCACATTCTAAAAGAACTAACTGGTGAATCTCAAATGACGTTTCATTTCTTGAATCAGCTGGGGCAACAAGCATCAAAATAATGACATTTATTTTTAAAATATCGAATAATCAAAGCAGATGATTTTTAAAGAACTCATAATTATTTATAAATCAAAATAATACTTACGTGCTTATTAATAAACTAGCTGAATACCCGTGCTTCGCTACGGAGTACATTCAAATTAAATACAACGGTCAATGTATGCAATTAATGCCAAAATTATATATACACTCATGGACAAAACAATTAGCGCACCAAGAAATAATTGCGGGATCGTAACGAAACTTGCAATGAAGGTACATGTCTGGGAGATATGCAAATCATTAGAAATGCAGAGTGATTGCGCATTACGTATAGCCGGTAGAGGGCGTTGAACATCGTACTCTGTGGAGTATAAAACAGGTAACCAAAGCTTGTTTGAGTGTGCTGAATCATTTACAAAGGAAGAGCTGAGATAGACATGCCATTACGCCGCGTTCGAAGACAATGTAAACAGTTGTCGCAGTTTGAGAGGGGGAGAATCGTCGGGATGATGGAAGCTGGGTGGTCAGCTAGGCGAGTAGCTCGTCAATTAGGCCGCTCTGATTGTGTTGTGAGGAGGTGTTGGGACCAGTGGACCCGAGAGATGTCATGTACACGAAGACCAGGCTCAGGACGCCCTCGACAGACCAATCGTCGAGAAGACCGCCACATCGTAAGAAATGCACGCGTACAGCCAACTGCTTCATCGGCCGCCATCCAGGCACAGGTAGCACCTTCACTAGGGGCCTCTGTGTCTTCTCGAACCATACGAAGGCGCCTGGCTGAAGGACAGTTGGTATCGCGGCGCCCATTACGTGTGCTGCCCTTGACGCCCACCCATCGACGCCTCCGTTTGGAGTTTTGCCGCGCACGAGGAAATTGGACTGCAGCGGAATGGAACCAGGTCGTCTTTAGCGACGAATCCAGATTCAATCTCGGCAGTGATGACAATCGTGTTCGTGTGTGGAGAGCCCGTGGTGAACGCTTCAATCCTGCCTTTGCTGTACAGCGACACATCGCTCCCACAGCTGGTGTGATGGTATGGGGTGCCATTGCCTACAATACACGGTCATCCCTAGTATTGTTCCGTGGCACCATGACAGCCCAGCGGTATGTTCATGAAATCCTGCAACCACATGTGTTGCCACTCATGCAACGGCTCCCAGGAGCCATTTTTCAACAAGACAATGCTCGGCCTCATACGGCAAGGGTGTCACAAGACTGTCTCCGCACTGTTACTACCCTTCCTTGGCCTGCCCGATCCCCAGATTTGTCTCCAATCGAGCATATCTGGGATCATTTGGGACGACGAGTTGGGCATCCCACGAGTTTAAACGAACTAGAGGCAAGGTTACAGTAAATATGGAACGAAATGTCTCAAGACATCATACAGAAATTGTATGACTCAATGGCAGATCGTATCGCATCGTGCATTCGCGCTAGAGGGGAGTCCAACGGAGTATTAACTCCTCCGTTCTTTTGCCTTTTTCTCTGAAATAAATTATCCTTTTTCTTTGATTTTCTTATCATTTACTTATATCAAAGTAGTCATTACGTATGTAAAATTTCGTTTCATTTTGACGACTCCTTCTTGGTGCGCTAATTTTTTTGTCCATGAGTGTATATACATGTATATATGTACTAGAAGGTAACCCCTCATTTTTACGTCATAATATTAATAATGAGGTCATAATGTAAAAAGTATATGAAAGTTAAAAATTATCCCGAATTATCTAACAATATTGCATTTAATCCACACCTTGTAAAAGAAAACCCTTTCATTATTTTTTATTTATTTAGTTTTTCATGCGATTGGAGTAGTAGACTGCCATCCAGTTTTTTACAGCTCACTACGCGATATGAATACTTGAGCTACTTGATTCATTCACATTCGAGTTTGTTTACTTTCAGAATTCATCGCAAAAGTAAACAGATTTTTAAAAACTGTTAAATATACAGCTAAAAGCATCCAATTTTTTTTTAGTTCTGAATGTTTTATAGAAAAATAGGCTGAACAAATGCGATTTGATAGAGAAGATATTAGTTTTTAGGTAAGAAAAAATTCTGATCCACATCTGAAATTGAAATTAAGCCTAACCGGCGGTTTGTTTACTGAGGGATTCAATTGAAAGATAAGTACAGCCCAGAAGTGTTATACAGAGACAACGGCTATTATATATATAATATATATATATGGATGGGCCGTGGCGGCCTTGTGGTACAGCGCGCTGCTTTTCGGTGCTGAGGATGCTCAGATCGAATCCTGGCGAAGCGCCACTAAAATGCCTCCGTTTGTGTCGTCCCTAGCCCTCGTGTAGCAAAAAGTTGACCGTAGCGCTCCAAACTAAACCAAACCAAACCATTCATAGGGGGCAATGCTGGTCTGCCTATATGGCGCCCCCCATAATAAAATTGCCAGCAAAACTGCGGTGAATTATAGGTGAATGTTTTCGCGACAAAGTGCCTCCGCATTGAAAATATATATATATACAGTCGAACCTCCATATATCGAAGTAGCAAATTGCAGGAAAAAAATTCGATATATAGAAATTTCGATATATAGAATTGAGCTTAGTTTTGTCATAATTCTCCTAAATAAAATTAAAGCTAATTTTCCTATACGAAACTCCATTTCTAATTTATATGCGAATCCCATTAAATGAAAGTTAATAACTAAAAAATGAATTAATATGAAATATTTATTGAGTATTACATATCTTTAAAAAAGACAATAATGCAGACAGTGGTTACAATGATCACAGTTACATTCTTTTTAAAAAAAACTACGAATATCTTGCTGAACAACCAGTTTTGCCGAAAGTTCAAAAAAATGTTCGTATTTATTCAGTCCACTAAAAACTTCATCAGGGACATTTCCCGCGAATTGAAGTCCACGACGTATTGTTTCAAATGCCAAAAATTGTGAGATTTTATTCTAAAATGGAATAATATCTCCCAATTTGTCTTGACAAAATTTCGATATATAGAGATTTTTTCGATATATAGAAACAATTTTTCTATGTAATGAACATGGAGATTCGCTAAGAGTAAAATTTCGATATAGGGAAGTTCGATATATGGAGGTTCGACTGTATATATATATATATATATATATATATATATATATATATATATATATAAATCATAACGGATATTTTCATAGACAAAATAATGTAGTAGAAAATATCCAAATTAAATCTAATAGAACATACTAAAGAATATAACACTGTTTGAGAAACATTTCTTTTACTGTATTTTAATATTTTTTTGGATAACGTCCAATCGTCTGTTAGAAAGAAAATAATTACAAGATAAAAAGAACTTTTTATATACCATATTTTTCAATTTTCTGTTGAATCATATAAACTTGACAATTCAATGTAATAAACACTTTTTAATTTTTTTTTGTGAATTATCCCATCAACTTGAAGGAAAATGAAGTTAATTGGAAGTTAACTTGCATTTCACTTTTCGCTCCCGTTCCGGTCGATAGAGGGCTGCAGCAGTCTACAAAACAAAATTAACTGAAAATAACTGAAAATTAATTTAATTCTGCTTAAATATGGCTAAAAGTATTTTAAAAATGCATTGTCATCGTGTTTTGTGCTATTCTAAAATTTTCAAATGTCTATCTAGTCGGGAAGTTAGTTAAAAATCGATTGCAAGATTTGTAAGGGACAAACACGCAAACAAGGAAGTTAATAAAAACATGGTAAAATTTTTTTTTTCTTTGTCAATCTATTTCGTTGTTATGCACGTGACGCAAAATTAGTTTAAAGTATCACAAAAAGAAAAGAAACCACGTGATCAGTATTTAATAAACTAAATTCTAAAAATTTATCTTTAAAAATTCACCAAAAATCAGAAAAGGGAGGTAAAGATTCGAAAAAGATTTCATTTTAAAGGAATTTTTATGATCTTTCTCGTGATATAAATTTTATAACACTCAGATTATTATTTTAAATGCAAACTTAAAAGAATGTTACAAAAACAGCTTAAAAACTTAATTTAAAAAATCTGAGAATTTTTCAAAAATATTTCTTAGTGCACCCCTACACTATATATAAGAAGAATCGCCATGCAAAATTTCAACCCTTTAGGTCCAGCGGTTTCCTGTGTGCGTTATCTGTCAGTCAGTCAGTTACGGAACTGTTTTATATATACAGATAGACATCTTATGTGCGATGAGACTAAATGCACAATCATATTTAAGTGTCACTAGAGGAAGTTTTGAGAAATTAATGAAATTAGTCATTATAAACAACTTATTACACATTTCTTTAGTCCCAAGTTCAACATTAATATACAGAAGTGATGAAGATTAAAAAAAATTCTTAAATGTAATAGTACAAGTTGAATAAAGACAGTATAATACGCACTAGAGGTAAAAAATATAACTACGAAAGTCACTGAACACTTACTTTTCAATCAATTAAAAATAAAAAGACACTTCTTTGATTCATTCTTATAATTAATTGGATTTCCATTACTTTTCAAAACAAGTCTAATTCTTTTCGACATGGATTCAAACAGCTTTATTTGTTATTTTTGCTACGAATTTGTTCCGTTCATGTTGAATTACACAAACTTCGATTATTGCTAAGAAAAAGAACTTTGTTTCCGAATTTCAGCTTCTAGTCCTCCTCAAACATGTTTTACAAAGCTTATGTCTGGAAAATTTAGACGCATTTTTCAGATCAATAGTACAGCAGCCAGAATCACTTTTTCCAAGCAGATATCAAGTTTTGGGGGATTGACTGGTTCGGTTTATTTGGTTTTGTAGATAACGTGATTTTAAGTATTTTTAATTTGTTTATAGTAGAGTCAATCTCTGGGGAGTTGATTCCTGAAACGATCTTTGAGCCGATTCCCGAAATTTGGTGTCAGGGATTAGAAACACCTCGGAGTGAGTAGCCACTAGAAGCATTTATCGCTCTTTAGGCTTTAAGAAAGTTATGAATTTAGTTTCTTTTTTTTTCCAATTTCAAAAAATCTACATACATATTTTAAGAATTTTAGCCTAGCATCATACTATTTACTCTTTCCGGAAATAACGCGAGGGAGCTTCAGAAATCCTCGATAAATTAGGAATCATGTTTGCATTTTTAAATGGTGGATATTTACTTATAGAAAAACAAATATATTGTAGATGCAGTAGACTCTCGGGTATTTGAGTTTTTGCGATTCTTGAAATAAATCTGTGTTTGCTGTGTAAAGGGTTTGGTAAGTCCAAAATGGGCTAAAATGAGTTATTAAACCAGGCATGTTTGAAAAATCAAGGGTTACTGCAGGTAACAGAAAGCTAAGACCAATTCCACTCCTAAATATTTTTATTCATCAGTAAAAATTTAGAATGACAAGTCCAAAATGGGCTAAAATGAGTTATCAAACCAGCCATGTTTGAAAAATCAAGGGCTACTGCAGGGTACAGAAAGCTAAGTCCAATTCTGCTAAATATTTTTATTCATCAGTGAAAATTTGGGATATGTGAAACAAAACACAAACATGTTAGTTTCCAATCCCGTTTTTCTCAAAACTACAATTTTGGACTCGACACCCTCTACACAGCAAACACAGAAATGGGATTTCAACAATCCAGACAGTAGGAATAAATAATTTTTACCCTTATAGTAGTGATTTTCAATTATAGATTTATTCAATTGCGTGCATAATAATGCGTCGCTTATTCAGAGATTCGGCAAGTGTAGTATCTAGATTTCTGCCAGGTATCACTTATAAATCAGATTTTTTAAAGAATTTTGTTTTTATTTGTAAAATAAATGGTCAGTTGTCGATAAGAGGATTTATATGCTGGCGAAATTATCTATGAATTGTTAAAAGCTAGCAAGGAAAAAATTCACCATTAAAATCGTTTTAACTTAACGACGCGGGAGGATTTTTTGCACGTTCTTCGAGTAGACGAGGGTTATTTTATAGGTTCTGCGTTTTCGAATAAAGGTACTTCATTCACCATCGGCTTGAAAAAGTTGAATGCCGTCTAAAGCACTGTTATCTTCGGCGTTTTCTCTGGGTTCGTTCCCTGAATCTTCACTTAAGTTATTAATTCATACACTTCATCTTCGACGATGCCGCCTTTTTTGTTGATGATGTTGTTGGTTAGTATTAAACTGCAGTTAA
This sequence comes from Dolomedes plantarius, assembly GCA_907164885.2. Classification (NCBI taxonomy): domain Eukaryota; kingdom Metazoa; phylum Arthropoda; class Arachnida; order Araneae; family Dolomedidae; genus Dolomedes; species Dolomedes plantarius. The sequence goes on along the minus strand of OU015498.1, from coordinate 159,894,502 downwards.
CTCTGAATGTTATAAATTTTGGAATCATTTTCAAGAATGAAATTATCTGAAAGTGCATTTATATTTTTCTGTCATGCAAGTACTGTGAAAATTAATAAATAATATTTACATTTATATTCAGTATTCTCAATATTTAAGAGTACAGCCAAATATATAATGGGAGTTTTTAGTATTACTCCCTGCGTATAAACTTATTGAAAAAAAAATACAATTCCATTTTTTTTTTTTTCCACCCCCCTCCAAATATAGTAGAAATAGAACTCTTCCTTTAAATAAGTGGTTCCTAACTTTTTGTTGATCTGGGACCACCTTTCAGATTAAATATAAATTTTTAAAAAATCATCGTGGACCCTCCCCTAATCCTTTCAGAGGCAAAAATGAGGCTTCTTTTTTGAATAAACAAACTGTTTGTGATAAACAACTTTAATAAAATGTTACAAATAAACTTAATTACAATAACGAATTGAACGTAAAAGAAAATTTAATATCAAACAAAGAAGCCTACGAAAACTTGAACGAGATTTTTTTTCGCTTGCATTTGCTTTACCAGCTGTAAAATGGTTGTGATGCTGCGAGTCCGCGTCACAGAAAATATGCTAGAAAATTTTAAGAACAAGTATTTTTTCGTACCTAAAACGTCAGAGAGCAAAAGAGATACAGGATTTTTTAGAATTTTTAAAAAAAGAGAATTTTAAAAACAACTGGGATTTTTTTTTCCCCAGCTTTAAAAAAATCGTTTAAATTCGCGTGGTATTGAAACGATGAAACCAGTTTTTTTTTTAAGTTTTTTTTTTTATATCACTCTTTATCTCGCGGACTCTTGGGTTCTCTCGGACCAACGGTTAGGAACTATTGCTTCAATGTTAAAATGAATCTTCTATTGAAAAATCCCACGCACTTTCACTGATTTCTTTCTCGGCATACTAAAAAAATTTCAGATTTTCCGCAATTTGAATTTTTTTAAAAAATCGTCACTTCAATTTAGTTTTAAAAAAGTCCCATTTCATCCTCAGACAGATATCCTCACATAATTTGGTTTTCGCAAGCCATATTTACGGTAATTTAGAAATTTAATTTAAACTAGACAGATTTTTTTTAGGCGAAAATTTAAAACTCGGAAAATAAATAGAAGTACCCAGCATTTAAACATTTTAGATTATAGAGCAGGGGTTTCCAACTGGCGGCACGCGGTGACTTTTTTTGCGGCCCGTGAAGACTTCTAGGAAAATAATTTGCAGCATCAATTTAGATATTCTTAGTTAACGAAAAATGTTTTTGTAAAAATCTATATTGTTTTCAAATACTGTTCATTTACAAAAAAGATTGATTTTCCTCGAATTCCATGAAAAGTAGGGTGTCCACTCATGTTCTATTTCATCCCCCCCCCACTTCTTATTTGACTTTTTTTGTGTGTGTCTGTGTAATTTAACGAAAGTTGGCCAGTTATATTCAAGGTCGTTGTTGGAGGTTCATCCTCGAATTTTTAAAAATTTCATAGTACATACTATACACAAATCCTCCAAAAACCCCTCTCTCAAGAAAAAAAGTCCTGGGTATGGTCCTGATTAAATTGCGGCCCGCCACTAGACAGGTGTTTTCGATTGCAGCCCTTGGACACTTGTAAGTTGGAAACCCCTGTTATAGAGCAAACCACGACTAATAATATTCCAATAGGTAGAGAGTTGAAGATTTCAGTCTTCTCCGTTTGTCCTCTTGTAAACAGTGCATTTTCACCATGCAAAAAACATCAACCCTCGGCAGAAAAAGATCCCCGTTGTTCGAACAGAAACTGCGCTTCCTTGGGATAGGTATGTTCCCTCCAATAACAAAAAGCTTAAATGTTGGCGAAGAGTGAAGAACGATTAGCGACAATATCCTTCCCTCACATACTGGATTGTGGCCAGTAGAAGGGGATGAGATTCCGCTGAAGCACATTTTTGTCACTTTCCACCCCTAGAGGAAAAAAAAACCTCCTCGGGGGTCTACTCGGTGCGGGATCATCAACTTCCCAAAGGTGGACTAGAGACGTCAGCTAGAATCTACTAGTGGTGCCATCTATTTTAACACAAAATAAAGTGTTGTCCACCGAAGGCAAGTTTTGATGAAGAAGAGTTGAGATTATTGTAGAATATGTAGAGGAAAAAGTAATTTAATGAAAAGTTCCATTAAGAAAAATTACATTTTAAGGAAGAAAATATTTTAAGAATACAATATACCTGTATATATAAGTCCATACATCACTGTTATTTGAGTGTGATACCTTGCTAATAAATGTGTGTTCATTTTACCTTATTTTTCAGATACTGGAAGCAGGAAGTAAGGTTTTAAACTATCGCAGAGCCTGCACCAAAAATTGCTAGCTAAACAGTGACTCATGCAAAACATATATTGTCAATACATTTCATTAAATTACATTTCAAAGATATACTCCTAGACGTATCATCAGTGAACTTATAACCGAATAGAAAAGTAGAGGTTCATCAGGATGAGGGTTTCAACTAATACAACTGTAGTAAAAGTTCCTCAAAATGAAAGGTAAATACAGCATATACTCTTATAACTAGATTGATAATTTTATTGAATTTCCATAAGTTATCGGACTGCGAGATTTATAAAACAGTCGTCAGTAACGATAGCCATGAAGGGGAAAAAACATACATATTTCTTAACTAATGCAAGGTACACACACTAGTAAAATTAACCATTTTAGGCGATACAAAGCTTTAATTCTGATGACTCCGGGCATCGGGAATGTGCAGTACACAAGAGCTCATTACTCAGAGCTCTGTTGTGGTACGAAGTCAGTCTATTGCCCTCCTGCGTTCTTCAAGAGCGCCTTTGAGGAAGTTGCAACGCGTTATTCGAGCGCATTTCATAGGCGATCAGTCAGATTTCAAACGGGATGACGGGCATGTGAACGGCAGCGTTTCCACATTCATCAATAGAACTAGCGCAATAGAGGCATTCGATGTCTTTTACAAAAAGTATACCAAGCACCGGTGCGCCGACTTTCAATTAAACTGCCATGTCTTGTGATGACATTTATAGGATTTTATCTGTATATGCATGGAAGAACTCGCGCTTCAAACCCATAGAAAGTGTGAGGGCATCCATGGCCGCCTGCACCACGTCAATAATTATCCAATCCAAGGAGTTTAATGGGCTAAACTCCTAAGTTCTCTTCTAACGATGTCAAGACATTAATAACTGCAAACTAAACCTGTACTTATCGGAAAATAGTACTAAACTTTATCTTTCCGTGCACACTTATACACATACCATTAGGGAAACCTTTCTGTAGACAGCATTAAAAATATCACCTTTCGAGCTTAAGAACCAAGTTCTTGTAAAAATTTGCACAAGAACGGGTCTTTCCTATAAATTTGAAATTTCCTTAGGAATTTTTGCTGACCTACAACTGTGTTATCAATCGGTTATTAATAAGACACAAAATCAGCCGTATCGGTCTAACCTTTCAACGCCTTGGGCTAAAGATTCCTGAACATTTCCAACCTCCGGAAATCTTTGTCCAAGTCTTTAATTTTATAAAAAGAGAGAGTCTGTAGAATATGCAACTTCTAAGACCCAAAAATCTGCTCCCCGCAAAACCTCTGAAATCTGTTGAGACATATTCGTTTAAGCTTTGACAAAGGGTGCGAGTAATAATTCTTAAGCCAGATGGAAAAAAAATTCATTTTGTTGTGCAGGAAGACACTTGAGGTAGTTCATTTTCTACCCCAAGTGTCTTCCTGTACAACAAAATGATTTTTTTTTTTAGAAAATGAACTTGCAAAAGAGATGTCAAAAATATTCAAGAAAATTCGTATTGGGGATTCTTTTTTTTTTTTTTTTTTTTAAATACAAGTATCTTAGTTTCTTTCGTGTAAATTATGTATTAAGAAAATTAAAAATGCTATTATTGGAAAAATTTCCACATAAAATAATTTTTGTCTAAAGTGCTAGTTTTAAATAAATGGCGATTTCAACCACCTTTTCCGTATAATATGCAAGTCGTTTTTTAAACACGAATTTATTTTGCGTAACATTCCATTTTTTATTAACGTCTCTAAACTGATAAAGAGTATAAAACTGTGAAGATTTTGATACATATTTTCAATAAACATGTACTTTTAGGCATTGCTCAGAGAGAGTTTTTTTTTACTAAAAACAAGGATCTGTGTCATATTTTTGGAATGCTATTTTCCCGGAAAAAATTATTTAAAGCATAAAAAATTAAGAAAAACTGTAACACAATTGATATTAGAATTAAAATTCCTATAAACTTATGATTGCTAGAACACTAAACCCTAAACTGCTCTTCATCTGACAATGAAGTTTTGTTCATTGTGTAGTGTTTCCTTGAATAATTTCCTATTTCACATACAAAACTGTAAATTTATAATACTTTGAGCATTTAGAAATGGGAAAACGCTCCGACAATGCTATTTCTTTTGAAAATCTAGCTCTATGTCCATAACATGGTAATTCATCTAACTGTCAAACTCATATTGTTTGAGGGCATTTTCTGAAGAAAAATGATGCTTCTATACATTAAAATAACTGCTTTACAGAGCAAATTATAATCTTTGTAGAGAAAATATAAAAAATCTAAGGTAACAAATATCACTTTATTAGGAACTTAATCCAAATATCAGCAAGATTATTCAAGTAAAAATAAAATAGTTCATGTGTCATAAATAGATAGCTTGTACTTAAGCAAAAATACAGAGGTGCCAATCTCAAGCAGAAATAAAAATATATATATCATACAGTGTTTTTAAAAAAAACCTATCCTCAATTAAAAATTGAAAAATAATGGTTAAATAATAAACAACTGATAAAAATATAGTATAAAACTGGAAAAAAAAGAGTAGCATATCAAGGATTTATGAAACCACAAAATAAATATAACAGTTCACACACAATCAGAGAATATTCTTTAAAAGCCATGTTTCTTCTTGTACTTAGTTTATACATTTTCACAGAGAAGCTCAGTACATCCCTACATAAATTGACACTCATCTCAGTGTCAAATAAATTGCTGCTCCACTGATGGCATTAAAATATAAATCTTAAATTTAACCAACAGTTATGGAGTTAAAATAAAACAGACAAAGAACATTTTTTTATAATGAAGTAAAATCACACTGGTCTGAAAAATTGAACAATTAAATAAATAAAGAAAAAACTTCTGCAGAAATATATTAAATATTTTGATTACAATTCTGTTTCTAATTGTTTGAGATATCAATAGCAAAAAAATTTAATTTACAATTTGGATTCACAGCCAACTGCAAATTCTTAAATGCTCAGATATATTTAACTATACTGATGAAAATGTCTACATTTTATCTATTGCTAACAGTTTTAAATACACATATTTAATTGAAATTAATAAACACAAATGCAGTTTAAATTAAACCCAATCAAAATATATACATATGTATTAGTGCATATAAAAGGTAATTAGCTGCCAAACCTCAAAATTAATAAAAATTGTGTTAACACGTACGTTTATAATTTTGGCAACAATAAAAAGTTTTTACAGATGGTATTAAGGAAAAGAAAGTAAATAAACTAGAACAAGGAAATTTTATGGGGGGGGGGGTGAAAAAAATGCAAAATACTTTTGTAGCATTTTCACTTCATATCTATCACGGGAAAAAAAATCAACAAAATATTTCAAAGAGAAAAATACGAGTTTAAATAATAAACAGATAGTATTCAAGTGAATACTTATTCTATAATACTGTTACAGTTCAGTTTGAGAAATTGTACACACTTCAGCACTTTGAAAAATGCCTTTTTTAATTGTTTCATAACCCTTTCTACTTCTTTATACATGGACAAAATCAATTTATCCACTTGGGCAATTATGTTCAAGTTTATGAGCAATTATGACTTTAACAGGTTTTACATCAAACACACTAAGATATATTCTATAATATCAAGAGACATTAACCGCAGGGAAAAATCCATGTAAGTCTAAAAGATTAAATGCAAAATATTCAAATTTAATAATTCTTCAAGATTAGAAGGAATCCATTACTTATTTGGAGATGGGGAGAGCAAAAAATGAAAAACTCCAAGGTAGTTGCAAACCTTGGGAGCTGTGCATGGATATATAGAATATATACACTCAAGAGCCAAAACATTATGACCACCCCTACATTTTGCAATGAATTCGCCTGGATGACGTGGAAGGCACGTGATCAGGTGGAAGTGGTATTTAACTGCTGCTGGAGAGTCTGAAGAATCATTCTTTCACTTACTTCTGTGTGTGATGGGAAAGTCTGCGGATCTAAGCGACTTTGATAGAGGGCAGATTGTAATGGCTCGAAGGCTCGGAACAAGTATTTCCGAAACTGCACGACTCGTGGGTTGTTCGCGACCTACAGTTGTTAGTACTTATGCAAAGTGGATGAATGATGGTGAAACCTGCAGTAGACGATATGGTGTTGGACGTCCACACGCTATCAAAGAAAAAGGTCATCGGAGACTGTCTAGCATGGTGAGGCAAAACCAGAGCCAGACAGTGGCTCAGCTGACAGCCCAATACAATGCAGGGCCAAGTAGAATAGTATCGCAGCACACTGTTCAGCGGACACTGTTGGATATGGGGCAACGCAGCAAACGTCCCACTCGTGTGCCTTTGCTGACCAAGCGTCATCGCCAACTGCACCTGCACTGGGCCCGGGAACATCGCGACTGGTCCATGGATCAGTGGGAGAGATTTGCCTGGTCAGATGAATCACGGTTTGTCATTCATCACGCCGATGGCCGTGTCAGGATACGCCGTCTTCCAGGCGAACTGTTGCTCCCTCAATGTACAGTAGGTCATACACAGGCCGGTGGTGGCAGTATTATGCTTTGGGGGACGTTCTCTTGGGCGTCTCTGGGACCTGTGGTTGTGGTAGAGCAGACCATGAATGCTACAGGGTATCTGAACATCATTGCGGACCAGTTGCACCCTTACATGGCCTCTGTTTTTCCAGCTGGAAATGGAATGTTTCAACAGGACAACGCCCCGTGTCACAAGGCTAAAATTGTGTTGGAGTGGTTCCAGGAACATGATGCTGAATTCCAGTTAATGTCCTGGCCGCCTAACTCACCGGATCTCAATCCGATAGAACAAATTTGGGATGTCATGGGACGGCAGCTCAGAGTTCAAAGACCACCAATTTGCAATATCTCGGATTTGCGTGACTGTTGCTTAAACATCTGGTACAATCTGTCTCCGGCCATCTACCAAGGACTTGTGGCATCCATGCCAAGGTGGGTTGAAGCTGTGTTGCGCGCCAAAGGTGGGCCAACTCGTTATTGACAGGTGGTCATAATGTTTTGGCTCTTGAGTGTATATTTATTAATAATAATTTTCTTTTAACAAATAGAGTACTTAAAAATAGGTCTAACATATGTGAAAATAAAAAAGAAAAAATACAGCATAATAAGCATCGAGTTAATAGCCCTGTATGTACCTAAGCAAATCATATAGAGAGGGTGAGTCAGGAGTGAAGCATAGATATTTCTTTTCCTGAACAATTATTTAAAAATTTAATCTCTCCATACACAGCTCTTTATTAAAAAAGAACTAACTGATATACAACATTTAATTTGAATAAGGCTCATTATTCAGTTGAAATAAAAAGGTATAAAAAAAAGAACCTTATATTACATTGACTGTGAAGTACCATAGTATGTAAGCAAAATTTATTAGCTCTAAAACAGTTTTAGGTACTGTAAAGTATGAGGTCTACACTTAATAGTATACACATTAAGCACTAAGAACTAGACTCTAAACTTCCTGTATATACAAAACAGAAACATCTCATAATAAAAAAGAATATAAGCTTAAGGCATGTAAAGCTATTAGTCAACTTAATAAGAGATTACAATAGTTCTTGATCATCATATCTATATATTCTTATATCAACATTTACTGCATTTGCATTAAAAAATGAAAGATAGAGCTTTACTTTAAACAATGATATTAAGGCAATTACTAAATGCTAAACACAATTTTCATGCAAGGCAAAATAAAAGTGTGACAATATTTAAGAAATATGCAATGAAAACCTAAAATTCAATTATGCGATTATTATTTTACTAGCTGTTTACCAGGCATTTTACGGGTATTTATTTATCCCAATTTTTTATTAGTCAGGAGAAGGAATGAATTCTACCTATAGTGTAAAATTTAAGTAATTTTATTTACAGGTATTTAAAAGCATATGTACAGTATACAAATTATAAAGTAAAATTTCTTCACTATAATATTAGTTAACTCAAAACTTGATTATAAACATTTTTTGTTTCCCCTATTCGTCTCAGCAAGCCCAAAAACTATGGATTCGACACTACATTCGGTCATTTTATTTTTCAACTCTTCTTTTCATCCCCTCTCCCTCCCCCCAATGCTCATGGGGGCTGAACTTGCACTTAAACTGCATCGAGTGTCACTATCCATTTCAGCGACCTCGAAAACTATGGATTCGACACTACTCTCGGTCATTTTGGACATTTATTTTTTACCTCTTCTCCCCCCCCCCCCCCAATGCTGCTGGGCTGAACTTGCACTTAAACGGCATTGGGAGTGTCACTATTAATCTTAGCGACCCCTAAAACTATATCAATCGTTTTTGATTATTTATACATGTCCACCTCTTCCCCCCTAGGAGTGCTAGGGGTGTCTTAAGCCCCAGTGTTTCTTTCCAGATTGTAAGTCATATGTATAACAAGTTTGGTTGAAATTGCTCCAGGCGTTGCTGGAACATATACATACATACATTTTATGTACAGGGTTATCAGGAAAGAATCATCCGATTAAAAAATTTAATATTTTCCATAATTACAAGCAGAAAATTATAATTAATATGTCATTGTAAAGGAAAAATGTTAAATTTTTTTTCACAGGTCTTCGATATGATTTCCTTTAGTCATCCATACAATTTGATATGCCATTTCTCGGCAAACACGTTGTAATGTTTTACTATTAACTGTTTGTAAAGCATCACAAATAAGCTAAGTTGAGGCAAACTTGTAGGTAAATATGGTATGAACATAAGATCTTTGACATATTCCAAAAGGAAGAAGTCACATGGGGTTAAATCCGGTGACCTAGGAGGATAGCTGTGAAGGACCACATCATCGGCTGCACTGCCACGGATCCAATGATGTTAGTTCTCCGTTTAGAAATTTACGAACCTTCAAATGCCAATGGGACAGTGCACCATCTTGTTGAAAAATGAAATTTTGCATATCTTCCTTCAATGGGGGGAAAAGCCGAATTTCCAACATATCAAGGTAGGTAATACCACTCACTGATTTTTCGACCCCCTCAAAAAAAAAGGTCCGCAAACCTTTGAAGATACTGCACAAAGGACATTGAAAAGAAAACATTAGATACTAAAAATTTAACATTTTTCCTTTACAATGATATATCAATTATAATTTTCCGTTTGTAATTATGGAAAATATTAAATTTTGTAATTGGATGATTCTTTCCTGATAACCCTGTATATAGATTAAGCTCAAAGTAGAGATCTGACCTTAAAATACACATTACATAGTCGTAAATATATTATAATATCAAGTTTAATACATATACATAAACTATAAGTATAATGTTTAATATATTCCACTCTGTCAGTGAAATTTAATGTGAGCTAATCATTTGTAAACATAATGCTACATAAAAACCATCAGATGCTTCCATGTAAGATGTACATAATTATGATTAATGCTATTCTAACTATTCCTCATAAAATGAAAAGCAGAAATATTTAGCTATCTGAAAAACACAGTGCTAACATTTAATACACTAAATATAACTATATACCAAGCAGTAACAAAAAATACAATAGAGGAAAGCAACTACTAAAATGGTTGCTTTTCTTTTAGAGTATTTAATGCTAAACATTGTTAATGACTGAATAACAAGAGAAAAATTGGTCCTGAAACTATTAAAATTGGTTCAGAAATCAATAAATATTGCATATTTCAAATATGCATAGCTGTGTACTTGCATAGTAATCAAGGTTTTACTGACTAAAAGGTGTATGTTTGCTCTTTCTTTGGTCAGCCTCTTCAGCTATTTAACTTAATGTGTTTTAAAATAATCAAAAACAAAAATTGGAGTTGAATATATATAGAGAGATTTCCTAATGCTCCTACATGCATTGATGCATAGTAATTCATTTTTTTTCCAGAACTTTACATGTGGCTTCCCCATTGTTATTTTACATAGATACATACATGCATGCATTCAAAGTGCTAGAATATTTCTCTTCACATTGAAATTTCTACAAGTTATCAACAAATCAAATGTTTTATTCCTGATTCATATTAGAAAAATATTTTGACATTCTTTGGTTCATTGATGGAAAAGTGCAGTTTCCAATTAAAGAAATATTTGCTAATGAGGAAAATACTGTTCACAAGTCACCTACATTTCCCTGGAAATTCAAGACCTTGCATGAAAACTGCAAAAGTGTAGCCTACAATTTGGTGTATTCAGTTGGCTGCAAGACCTTGCATTGTATAAGGAAACTGTTTTTCTTATTCTAAATCTGCAAATTCAAACCACACCTTGAATTTGTAATCATTCAACATAAAGACATGCTTTCAAATAAAATAGCATAAGTAATCTACAGCTTTACTTGCTTAAAAATTGTCATGGCCAGTGTTTGCTAAAAAATTATTATTCATTAAAACCCAAATGACCATCCCCCTATGATCATCTCCTGCTTCAAGAGAGCAAAACAGACCAGGTTTTCAGTTTACTGACTATATTTCATCAGGCTATAAACCCATATAGCAAAAACAGCTGGAATCCCCAGATAAGGTACCTGACAACTTAGAAAAGAAAGTGATCAGGAAGAAAAACTAAGAATTAATATTTGTAAGAAGGAAAATTCTCATTATGGCATATGCATCAAAATTATGCCCTAGATGTATCTTCCTTCTTAATAAGTTCCATTAGTGCAAATGTCACACTAGGTAAAATGCGATAATGAAATCCCACAATGAGTAAAAGCTCTGAAATGCACTCATGATTTTAAATCGAAATAATTACAGACGGAGCTTCTTGAGACTTTAAAATTCATTTTCAAATGAAAATTGTCTATATAACATGCAATAAAGAAAGATTTCAATATCATGAAGATAAAACCTCATGTGAAAACGACTAAATGTAGAAGTTTCCTGGGAAACACATTGCTGCAATAACGGAAGAAAACCTACCACACACACATTCCATTAAAACTTTAATAATGGAAGATTTCACCATTCAAAATATGAACTTAATGTTGTGTTCAATTGTTGCATTCTAATTAGATCAAAATGTAGTTTAATAGTGCTAAGATGTTAACTACTTAATAGGATAAAGTGCATTAATTATGCATGAAAGCACAACAATAAGGTACACTAGATAACAAAGAACAAAACCTATTCCTGGTTTATGCTGAAAACATCCGAGTTAATTTTAGACGGCACTATTAAATCACAATCTTTAAATGTATCTCACATTTAAGCCCATCATAACAAAATTTTAACACGAGGGCATGGGTTCAAAATCTAACTATCAAAACTCCTGAATGTACATACTATGCAATAAATGCCATTTCATCAAAATAGACATTTAAATCTGCTGGAGTATAACTTGACTGAACTCTTGTATATCAAACAAATCTGATTAATTCAGCACTTGTAAAACATATATTTATATGTATATATCTATCTAACTGCATATATATATATGTGTGTGTGTTATATATGAGTGTAACACTTTAACAACACTTTTTTCTAAACCATGGATAACCTAGCACAAGCATGAAATCAATAACATTAATCTGGAACAGATAACAAAACAGGCTGAAATATTGTTTGAACAATAAAATAACAAACAATTAATACTTTGCATTTAAATGTTATACTGTAATTATACACGAAATGTAACAACCATACATTTGCTTATATTGGCAAACATAGAGAAAAATTATTTGAATATGAATCCCTGATCCTATTTCAAACAATAAAAGTACTTAGTATTAGGTTAACCTAATTTGAAATAGTTTGCAATAAGTTCATCATACTTTCTTTCACATTGAAAAAAAAATACTTCATACTTTAAGTAAATTTTTCTATAAAATAAGAGAAGTATGACTCAATTAATCAGAATAGCATTTGCCTAATACTATTTTTGAAAATTTCTTCTTTTCTTCAAATAACTTTCTGCTCTAACGAAAACTTTGACGATCAAAGCTAGCCAAACTTATAACTTTCACACTTGATATTAACTTAATTTTAAAAAGGAAACTGACTTCAAGATTATCAACCACAAAATATAGATGATACACATACAGGGGAATGAAACTATATTTCATATATATTTAGACTGAGCAAAAGTGGACAATAAAAACAATGACCTTATTTTTTAAAAAAATAATCAATATTCATGCTAAAAGATTTATTTTTAGAAAGTTTAAAGGGATAACATATGTATTATTCATTTGTCTTATTAAAATAACAGTTCACAAGAGAATTTTCAAGTATTCTTTCTGTATTGCTTTCTAAATAAATATAAATATAAAAATAATAAATATAACAATATATAAGGTGCATACAAGCTCTTCATAAAGTATTTTAGATAAATAATATACAATAAATCATTTATTTTAAACATACTACAGAGCCATTGTTAATTCATATCTATTAGACAGTAGTTTCTCAACTACATAAAAATTTAATTTTCAAAAACTGAATGCTTAAATAAATATAAATATAAAAATAATAAATATAACAATATATAAGGTGCATACAAGCTCTTCATAAAGTATTTTAGATAAATAATATACAATAAATCATTTATTTTAAACATACTACAGAGCCATTGTTAATTCATATCTATTAGACAGTAGTTTCTCAACTACATAAAAATTTAATTTTCAAAAACTGAATGCTTAAAAAAATTAATAGAAAAAAAAGCTAAAATTATACATCAGTAAAATAATCTTATTCTGTTAAAACTCTCTTTAGCAGATTTAATGGTTGTAACATACTATTGAATAATCACTAAATATGTTTCCAAGTCCATTTAGCCAGGTGCAGCCTCAATTTTGACTGAGCAACCCTAGGGGTGACATCTGTAGGGATTGTACCCTCTCCCATCCTTTCTGACTCTCATAGAGGGACCTTCCGGTCTACAGATATGTGCCCATACCCCAGCTAAACATGGAGGTAATGGCATTTATTAGGATTCGATCCAAGCAATCTCGAAAGCCAGCATGCCATTACTAAGCTACCTTAAGCCCTAGATATCTTATCTGCAGAATTAAATAAAGAAAATAGGCCCATTCACCTTCCTGCATAATATAATTATAGAAACTCAAAAGGTTTGGTTTATTGAGAGTGCTATGGTCATTTTTTGCTACACGAGGGCTAATTAGACCAGGACCTACTGCTTAAAGTCGATTCCAAATGGCTACAAACATCCATGTCCACAGTGGGACTTGAACCCAGACTCTGGTACTGAATGCCAGTACCCTAGCCATTTGCCCATCGTCTGGCAGAAACACAAAAGATATTGCATAGATTATCATAAATAAACAAATATAAATTACGAATTACATAAATATATCTAAGCATTTGAGAAAGAAAAAAAAATAGATTCATTAAAACCACAACAGGATTACAGGCTCGGAGAGACAACATGACTGTACTGTAAACTGAGCTTCAGTGCAATTTATTATCTGTAAAGCTTATAAATTTTACAATGTATTGTGAAATAATGATTAAACAAAATATTCTATACAATGTTTGGTTTTTATTTTATAATTAAATAATTCAGAGAAACAATATGGATCCGACTAATTGCATATAATCTTTAACTGTTGGCACCTCTGCAGAGAGTATCTATACAAATTGTGCTCCAGCACATAAAAAACCATCAAGTCTGGTTTTGGCATTAAAAAATGAAGTACAATACTTTACACGCAAATTTGCTATGTACAAGGAATACATTTAGTCAGCTTCCATTGCTTCTTGGTCTTTTTCTGCTTTAACCTGTATGTTAGATGCTTCACACTTCCCATTATCTAACCCATTACTTTCCTTTTCTGTTTTACAGTCTGTTTTATTCTTATTACTCTGTGAGGAGCAGTCTGAATCAGAATCTCTACGATTAATAGGACTATTTCGGGCTGATCTTGATTTGCTCTTTTGGGATGTGAATTCGGATGAACTATTGGATTGCAGTCTCATTATGTCATCTTTGATATTGGCTAATGTTTTGTAATACCTCTCCGATTCCGATTTCGTTTTCTTAAGATCCTCTTCAGTACTTTTGAGTTTCTTGCTCTGTTCTTCCAGATTCTGGCTAAGCTTCAAGGCTTGTTTTTCTTTAGTAGAGTTGATTTCATTTAAATTTTCTAAAAGCAAAAATGTGAGGAAACATAAATATTAATATTTTTCTGTCATGTTTCAAAGGAAAAATAGAAATGAAAGAAAAGAATTCCAGCAACTTAGTAATAATAAGCAAAATTGAACATTTTCATAATAGTCCTTCATGCAACAGAACTTTTGAAGCACATATATTCTGCCACAAAATTTAAAGACAATACAGCAGCTGTAATGCTTTAAATTTTCAACAATTATGATTCATAACAAATTGTAAAAATAATATTTGACAATGAGAGATGTTAAATTGTATTCCAACAGGATGTAAAATGCATGTGTAAACCAACATTTTCAAGACTTAGTAATTCATTACAAAAATTCTTATGTAAGCTCAGCAGGCGGTCTTAAATAAGTTTAAATATGCTATACAGCAAAATTTTCTATTAATATTTATAAATTTAACATCAATTTTAAATATTCCATGATAAATTATATAACCTATGTTATCTCCTCTCTTTTATGTAATCTACATTGACGCATTCCCTGGTAATAAAAATCTTGCTGTATGTATTCACTGTTCTAATTTCTTGAGCAAACATTTATTACAAATCAAATGTGTATAAATGTATTCCTGTGCTATTAAACTTTCATTAGGAACAAACAAACAAACAAACAAACAAAATGGGGACAGGAACAACTATGATATTACAATAAATTAGTATAAACCGGAATACCTAAATACTTGACACCACTATCCAAAAGAATTTTTCTGTGAGAAAATATAAAATATTAACATTCACTCTGTTAGTGTCCTCTTTAAGAAAAAAACAACTTCGATTTGACCTTAAGCACCAACGGAGTTTGAATCTTCAAAAGGCTTCACCCTAGGCACGTGCAAAGATATATATATACTGCGAGTTAAAACTCCCTTGCAGAAGAGTGAAAGAGATCGTCTTTGCAATTATTTTGCAACTGAATGTTGTTCATGTGTATTGTCATTTGTGAACTTGTGAAGTAAATACACTGCTCAAAACAATTTGGGAAGCACATGGTTTTAACGAAATTACGCAAATACTTACACCAATAAGTAACATAAAATAAATCAGCCATAATTTAAAGCCTAGCAGGAAACAGAAGAAGAAAACTTCATATGCAAATCAAAGTTCATGACGTCAAAAACCAAAAAAAGAACATAAGGGCGGAAATCGGGATGTTGCAGAAACGTCTGTTTCACTGCCTTAACTGTGAAATTCGATTGCTCAGTTATTCTTTTTGAGAAAAGGTGACTTGAAAATGTCTCAACAACGTGATTTACCGGAATCCATGGAATGGCGTATTATAGGAAGACTTGAATCCGGGCAAGCACAAAGTAGTGTCGCAGATGCTGTTGGAGTCACCAGAAGTGTCGTTGCAAGGCTGTGGAATTGATTCTAAGAAACAGGGAATGTTAAACGTCAACCAGGGCAAGGTCGGCCATGTGCCACTACAGCAACTGATGACTGGTATATACTGTTAACAGCTCGTCGAAACAGAACAGACAATGCTACTCAGCTGCAAAGACAGTTGCTCCTGGAAACAGGACGAAGGGTGTCCAGCCAAACAGTACGTAATAGGCTTCATCAGGGAGGTCTCTATGCACGTAGGCCAATGGTCTGCATTCTGTTGACCTCATGCACCGTGCGGCCTGAAGAAGATGGGCTGCTGAACATCGAGATTGGGAGCAACATGATTGGAGCCAAATGCTGTTTACAGACGAGTCCCGATTCAGTCTGGAGTGTGACACCCGACGTGTTTTGGTATAGAGGGAAAGAGGCACTCAAAATAAACCCACATTCGTTCGTGAAAGGTCACAATACAGACGAGCTGGTTTTATGGCATGGGGTGGAATCAGCATAGGTGGACGTACGGACCTGCATATCATTCGGAATGGTACTTTGATGGCCCGAAGGTATGCAGACGAGATACTGAGACCTCATGTCATACCTTATGCAGCAGCCATTGGAGATTCCTTTGTTTTCCAGCATGAT
Organism: Dolomedes plantarius; assembly: GCA_907164885.2. NCBI lineage: Eukaryota > Metazoa > Arthropoda > Arachnida > Araneae > Dolomedidae > Dolomedes > Dolomedes plantarius. Next base: position 159,878,081 of record OU015498.1, on the reverse strand, counting down.
AATGCCAGATTGCATACAGCACGTCTTGTGGACAACATGCTTGAAGCTGAAACAATACAGCATATGGAATGGCCAGCGTGAACTTGAATCCAACCAAAATCCTGACTTGAATCCAATCGAGCATGTTTGGGACATGCTCGGATGACGCATAGCTGCGAGACCAAGGCCTCCTTTTACTCTCCAAGACTTAGAGATTGCACTTCTTGAGGAGTGGAACAGTATTCCCCAAAGTCTTATCGAAAACATCATTGCATCCATGGAAAACAGGTGTGCAGCAGTCTTAGCTGTTCAAGGAGACCACATGCCATATTAAAAAATCTTGCATCATTTCTAAACAATACTTTTTCTTTTATCGTTTACATGTAACCAAACTGTTGCCCAAAATCATCTTTTCATGTTTTTTCCATATTTTCAAAGAATTAAAGCTTAACTAGTTGGTACCCGTCAAACATGACGGCTAGATAGTAAATAAATACACTAATATACAAATTATACTCAACAAATCATTGCCAAATATTGAAAATCCTAATAATGCGCAGAAACAAATTAATGTGTTTAAGCGGCTTCATGCTTAGTGAGTATCTAAAGCCAGATTTTAAAATATCACTGAGCATGCGCAGAAAGCAATTTTTTTAAATTGTAAATTATCGCTAATTAAACAGCGAGAAATAAACAGTTTCCATCAAGTTTAATCTAATATTTCATAAACATAATTATCATAAAAATAAAAATGACAGAAATCTAGAGAGACTCCTCGGAATAATCGTTTTTAATCATTAAAACATGTCACTGAGCATGCGCAGAAACAATGAGTTTCTAAAGCCAGATTTAAACATACCACTGAGCAAGCGCAGAAATCAATTTTTAATTCTAAATTATCGCTAATTAATAGAAATTGCGGTTACAAAAACCAAATTTGACAAATTTACAGATTACAATCTTTCGTTTAAGACCTAAATGAAGTAAATTGATGCAGCAGTTTTCTCTCACGGACTGCCCAAAAAGTCAGCTTAGCAACTTAAATATATAGACTGCAAATCTTTTTATGTCTTTTTTTTCTGTATTGCGCATTGATACGCGTGTACTATCCATTTTATGCCAATATGTGGCTGTCTCACACGGTTTTCTTAACTTCTTTGCATGCTCCCCCAATTTTTTGACCAGTGTAGATATTTGGATGAATCGCCATTTGATATTGTTTGTCTTGTTGACATCTCTTTGAATCGAAAACTTTTTTTAAAAAAAGTATACAGTCGATTCTGGTTAATCGGACCATTGGAACGTGACCATTTTGGTACTAATAACCGGCTGGCGAATAATATTAGGCTTATGCAATAGGATTTGTTTTGGTTCTTAAGAATTTGGTCTGAATAAGCGGCTGGTCCAATTAACCAGTGGTCCAATTTACTGGATTCGATTGTATTAAGAAGTCGTCATCACACACTCCAAAATATAAAATGTTTGTTGCACTTTAATGCAGTTTCAGGCACACAAAATGGTTTTTAGTAATAATTACATCCATAAAGAATTTGTTTTGACAATAAATAATGATGATGACACCTATCACTAAACATTGAGAGACTTACAATTAAACTTACTGCCTACATCAAAAGTCTTTTATACATACCAAGCTCTTCCTCGAGGCTTTTCAGTTTTTCATCTGCTTCTAATCGACCTTTTTCACTTCTCTCTAACTGTTCTATCAGTTTCGCAACATCAACAAGGGCGCCATTATAAGAAATAAGAGAGGATTTTGAAAGACCATCACTACTTCCTGTTATTTCTTCTAAGCTTTCATTTGATGAATTTCTGAATGTAGGAATATATTTCTTGTTACCTGCAAAGAGCATTCAGATGAGCTAATTTTACTGTCTGATTAAATTGACATTTCATTAAAAATGAAAATTTGATGATACGAATTTTAAAGGAGTAAAATTTAGCAACATCAAAACAGGATTTCAGATAAGATATAAATGAGATCTAGTAGAATTTGTGCTGTGCAGTTCAATATCAATAATATCTGCTATCAATAATATAAGATTTACAATACATAAACACAGAAAATTTGAAATTTCTATTATTCTTACTCTCCTAGGATTTCAAAATATATTAGGTTCACTAAAAGTAAAAGACAAACATGTGTCCTAATATCAAAATTTCTTATAAAAGATGATTGCCATGTTGTGTATTTTAACAGTAATTTTTTCTACCTTTCACTCACAATATATAACTTTAATAATAATCCCTAATTTTTAGAAAACTATAGAATACCTTATAGTACCTTCTAGGTAAAGCAACAACAAAACATTCAAAAGAAAACAAGGAAAATTTTTCATATTAAGGAACTGGCAAAATCAAACAAACCATTAAAAAAAAAGGCACATTCAAACAACCTAATGATGGGTTGGTCTGAGTGAAGCAATATACAGGGTGGACCAAAAGTCTTGCCCTGATTATAAAAATTCATTACAAAATAACTGTTTAATATAATAATGTAACTTTTGTATCATTGGATAGGTCAGTTTCAGTAGTTTTTTTGGGTGCAATAGTTGGCGCAAGTGCTCCTTCAAGAGTAACTCAAGGGAGCATTTTTAAGGAAGACATCATTTTTGGCTGAAATGCCGTCAATTCAAGAGAAAGCCCAATGTGTGCTTTGGTTTCACGAAACGAAATCGCCCATTAAAGTTCAGCGTAAATTTCGAAGTTGTTATGGATGCAACACTCCTGATGCAAAATCAATAAAGCCATGGTATGAAAGGTTTAAAGAAACAGGCAGCGTAAAGGATCTTCCCAGAAGTGGCAGGCCTAGCAACTGTTGATTGCGTTCAGCAATTGTTTGAACGGAGTCCTACTAAATCAACTCGTGAAGCAACACGTGAACTTCAAATACTGCAAACCAGCCTTTTATGGAAAATTCTTACCAAACTTGTTTGTGTTATTTGAAGTTCACATGATGTTTCATGAGTTGATTTAGTTGGACTCCGTTGAAACGATTGCCGAACGCGATCAACAGTTGCTTCACTCCCACTAGGCCTGCCACTTCTGGGAAGATCCATAACGCTGCCTGTTTCTTTAACCCCTTGAGGACTCGCAGTCACGGGACCGAACGCTCCGAAATGGAGCGTCGCCACTGGCCCACGCATTTTCAGCTGTTAAGCCTAATTTTACAAAAAAATTCATATAAAATCAGCATTTTAATATAATGACTTCAATTTTAGAAATTATGTATATAATATACTACTTCTTAAAATGTATTAATATAATGAATATAACGTTAATAGAAATAAATGAAACATGCAAAATACTATGATTATACTTAAACACACGGAAACAAATACTGTATACACGAAACCAAAGTTACAAATACGATATTAAAAAAAAAGAAAATTAAGCAATAATTACCTGTAGATAATGAAATTCCAATTTAAATATTCTGTTGTGAGTGGAATAGTTCAAAACAAGGATCGACACACAGTCCTATGTTGCATATTTTGCACTTATAATACGATGTTTTCTTTCGCTTTTCCTTGTTTTTAGCGCACACAACCCATCGCCTTCTACCTTTATAACCGTTTTTGTCAATTTAAATTTTCGGAAAATGTCTTCCAGATAAACGGAAAGGTTGAGCGCCCGAGGATTTTGGACAAATTTTTAAGTTTCTTTGTTTTGCGAACTGTTCTATTATCTGATTAACAACTCTGGATCTGAATTCCAAAGCGGGTATTTTCTCTCCTTTTACCTTCGAATATATTACATTTGCATTTAGAAGTGCCATATCTAACAAACCAAAAAACAGCTTTTTATGCCATTTCACTGTTTTTCTAAATGCTGGATAGTGATTAATGATAGAATTGCCAGTGTCAACACCTCCCATATTTTGATTACAACACATATTTCACTCTTAGTTAGGTATCTCGGTCTTTTAGCCATGGATAACGGAATGAAACTGAATATAACCCCACACCTTAAATTAATGGCCAGCAGTCTCACGATGTATATACAAGCGATGTATAGACGAAATAACTTTGTCTAGCGACAAAGTGATTTAGTGTTCGAGAAAAAGAAAAAGAAAAAAAATATCCAAAACATCTACAAAAAACACCCAGAAATATTTCTCTCTCATACCCTGTAATAGTCAGTTAGATGCACTTCACCATATTCTCCTACGAAAAAAGCAAAGCAATAAATAAAAACGCCAGCATCCCTTTGACACATACATGCACTTTAAAGAGCCATGATTCACAGTTTGTTTACACCAATAAATCTATCAAATCCAGAAGCACAGAACAGAAAAACAGAAACTAATGCCCGTACATGAAGGTCAAATGCCATATGACTCGACCATTGTGAAAACTGTTACCATTTAGGCCATCTACTAGTATTTAAAAAATTCAAATAAATCGTTCCATTTTCAAATTACGCAAACACAACACTGGGCTCCCCGTGATGATCAGAGTTCTTCGCCTATGCGAGACGCTGGTCTGATAACAGTGGAATCGTTGCGTCGCGCATACGGGACGCTGGTCGCAAACGGGTTAAACCTTTCATACCATCGCTTTATTGATTTTGCATCATGAGGGTGTCATCCATAACAATGTCGAAATTTACGCTGAAATTTAATGGGCGTTTTCGTTTCGTGAAACCAAAGCACACATTGGGCTTTCTCTTGAATCGACAGCATTTCGACCGAAAATGATGTTTTCCTTAGAAATGTTTCCCTGAGTCACTATTGAAGGAGCACTCACACCAACTATTGCACAAAAAAACTACTAAAACTGACCTATCCAATGATACAAAAGTTATATTATTATATTAAACGGTTATTTTGTAATGAATTTTTATAATCAGGGCAAGACTTTTGGTCCACCCTGTAGTGAATAAAATAATATCCAACAAGTTTGAAAATAACTGGAACTGCTATGCCTGCGACTCTATTTCAGAAGAAATCCAAGAGTTTCCCCCTGTTTTCTTTTCAAGACTTCTTCTCAATGGAACAAAATTCCAATTTTTCAAAATGAAAAATTGGAATTGTGTTTAATTGAAGGATTAGTATGTATGACGCTGATTTTCTTTCATAAGTAAAATAAAGGGAAAATATCAATTCAACAACAGAATTTGGAATATACCACATTTCAAAAATATTTTTTTCCAATATCAATCAAGTAACTCCAATATCATGAAAAATTTTCACTGGCTCCTTAACATTTATTAATTCAATTTTCATCTGTATTTATTCATAATACTAAATCATAAATTTAAAAATTTCTTAAAGCAGTCATTTCAGAAATAGGTAACTGTGGGTGAATTCTACAGAAAAAAAAAACTTATAAAGTAATGCACTACACAATTAAGATATTAAAATTACCTGCAGCTAATTCTTCTAAATTAGATTTTGAATCAGATTTTTGCACTTTATCAGCATCAACAGGTTTGTCTGTCAGCTTCCGATAACGGAACATTTCTCTCTTACACACTTTCTGAATTAATTTTCTAACCTATAAAAAACAGATAACATTATACAAAATGATTACATACTGGAATGCATAACAGAAATACTTCTAATTTTTCCACACAATGACAATAATTTTAACCACTCTAGATTTTATAAAAAAAAGCAACATAAATTACGAAGATTTTTATACATTGTGTAATGGTCTCTATTTCCCAAGGATGAGAGCACAGTACACAGGAAACAATCTTTATTCACGAACACAAGTTTTTTTACATAGTCATAAACGAAAACATTTAAACATAGATGTAAAAGACTAAGAAAATTCACAGAGCCGAGAGCCGTGGCTACCGCGACTCCCGCAGACTGCACAACTACTGAACTGACTTCACTGCAGTTCACCTTTTTATGGGTTGGCAAAATATCTGTTGATATTTTGCCAAAGGTGGCGACGATGCCATCTATTGGTCAAACAAAACAAACTAACTAGGGAAGGTAGTTACTGGCTGTTACAATTATAGTTTGTGCTATAACAATGATGATTTATAACAATACTGCCCTTAACACACAGTGATTCATGCCATGTGCTTCCACAAAGTTAGCTTGGGCTTGAATCCCCACTACAGCTTGGATGTTCTTGGGCTGTTACATCATAGGAAGTAACATAGGTTCATTGATATCAGTGGCTCCTAACTTGTGGTCCGAGAGAACCCAAGAAGTGGTCCATGAGGTCAGGAATGATAAAAGAAAAATTGGTTTCATCGTTTCAGAACAGCCCCAAATTTAAACAATTTTTTTAAAACTGGGAGCAAAAATGTTTGAGTTCCTAATTTTTTGTTCAAAATCTAAAAATTCCTGTATTTCTCCCACTTTTTGATGTTTTGAGTGCGAAAAAAATCCTTGTTTAGTTTAAAAATTTCTAATATATTTTCTGTGATGCGAACTCACGGCATCATAGACAATTTACAGTTAGTAGAGCAAACGAAAGCTGAAAAATTTTGTTAATCTTTAAGTTCTCTTAGGTTTTTATGGTTGCTATTAATTTTTCTTTAATGTTTAAATTTATTACTATTAAGTTTATATGCAACTTTATATTAAATTTGTTTAACACAAATAGTTTGTTTATTCAGCAAATGAAACCCAATTTTGCCTTTAAAAGAATTGTTTGGGAGATAATTCCTGACTTCTTTCTTTTTTTTTCGACAAGTGATCCCTGATCAACAAAAAGTTACAAGCCACTGATCTATATGATGCTCCTATAATAAGGCTGCTAACAAAATTTCATTGTGTGGATGAGAAATGTTTATCAAGAAAATGGCTTGTCACAGTGGCAATTGAAAAATTTATAATATGAATTTTTGAGTTAAAGCCTCAGATGATTTGAATTAAGGTAAGTTGGTGTAACTGGGCCATCCCATCCTAGATTTTCCTTTACATATTAGGTGAAAATTCCACTCGGTTGTGGCAATATTGGTCTATCTTACAACATTGATAATCGCTCTGAAAAATTATTTTTAAATGGCGTAGAATTTTTTTTTTCTAGATATACAAGCATTGGACCCAGTTACCCAGTCACAAATTCTGTTGTTTCTTATGAGAAATAGACCTGGGTGTTCCACTTACCCCATTTATCAGGGGAATGGACCCACCTGTATTTAAAAATATATATACAATATTTATATATAATATATGTATAATAAAAATCAATATCATAGCTTAAACAGACTCCCTAAGACTTACTAAAATCCATATAATACAAAGATTTTTGAAAATTATACATTGTAGTATAATTTTAATGTGTTAAAAGTATAGTGTATAAAAAATTGAAAATTTATGGCCCAGTTACCCCAACTTACCTTATAGGAAATGAATATTGATTCAACAGAAGTTAAATGAAAATACAGTATTTTTTAATATTTCAACAATAAAGGAAGAAATATGTTTAACACATTTTTCAATGCCATATAATGCTGAGAATTTTAAATTTCAACTAGTATTTCTAGGATTGACCTAGAATTAATCATACATCATCAGGTTGGGAGGGGGACAAAAGAAATCTAGAGATTAAATAGGAAAAAAAGGGAAGAAAATTAAAACAAAATTTTCCTGAAATTAACAAGGTAAAATAATTTAAAATTTTAATACATTAAGATACTACTGATGATTTTATTAGTCCAACACAAAGCTATTAGAGAGTCAAATATAATAGACTTTTCTAGGTATGCCTGGAAGAAAAATGAACATAATTATAAGTGCAATTATCTTAATTTTCTCAATGTTTTAAAAACATTATTTCATACTATTTTTAATTAAGCTGAGTATATGGTACACAAGATATTAAAACACATTATTTAGTTTATCAACAGAAAGAATTTTAAAAGCATTTACTTACCTGAGCTCTGGATAACATTAAACCAAGTGTATACAATATTTCTTCAATATCTTTGTCTAATAAATAGCCACAGTGAGTTTGATCAAAATAAACAAATGAGAGTAACAAATATGGATCATGGGTAGTCATGAGGGCCCTCTTCTTGCGTTTCTTTTTTCGATCTAAAATTCAAATTATACAGTTAGTTAACCACTTTTATGATTGATCACAACAAATATCTTGTTATTCAGCTATTAAACACAAAAATAAAAGGAAATTGACACAAATAAGAATACACAAATAACTGCCACCAATTAAATACATTTTCTCAGTCTTTTTATTTCTACAAAATAAATATGCTTATAAACAATTTTAAAAAAATAACGTTATCAAAATATCACTACACAGTAAAGATATATATGATTTTATTATCATCACCTTATTACAGAATTTATTGTCAAGTCTGCACTGACACAATAAACCAAGTGCATATACATGCAGTTTCAGTTAAGCAGTGCAGAGAAAATAAACAAGAACTCATATAATGAATTTAATCAAACATAAAAATGTCTAACATATAACAAAATGTTAAAAGAGAAATTATTTTAAGCTTTTTTGTTCCCTGCTTAAGTTTAAAACTTGACATATAACAAAACAAAGTCATTTGAATAAAAAATACTTAGAGCTCTTATTATGAAAATATGAATTGCTCTATATTTTCTAATAGAAAACAAAAATAGATAAATTAGATGATAAATTTAAACAGATTTACAATCATAATAGATGGCACTCAACACATCCATTTCAGCATTAAATTAATATCTATAAATGTTGAAGTACCTTTGTCTCTCTTGTCATCTCCATCATATTCATCATCATCTGATTCATCATCATCTCTATCTGAATCAATATCATTAACATCATCTTTCCGACGATTGTCATCTTTATCATCCTACAAAATCAATAGTTAAGATCAAAATTACTTAGAAAGAGAAAATATCAATCATATACTATCATTCAATGAATTAAGAAAGCAATATCTGAACAATTCCTTCAAGAAGTTTTAAAAAATATTCTGTTCCTACAAAATCAATAGTTAAGATCAAAATTACTTAGAAAGAGAAAATATCAATCATATACTATCATTCAATGAATTAAGAAAGCAATATCTGAACAATTCCTTCAAGAAGTTTTAAAAAATATTCTGTTAAATTTATTTCATTGAAAAACAAGCATTCTTTATTTCCCTTTTTATCTATCAGTAATAATTATTTATTTATCAAAACATTTAAAGAGCAATGCTAAACACATTCATTATAATCTGGTTGCTGTTGTTGTTGTTAAGACCCCTGGACTAGAAAATGCTAGATAAGGTCAATGAGGCTCTGTCTTGCAAACAAACAGGAGGCAGCAGTATCCTGATCTTCTGCACACATGCTGACAGGGATACCCAAACATTCCACAATGTAGGAAGGATTCACAGGAGCAGCAGAACAGGTACAAGGGGGAAAGACCTTTGTAGAATTCTCAAAGTGAATACCTTTAGTATGGTCACTGGAATTGAGCCAGTGCAGACTATATTGGTCTCAGACCTCTAACACGCCAGGGCAGGCGTGTGATGACTTGGTTGGATACCACTGATGAGCAGGAGGCTCTCTCCAAACACTGTATAGCCAGGTCTTAAAAACGGATAGAGCTTCCAATGCAGATAGAACCTCAAACAGGGGCTAATCCTCTAAACAGCCCTTATTTGCTAGTAGGTTGACCTGATCATTGCCCAACAAACCCACATGTGACAGGATCCACTGAAGAGTTATTGATTTAGAGTCTGCTATGCCATTATGATCTTGGATTTATTAACCATGTAGTTTTACTTTATATTTTACAAAGTTTTAAATCATCCCTAAATATCAACTTTCTGTACATGGATAGTTTGCACCCCTGCCAACCTCAGTAAGAGCAAAATCCTGCAATATTCTACTGTGCATAAAATAATCAACATAACGACATAACACAAAACAGTATAGTAAAAAATTATAATAAAAGAATTATAATGTATACTTACTTATAGTTTATAGGATCTCTTTAATAACATTAAACATAGTTCAAAATATTTCCTTACTGTTCAGCTCATCTTGAAATTATAATATTAAACAAAAGTTATATATTTGAAATTTGTAATCATACATTTTAGAGTACATCATATTTACACTAGCAGGGACCCCAGCAGTTTATATTTTGAGTACTTCTATTTCTTTATAATGCTTGTTTTAATTAATTCCAGAAAATTTTGGAATTTTTGTAGCATTTACTGTAGCTGATTTTGCTACAGTTTTCATAATAGTGTCCTTGTGGGTTCGATTTGCATATTAGCAAATTTTCTAAGGTTTCCCTTGACATAGATGACCTGAACTGAGTAGATATTTTTGTTACGTAACTAAAAATCCTCTCACACTCTGCATTACTGTGAGGAATTGTTAAGACAAGCGTTATATTTTTTGCATTTCGGAATCCTGTAATAATAGTATCCATTCCAGAAACCCAGAATATGCATTAAAAATCCGACATTGCCGGGGTAAATCCGGAAAGTTGGCAGGTCTGAGTTTGGAAATTTTTGTGGATGTTTATGAATTATACTTAAATGAAAATTTTATAACTGAGTTTCAATTTTTAATAAAGTGATAAAACAACTAAACAACTGACAACAGAAACATATTACCAGTTAAAAAATTAGTTAACAAAATTTTAATCAAAAAATATAAATATAAACAGTCATACTAAAATATTTTTCAAATACTTTCATCATAAATTTACAAACAAAATTAAACTTTATCCCTTCTCAACATATTTATAAAATTTTACAAGTTTTTCTGTCATTTTTAAAGCATTTTTAAACAATTCTCATTTTTTTTTCTGTAATATAAATGATGGATTATTTATTCTAAAAAAAATTTATTTAAATACATAAAAGAAATAATCATTACTTTTCTCTCTTTTTTGTTGTCATCTTTCTTATCATACTTCTTTTTATCCTATTAAAAAGAAGAAAAAATAAGGTCAAGGAACTGCTTTACATTAAAGATAACTTCATGAAAATTAATATTTCATCATACTGTTATTAAACAATAAAAATTAAAAGGAAAAAGTTCATTACAGCAAATTTTCATTCTGGAGTAAAAAATCGCCTTTAAATGGCACCTTTTTATAAGAAAGTACTCATGGCCAAATATGCATGCAAATTAAATAAAAAATATATATATAATAATTGAGGTTACTTTACTATAAGCGCTATCCAAAAAAATAACTTTTAGTAAAATGACTGAGGATGACATTAAGAAAATGGAGGGGATAACTGCAACAAATACAGATGATTCTTATTCCCAAATATAATATGAGACTTTTTTGATAAATAGTCATGATGATAGTCTTACAGTAGATATCTTTATTTTGCTAGTCTGATATTTACTGTCATAATTAATTTTTCTTATATAAATATTCTGAATAACCTGTATGAATATTCCTTCATACAGGTAACTCTATACTATCCAAATATAAGTACAGTATGTAGATCAATAACATAATAATCACCTTGTCATCATCTTTAACTTCTGGAGCATCAATCAAAGCACGGTAAATGCGGAACCCAAAATCTCTCATCATCATTTCATTAAAAAGCTCAGCAAACAAAGACACCTAGAAAAAAAAAGTTAAAATGAATTAAACATTGAAAAAAACCCATAAAATAGGAACATTAATCACTTTTTATTTTAAATGAAAAATTAAGTACTAATGTTTATGCTCCCATTTATGTATATATGTGTATAAACATATATTACTTTCAGTATCTTCTAGTTAAAGAATACATAACTTTGTATTGGAATATACTACAATATGCTGGAATAAACATTGAATGTTACGCAATAGTAATTAACTGAATGTTGAAGTTCTGTACATCAACAGCATACCGAGGTTTAGTAAATTTTATCTTTAAGAGAATTGAGATAACATGATTAACATAGAAGGCATTATGGCAACCCAAATAATCTCAAAAGCTGAAGATTATTCTAAGAAAACATCAAAAATCCATATTTTAAACATACATTTTCACATGCACAATGAAATATTTTCATATAATTTACTGATAATATTTGGTTATTCCAAAATACAAAACAGTAAAAAATTTGTTGGTAACACACCAGTAATTTATTTATAAATTTATACACATTCCTATTGATACTAGAGGCTATAATCCAGAATAATTTTTATCTTACTCATTTTTTTAATGTTTGACTTCTTTTTAAACTTAAATTAAATTTAGAAACTTATTAATCATTATTTGTAAGCTAATTTTTTAAAAATTATTTCTCTTTTATTTTTATAGATGTAGAAAAAGTAGCTATTTTGTTATCTCTTAAAACAAACATTTTAATAAAAGTACTATTAATGAAAAAATTATTCACACACAAGACAGAGAATAGAAAATTTTTAAAATGGTCATGAAATATGGAACATTCATTTTTCTGAAATATCTCTAATTTAATTTTTTTTTAAGTGGCAGGCAAGATGTCATAATAAAAGAAAAAAAATCAATGGACTACACGTAACAAAATCAGCAATAATCTATATGAGCCCTTTAGACTTTTAGTCACACAATTTCTAAAGTAGCTCTCGTTCATTATTTCTTGAAAAGAGAGAGGGCTGCTTAGCCAAGACTGTAGACCTCTTTGCCAATAATCATTGCCTATGGAGCATTACTCCACTTCTTTCAAATTTTATTTAACATAAAGGGTGAGACAGAGAAAAAGTCAAACTTACAATGATGTACATCTGTTCATGAGTGATTTTATATAATACGACATGCAAAATTTTCTGAAAGCTACAGAAATAATAATTCTGCTTTAAGAAACACTAAACTGGAAAATAAACTTTTTAAATATACAACAACCTGACCAAAACAGATTGCCCAGCAAAAATTAAAACTACCACAAATTACATTTCCAGTTGTGATCGTGATAACTGGTTATAATAAATTCTGATTTTGCTATAATTTCTGAGATATATGCTCCATCTACATACATTTATAAGATTTAAAGCAAAAACATACACATATGTACAAATGCATAAAACATAGACTATACTAAAGAGTTTTATGAAGGAAAATTGATTATGTGGGAAGTCACACCTAAGTCAAAACTTAAACTCTTCCTTTCTTTGAGAAAGTTATTTACATTTTATTAATATTCCTTTCTCAGCACTTGTCTCGGTTCTAAATTATGGGATTGGCCTATAAGGGGTAATGCTGCCCGCCTTTACGGTGCCCCCTCCAATGAATGGCCAACAGTCTTGAGGTGTGAATTAAGGCGTCTGTCCATATTCTATGTTGACCACAACTGGTCTGGTGTCTGCAAGACGTTGAAAGTCTGGTAATTCGTATTCAGGGACAATGTTTAATCTACAATAGCCTCCACATTATCAACAACAATAATATTCCTTCAAATTAAAGAAAAAACATTTTAGAATAGGTAGTTTGAAAATTCCTGAAAAGACCATTCATTACCTAACAACCCATATATTTTTGTCATTTCGATATGATTTTCATCATATGATATCCTTAACAAACAGTAACAAACACATCCTCTTTTGGAATTACAAATCTTTCGGCTTTTAAAGCTTGAATGGAATCCTATTTAAATTTAAAGCACATAAGATGGTGAAAATGAAATCCTTTTTTTAAATTTGCAATTATAATTTTAAAAAGATCATACATACACCACACTGCATACTGCACTATCTTTTGCATTGCAAAGATAGTAGCCTGGGGATACAACGATTTTCTCAGGAACAAGAATTTTTTTTTTTCCCCTCAACCAGTTTTTAAATTTATAGCTGTCTTCTTAGCAAACATTCCATTCCACTCACTTTGCAAATGGTAAATAACCTGTTTATTTCACTGTATAAGCTCTGAGAATTAACATTTCATACCAGTTCACTGTAAAACTTGAGCAGTAAAACCATGTTTTCAGTTTTGGAAAAGTAATGACTTTTTAAGATTTTGGCTTTAAAAAAAAGAAGGGGGTGGGGAAATTGATTTTTTTACAAGTTCTGTGCAAAAGTACCCAATTTTAAGGGCCTTAAAAATGTGTTAACAAACATAAGCATGTTTTAAGCCCTTTTAAGGACATTATGCACAATGTACTATGAAAAAGAAAATTAACTATCCAATATAAACTAAGAGCACTTACTTCGAATGAATGTTCTTTGTTATCTTCTTGTCTATAATCTAAAAGTAAAGATAATGACATCACAGCACAATCAAACTTCCCACTTTTTGCAGTTCTTGACGGCTGAACAATGATTGCAGGAGAGTCAGGAAAATTAAGTTTCTCTCCAGGTTTACTCTCATCTTTGGTCTTTTTATCCTCCTCCTGTGAAAACATATAAGTTGCTTAAAAATTTCAATTTAATCTTGTTTGCATTTTTTAACTAGAGATATTATTCTAATATCCTTAAATTATCCCACCAAGATAAAATGACAAAAACTTTAAAGAACTTGTAAATTAGAAAAAAAGTATTCAGGATTTAGTATCACTTAAGTTTTAAACAATTTATAGGTTTTTCAATTTTTTGTACATTATTTTTGTAATTTAAAAATGTTCTCGAGAACACTCTAAAATTAATAAAGAAATGTACTTTTGATTTTTTTTAATTGTGTGATTGTTTCATGCAGTTTCCAAAAGCAAATTTTAATCTTGCAATTCTGTTTCACAGTATCACATAATATAGTAGTTCACAATAACCCTTACTTCTCATAAAATGAAAGACTAAGGTTTTCAAAAAAATTATAAACAGCAAAATCTTGGGTGAAGTTGCTTCAAATCCGAGTTTTAAAAAAACCAAGGTTTTATTGGCATTTTTATAAAAAAAAAAAAATTATCTGTTTCTACATACATGAATCGACCATCTCCCCATAGAATATCAGATTTATTTTTTAAAAACAGTTAATAAAAAAAAAGAATCTGTGAACATAGTTAACAGTCTGTCTAACATGCTAGTTCTATTATACTAAAAGAATAAAAAATTTGAAAAACTCCAGCAAGAGAAACAAGCAAAAATTAAAACTGCAGCTCAGAATACAGTACAACATGCAGCAATTAAAAGTAATTGATCATCTTTAATGATAGTATTAAAAAAGAAAAAATACTGTTGATAATTTTTAATACTAATACCTACAGTACTTTAACAACCATAATTTGGCCATTAACTTTTCTATCAATTTTAAGATTTACAGCTTAGGAGAATGAAACAAAGAAATAAGACATTTTCCTCGGAAAATACCTTGTCTTTCTTTTTTTCTTCATCTACTGATTCATCAGCAACATCCTCTGATGCAACATCAGTTTCCTGTTCAACAGGCTTTTCACCAGATTCTTTTTCACATTCAGTTTTCAAAGCATTTGTTAATCTAGCTACAAGCTGTGATTTCAGACCTTTCGCACTTAAATTTCTAGCTTCTAACTCTCTTTTTAAATCATTAACCTGCAAGTATTAATTTTTGCAACCTATTACCGATCATGTGCATATGTATATAAACAAAATTTTTTTAAAGAAGAAAGTAACACCACATAAAATTCATCTAATATGCTAATAAGTCTAATAGGTGAGTGATTAATATGTACAGAATAAAAGAAGCTATTAAAACCACATCAAGTTGCATAAATAGTGATGTTAATAAGATGTACTCATAAAATTTAAAATAAGGTTAATTAAAATAATATTTAAATTTATATATATCTATAATAGGGAATAATAAAATCTAGCATTTAAACCTCAAAGCACACAAATGAAAACCTTGTATATTAAACTTATGTAGTACATATATGCTACCAATTGTATAATCAATCATTTTTTGAGCAGACAGTTAATATTCAATAAAATAGCCGTAATACAGTATTTCAGCAAACTAATTTTGGTAAATGACTAATCACAAAAATACTCTTCTACTATAAAAGATAAAACAATAAATTTAGGATATTTTTGGTAATTTTTACTTTATTGCTTATTTTCAACCAATAATTAATACAGGGGTTTTATGAAGTTTTTGACATAGATATGCACTCATTAGCTAAGCATTCCATGAACTATTAACATCTTACAATAAAACCAAAATATTTCATACCTGTTTTAAAAAAATCCATTTCAAAAGCAAATTCTCCCCTTCCCTGTACTCGAAAGGTTCTCAAACTGTGGTATACATACCCTTTGGAGTGCATATCAGACTGTCAAAGGATATGCAAACTCTCAAGGGAATATTAGCAAAATGACACAAAACCAATTAGTAATTTGTTCTTATGTAATAAGTCATAACCAATGGGTACAATAAAAAATGTTTCAGAACCACTGCTCTACTAAAAACTGAAAGTTTCAGTTATTCACATTTTGTTTCAAAATAATCCTTTAACCATAAGGTAGGCCAGTAAAACTGCCAATAAGATTATGATTGCTCTTTATTTACAATACTCTTAATAATCTGTATGGACTACACCTACGATAAATACTTAAACTATTTTCTGTTCTACCTGGACCCCAAAAAGAAAAAAAAATTGTCCTTGTGTACTGTATACTAGTACAATTCATTAACACAGTTACAAATTCTACACTGCAGTATAAAATACATAATAATAGAAATGAATCACACACATATATGCATTCTAAACTTAAGAATCACCAGTACTAATCACAGGGTTCCCAACTATACAAAAAATATTTCAGAACTTTTCCAGTAGCAGTCTTTAAATTCTTTCATCACAAAACTGACTAAAACTAATACAGTGGAATCTCGATCGATCATTCTCCAAATCATCGTTTTCCCATATGTGTTGTTTAATTGACCTAGTCCCAATGATCATATTGCTTTGTTATGTTCCAGCACCTATCATTTTCCTGCATTTATCATTGAGGTTTGTCGATCCCTTGAAAATCGATAGATTGAGATTCCACTGTAATATGAATAACCAAATTTAAAGTGTTTTGCTACCAATTTACATGTATGAATAAAAAAAATTGTGTGAAAAAAAAAGGGAACTTGTATATATAAAAAGAGAAGGTTTGGTACTCTAAGACTGTTTGTTATTATATAACACATGCACTACCTTTTCTTATGAACACTAATCGCATATGATCATTCAATTTTTGAACATTCTACCAGAGTGTGGAAAATTATTTTTAACCAAACAATAGCACAGATGAAAGAGTTGCCCTAGCCTGTGCAATAAATCACAAAAACTTCATAATCTCAAACCTTTGCAAAAAAAAATTCTGAAAATTAGGGAAACTTTAGTCCAATTCCAGCAATTTCCAAGAGCTTTAAAAAACAGAATTTAAATATCCAGAACACATGAGTCACCTAAAATAGTAAAATGGTCTCTCTAACTGAAAACTATAAAGCAAAACAATAAAATTTAATTTTACCTTAATGGTTTTAGGATCTAACTCAGAATAATGAGTTGGTTCCTTCTTCTCATTTTCTGCTCCACCTTCATCATCATCCTACATACAGCAAATAAAAATATTTAATGACACATATATTGTTTGAAGAGAAATATAAAAGGCTAATAGCTTGAGTTAATTATGTTATGAAGGTTAATATGCTTGCAGCATTTATAATTCAACATCTTAACAAGAAGAAACTGCAAAGTCAGCCTTCGAGATCCTGTGAAATGAAAACACAAAATTCACATACTACTAAGTACTGCCTTACAGTACATACTGCTACATGTTCATCAGCTCCATTCTCTTCTCTCCAGTTCACCTTTTAAGAGACAGAAAAAGAGTTTATTAAAAACAGAAACTGGCCAGCCACAACCAACTGAATATTCTAAACCCTATGCAGTAGAAATTTAAGTTTGGAAAAACAGAAAATCCTGTTATCAAAGATTTCATCAAAATTATCTGTGATCAAAATTTGTTACCTATGCTCAGCTTCACAATGTGTCAGCTTTATGGGGGGGAAAATTAAAAAATACATCAAAGTATAAATACTTGAAGAGAAACACAACCCAATAAACTACTTAAAGAAGATGAATCAGAATAGAAGTGTGCCTTTAACAGCAATACATGAGCTCTTTAAAATAAAGTACAGAATTATTAAGTAAGAATTTCTCATAAATAAAAAAAATATAAAAAATAAACACATATTCATATGTTAAGAAAACTACTTTAATATAAAAGTATTTAAGCACAAACTTGAAACTGCAAAGAAAGCTTAGTGCCAAAATTTTGCAGAATATTAGTAACCTCAGTTCAAACTTTTCAGCCCAAAGAATTATTTTAATTTCCCTTTTTCTAAAAAAAGGAAACAACAAACTACATAAAATTGAAGAGAAAAAGCTAAACTGTCTTTCAGAACCCAAGAATTTTTCTTCACTTCTTCTATCTGATGATATCTACTGTTTTAAGATTAGTATATATATAACCACACAGCAAAATTTAAGCACAGGACTACATTAAGTCCTTGAAAAAAGAAACTAACACAACACAGCTATGTACTGAATGAGCCAAATGGCTTTGAAAACATAGCTTAACTTGTGTACAACTGGGCATTTTGTGGTTTCAAGGACACTACCACAATTGCAGCCAAATTCAGATCATCTTACAAGCCTTGACTTGTCCCTTATAAAGCAAAGAAAAAAGAGCATCTAAGTAAAATTTGAATGATTTAATTACATAAAAATTGAAATTTTTTACTGAAAGCAACTGCAGTTAAATTTGTAAGATGAAAACCAGTAACAAATGATGCTCATTTAATCTGTAACATACTCATGTACCTAAGATAAACTAAAGTGCTATTTCTAACATAGTAAAACTGATACATTTTTATTACAATGAATGTAGCCAATTGAAATCAATAGTTTCGCTAAGAATATTTGTAGAATCTTAGATTTCAACTCAGTTTGTACTTATACTGATAAAAACAGGACATTCTGTCTTTCCAAATAAAATTGACTTAAAAATTATTTTTATGGAAAAATGAAAAGAAAAAATATTGTTGCAAAATTTGAATTCCTTAACTGGAAAAATGTCACACCTTGCTCCCTTTAAATCTATAAATCTTAATGGGCAACAAAAGTCTTTAGAACTGTAAAAACATGCTATCAGGGAAAAAAATTATATTTTTATTATTAATTTCATATGAAAGTTGGCATTATTTATATATTAATGTTTTAAATGACATGATATCAAATGATATTTATTTAGAGAGTACTGTCATACCATACTGAAAATTAAATATGACATTCAAAATCATAGATATCAGTTTTTGAAAAACAAACTCAAATGTTAATTTGTATTCTAAGTTCAAATAACAGAAAAGTTAGTGCAGACATTATAAATTTATTTCATAAATAACCCCAACTTTCACAAATGTTTAAATCATATAGTTTTATATGATCCACATATAAAACTACATATAACCCTAACTTAATACAAAAACTGCTGTTTTATGAAGAAATAGTAACTTGTAAAACCAATTACGCAAAAAAATTTACTAAAATATATATTTACTATTACATGAAGCTTTATTTAGTTTATAACTGTTGGCAAATATTAAACTATCCTGCTTCTTTATTGCAAGGTTACAAATTTACTTCTTACTGGCTAAACAAGTAATATTTCTTCACATATAACAGCTAGAACTGGTTATTCAGTTTGTTTTTTGGACAAAGCATAAAATTAGAACTACTGTTCCTGCAATAACAGTGCAAATTCAAGCCAAAGCTGCATAAGTACTTGGCCAATTTTGTAACAAATTTTAGGATATATTTCCCAAAATGCTCATGAAATGGTTAACCTGAGATTGCTTGATCAAATTGCAATTCTTTCAGAAAATAAAAATTATTTAAAGCCCAAGGTCTTCTAAGCATGGTAAAATTCCTCTTTCTAAAAGCAGTCAATTTTGAATATTTTAACCATCCAAATAAACAGATTTTATAAATCAGAGCAACATATCAAAGTGAAGAAATAAGTAAAATAACTAAATTATAGATAGAAATATATTTATGATTTCATATTGCTCATTTATGGCAATTAAAAGCCAATGACTCAGTTATGTATTACAGCACTTCTAAAACATATTACATTTAAAGTAAATAATATATTTTGTGCACCATATCATATGAAAAATTTGTCAAACTGAAAATTCAGAATTGAACTCAAAATAACTTATTTTTTGAAGAAAAGTTTGCTAAAAAAAGTTTTAATTTTGAGCTTAAAAATAAGTGGTATGTTTTATGAATCAGATTAAAAGCCTAAATTTTTCAGTGGAGAGATATAAAAGCAAAATTATTTTATTATTATTAAATTTCCTGAAATACTCTATCCAGTTTAGATTGATAATTTAAATACTGAACTAGTTTGCATTCGAAATGAATATTGTGTAAATATATATAATCACTGATTTCCGGAAAGTTGTTTTCAGAGAATACATAAGCCTGAATTGGTAAATTCATTAAAATATTAATCTTTTAGCAATACTTAACTTTTTGAAAATAAAATATTATTAATTCAAATTTATTTATATTTGTTCCATTTAACAATACAGGCTTGTTTTTTCAAATTTTAATAATTGTGTATACATCTGCTTATGTTCATATAAACACAAACAAATGTACAACTATGAATACAAATAAGGTACTATTTATACTCAAATTACAGCATCAACTATATCATTGAATTAAATTTTATAAATTAACAATATTATCTGATAATAAAATAAGAAAAAATTTACTTTTTATGCAAAATATTCTATATTCATTCAATCAAACTGATGCAGAAATAAGAGTATAAATAGCTTTGAAAATCATAAACATTTTGTTATATAAATTAAAGTTCCAAAGACTTTTTAAAGTGAAAAAAAAAATCAAAATAGGATATTAGAATACAGTCAAATATAAATAAAATTTTTGAATTTGTAAACCAAATGCATTACCACAAATACAACTTCCATATTATCTCCTCTTTCACAAAAAGAACTTGGAACTACCAGAAAAGCAAAAACAATGAAACTAAATTTATACAGGCCACAAATGATTTTAAATTATCTTGGAACTTGATAATGGTGTAACCTTTCTAACTAAAGTAAGAATAAGAGAACTTAAAATGAATTGAAATTATAGATTCCTTCTAACAAATTTTATCCAACTTGACTCTTACACATTACTCTAAAATATGCAGACTGCACTAAACATATATAGTAAATGTGTTGAAAAGAGTTAAGGTAAAAATGAAATTTAAAATAAAATAAAAATAACCATGGTAAGGATAAATAAATTAGAAATAGAGTAGTGGTAAAAATTCCACCTAAATGGTACCTTAACTTTTACATGGAAGTGAATAAACATGTATTTGTCAAATATAACCAATCAGAAAAGCAAATAACTGAAAACTGTTGAAGAGAAAACCTTGCTAGAAATTTTCAAAATAAAAATTCAAATCATAACAGCAAGATATATCTTAAGATCAACAGATGATTCATTAAACAAGACTGTCAGTCTGTAGAATTGATGAGGTTCTCTCAAATATAAAGAAGTATTCAATATATGTAAAACTGTGAAACTTGCAGTAAATAGCAGAGAAAAAAATCTTCATACATCCAATTTCACCTTTTTAGACAATCACAGGAAATGATTTTTGAAAAAATTGAATTCAGAATGAAGCAAGTGAACTAATCCACAGTAAAATTTAGAAAATGAAAACTTTTAGTGTAAGCATTTAAGAAGTACATAAATTTTTTTATTTTTTTTTATTTAGAAAGAAAATGTAGCAAATGAATCTACATTTGATACCTAACTATGTACTAACTTTGTAAAAAGTTAACTCAGAATAGATATATACAAAAATAATTTTCTACAAGCAGAGCTAAGTTTATCAGAACTAAAGTTTAGCAGAGCTATAATTTAGTTCAAGCAGACAGCAACGCTGAATGACTTGTGTCAACAAAATTTCAACATATGACAAAGTCAAAACTTTCCTGGACAGTGGATTAAAACTTTTTTTCTCCATTTCAATTTTATTCCAAGAACTCTCATCAGAAAAATCCTTGATTTCCAGCTTAAAATCATTAACTTGAAAAAATTCAATATGTAAAAACCTCTTTTGATTTTTTTTAAAATTTAACTATTCATGTGGTGATAGAAGTGCAGTATGTGTTACTATCAATATCAAGTGCAGTATGTGATACTATTAATAAGTCTTTTCTTTATATAAAACAGTCTTTAGAGAAAAAGATATCTGATATTTTCACTTCTCTATTTGATAAAGCCCTATTTCATTTGTAATTGCAATTAAAAACAACTTGAAATTGTGCTCTAGTGAATTTTTAGCTTTAATCCTTATATAAAAAATATTTTCTGTGGGCAATTAATATTTTCTTCAATTATCCCCCTAAAAACATAGTAATAGCCTAAATATTCATAGACAGCTGCTTTTCAGTGGGAATCGATTATTTTAAGAATAAATGAACTTTGTACTTAATTTCATTTCAAACAAGTTGAATTATAATTTTAAAGCTGTCTATCATACAGATAATTTAATTGGTTCAAATTTGTAAACAAATTAAGATTACAATTGCTTAAAGTCTAGTTATATAACGATGCATGACAAAATATTATTTATAAATAAAACTTTTAACAGCTTAGGTAAATTGCACTCTGCTTCATAAGTAAATATGAAAACAAAAGAAAATATTCAGAAGAAAAAATGCTTACAGCAAAATGAAATTAAAAGTAAAATGAAATAAGATCCTTTAGAACTGAAAATTACACAATTAAGACAAAGATCTTTCTGTCCTTTAAAAGTTATCAGAAAAGTTAATTATGAGTTAGGCAAGACTAAAGTAGAGAAATTACCTAAAATGATATAATACCATACTTAAACATTTAATGAATTTACATAAGTCAAATTTTATTATATCAAAAAAGTAAGGTTATGTTATAATTTGACTGTAGTAAGAAAAAGGGGGTTTGATAAAAAAAAAATAAGATTTTGAGTTATATTACCTCTAACATCAACCAGTTATTAAAAACATAATGAGTTGATGGGGTATTTATCACAATTAACGAAGCAAGGTATGAATATTTTGAAGGAAAATTTTGCAACAGTTCCACAGATAAGTCAATCATTTTGAATAAATTAAAAAACACTAAAATTTACTAATTGTGGCTGACCATAAAAACGGATGATGGTGCGGCATTGCACAGTCTCTACAGAGCAAAAGAATTGTAAAAAGAAAAGAAACCAGGTAATGTGTCAGTGCCTGAGCTTCAGGATCCATCATTTCTTCAAGGTGCTTCTGCTGAAGAAACGGTTTTTTGCATGATCCAGCAGCAATCATGCCCTCCCACTCAACACGGGTGGGGAGGCAGCTCCAAACATCGGGCACGAAAAGAACCACAGTTTCGACGCGCATGCCGCGGCCTTTGTGGCTCGATGACTCCCCACGTCGGTAGTAGATCTCAGCAAAACGATACCTGAGGGTGTCAAAGAAAGACAGAACGACAGCTATGTAAGCTAGAGAGAAATCGGAGGCTAAAGGCCTCCTACCGAGTCCAAGTTGAGGTTGCCAACATATTTCTTTAACGGGACCTCATTTTTTTTTCCTTTTTAAGAAATTGCATTCTTTAGATTCAATCTATCATCATATTTTAAAATTTTGACTGAAATTAAACTCCAGTTAAATGAATGAATGCTTATATTTCAGGATCTAAAAATGAGTATAAAATTATATATATACTAATTTATTTATTAGCTGGCAACCTCAATTAGAGTGTTGTTCTTATTCAGGCACATTTGCTCCCAGTGTTTTTTCAATATGTAGGCAATTCAATTCAAATCAGCTACATAGCCAAATTTATAATCCTTAAAAGTAGGAAAGGAATAATTGGATGGTTTTGAATAAATACTGAAGTCTCAGTCTGAACAAAAAATATCATCATCAAATATCTTTTAGTAATTTTGTACTTAAATAAAAACTTTAAGGAATATAACAAAAATCATAATATTCATTAAATTCTAATCTCTTAAGATAAAATAAAAGTATTGAAATTAAATTTAAAAGAAAATTTTTAAAAAACCATTTTTGAAACATTTTAAAGTTCTAACCTACATATATTTACAACACAGGAAGTAAATGTAATGTACTTTCATCACAAGCATAGGGTGCCAAAATTTTAAATTATGCAAAAAATAGAACTCAGCAAAGACAAATACCAACTAAAGTTTTAGAACTTAAAAAGGCTCATTTATATGGAAAAAAAAATACTGCTTCTTTAAAATTTAAAATTGGTAATGCATTGTAATCTATACAAACAAAAGTTAAAACTTTTATGTAAAAGGGAAAAAAAAGAGTACTGGTAGTTAATGTTAAAAACCATGAACTCGATAATGAACTATAAAAGCAATAACACATTGGTTATTCCTCTTGTGATAATAAAATAGAAAAATCTATAGAAAAAGTTTCATTTTTATTTGTCTGGTGTTCAGTTCTATTTTTAAAAAACAAGTCACAAAATAAAGACATAAAAAGCCAACTAATATTTATACTTCCAATTCATAATTTTGAAATAGACAAAACTTGCATGATTTGATCACTAAATAATTACCTGCAAACATACTGGAAAAGAAAAAAAAGAGAAAACCAAAAGAAGAAAAAACACACACAGTGGCCAAATGTGATAATTCAAGTAAAAATATGTTAACTACAAGAAATTACACAAATTAAAGATGAGAATTTACATGTAAAATAGCTCTATGCATTCACTTCACAGTTTTACAATGACTCAAGACAATTATTTTTCATCAACATCCGTTAGATAATTAAGAATAGTTTAAACAGATTAAAATTAGCAAAATAAAATCAAGCAGTAACCAAAACTTGGCAAACCTCAAATACATAAAATCAAATATAAAAACTTTCTTTTCTCTAATAGTAGATATATATTTTATTCAGGTAATTTTGAATAAGTAATGTTTATTTTCTCCAAAAATGTATCAATCACTAGAGAATGTAGGTGAAGCTTATATAAAGTTAAAAAATACTAATAAAACTAATGTTTCTTACATAAAATACTAAAGACAAATATTATATAAAAGCAGTAACATTTTATAAAACTTTTAAAACATTTAACAAAAATTCTAAAGTAGTTGCCAAGAGACTCTTATTATTGCATTTCTGTAAAATCAAAACATTCTAAACCGAGCTAATTACTTCTATCTAAGTAAGAAGAATTAAATTAAGAAAATAAATGGCTAATTATAATATACATACTACAACTTACACTTAAAGAGTAAAGATTTATATCCATTTTCCACTACATGGGCTAATTAAAAATGTATTCAGATGAAAACTGTTTTATAGACTAAATATTTTTATTCTATAAAAGTTTTTTTTAATTTTGCTAGTTTTGTAGAATAAATATTTTTTTAAATAAATACATTTTATGCTTCCATAAATATTTCCCATGAAAATCCGGGGAAATGTAACAGTCAAATGTAACAGTTATTACATTTGACTAACAAATGTAATAATTGTACAGCCATATGATTTTATAAATATACCTCATCTGGTATATTATAAAATTATTCATTTGAGGATTACATTTTTAAAACAGCAGGAAGTAATACTTGTTCTTTACATTCTACTTTTCAAAAGTTTAAGCATTTTTTTTGGCTAGACTTTTAAGGATAATGACAATACAACTATAATATTACAAATAATTCTCTGAAAAGACTATTCTCATTATGCAGAGTATCTAATTCAATTATGCACATAGATCTAAAAATAGAATATTTTGAGAATGAAGTAAAAATATCAAGATAATTTTTCTTCTTTTATAATGTGAATCTCATATAAAGTATTTAATAAAACACTTTGCTTTTCATTATATAAAATGCTTTTAAACAAATTATATAATGAAAAGCAAATACAAGCTTCATCACAAATACAGAAAAAAACAAAATAATCATAAACTTGATAATATATTTACTATAATAATAATTTTTATTTATATTTTAGTGCTATTCTAAAAAATAAAATATAAATTCCCTTGAATAATTTTATACAGCAGCTATGGGTGAAACTAGACATTTCATTTTTTCATACAGATACAAAAATAAATATTTAAATCTTAGAAGCTCACAAAGATAATTTTACTTCCTATTGATGTTATACTTTCAGTATTTATATTTAACTCTAACCTAACCCACCATACCTTGCCTACTCAAAAACTCCCTAGTTTTCTGGCAATTTATATCAAAATTATACGCTTGTAATAAATTATTGCTTGTATATACGCTTGTAAAAAACAATTTTGAGATGCCTAACATTACAGTTGTAAAAAAGAGGAATCAAAGAAAAGTTGATTTGCAATAAAAGGGATGCTGTTAGTGTCAATTAAAATTAAAATATATTCCATTTAAGAAACTACTAGATGATAACCATGTAACTTTGCTAATAATTGTAATAAATAGCTTTTAACAGAATTTGAAGAGCTTAATCAGAAAATTTAAAGACTTCTTAATTGCTCAGTATACAAGGCATTTTCGAAAAGTAAAGATACAATGCTGCTTACTCACTCGAAAAGATTTTGATTGATTAAACGTACATTACAAATTACTTATTGGTACATGCCTTTTTTTTCCGACCTAGTTGCCGCCATTGTCAACGTATTTGTTAAGTCTGGGTACAGGCTTTTGTATTCCACAGTCATAGAACTTTGCCGCCTGTTGTTGGAACCACATTTAAACTTCATTTTTGATCTCATCATCATTGTGAAAGTTTTGCCCTGCAAGATGTGTTTTCAGGTAAAGGAATAAGTGGAAGTCGCTGGGTGCAAGGGCTCTATGATGGATGATCCAAAATTTTCCATTTGAAACTTTTGAGTAGTGCTGTGGTTTGAAGCGCTGTGTGAGGACGAGCGTTGTCATGCAGCAAACAAACTCCACAAGTCAGTAAGGCCCTGCGTTTGTTTTGAATTGCCTATCTGAGACGTCTCAAAGTCTCGCAATATGCATCAACATTAATTGTGGTGCTGGGAGACATGAGGTCAGCCAGAAGAATGCCTTGTCTGTCCCAGAATATGGAAGACATGATTTTCTTTTTGCTGAAATTGAAGTTTTGAATTTCTTGGCTCTTGGGGAATTCGTATGGTGCCATTGCATTGATTGTTGCTTGGATTCTGGTGTGTAGTGATAAACCCATCTCATCACCAGTAACAATGTGATTAAGAAACTCATCACCTGCTTCTGCATAGTGTGTGAGGAAGTCAAGTGCTTAGCCCATCCTTTCTTTTTGTGTTCTTCCATTAACATTTTTGGAACCGAGCATACACACAATTTCCAGTACTCTAAGGTAACAGTCACAGCTTCATAAAGCGTTGTCATAGATACTTCCGGTATGATTTTATGCAAATCTTTTAATGTCAGATGCCTATTTACTCGAATTGCTTCCTCTGTTCTTTGAAGCAGGGCATCTGTGATCACAGCTAGTCTATCTGTTCTGATTTCATCATGAACATCAGTCCTACCTTCAGAGAAAGCATGACACCATTTTGTTACATTTTGTCGATTCATAATGTTTCCGTAGATGGAAAGAATTTCATTATGAATATCCACTGGATGCTCACCTTTTGCATGAAGAAAATGTATTACGGAACGCACTTCACATTTGGCGGGATTCTGAATTGACACAGACATTATAAAGATGTGCTGCTCAAACAAAACTCACCATAAAAATAATGAATGACCTCCAGGGGAAAGCAAAAGATTCAAGGTTACAGTCCGTGTTGCCAATGGGCTCACAAAAACTTTTCCTTTGCTGCTATCAGTGAAGTATCTTTACTTTCTGAAAATGCCTCGTACTACAGATAAATCCTCTTATATTTATGTTTGCCAATCTTATATACACCTAAATTGCATGTTTAGACACATATACAGTGGACGCTCGTTAATTCGAACTCAAAGGTTCTCGGAAAAAAGTTCGAATTATCCGAAGTTCGAATTATCCGATGTTAAGAGAAAATATATAACTTTAAATGTGTATCACTGAAGAAGAAAATCTCTTAGT
Organism: Dolomedes plantarius; assembly: GCA_907164885.2. Lineage (NCBI taxonomy): Eukaryota > Metazoa > Arthropoda > Arachnida > Araneae > Dolomedidae > Dolomedes > Dolomedes plantarius. Next base: position 159,850,148 of record OU015498.1, on the reverse strand, counting down.
ATGTATAACCCCAGAAAATATATTATACTATGTTATCTAAAGTTAAAAATATTAAAAAGCAATACAGACTTACCTTAATCATAAAATGAAGCAGAAGATATGCAGTATAAAGTAAAATTTTATTAAAAATATGAATTACACTTTGGGGAAAAACTGTAAATTGATGTTTGGTTCTGTTTATAATGCCTACATTGTTCAGCCAGCTTCTCGATTTGAAGTAAACATATCAATTCATTATCAGAGGAAGGGTACATCTGAGTAAATGCTTTCAGAGTTTTAATAGAGTCCATTATGGCCGCATTAAAAATATCTTTCAGCAGGTAAGTAGAGAAAAGCCCTGGCAGTTTACCTACCGAAATTAGTGCATACGTCTTCGATTACATCAGAGCTTTGGCCACATACAGTTTGATAAGAAATATTGTGCTTTGACTTAATCGAGAAAGCCATCCATCACTGCATTTAAAATCTTCAATACCCATTCGAATTGCCAATTCATCAGCCTTCGTCAGCACTAGGGGTCCATTTATCGGAAAATCGGAGATCTAACATCTTGGAACCATAGCAGTAGAGCTTTTTCTAGAACTTCTTGGGACGCATTTCCCATGTGTTTCCTTCCTCTAGCAAATTTTGATTTTTCCCATGAATCTAAAATTGACTCCTTGTTTTTCAAATTAGTTGACAAGGCATTTTTTTAATTCTTTAGTCAGCTGCTAACTTTGTTTTACATTCGCCATTCTCTACTTTTTTAAAAATTTCTACCTTTGTCTCCAAAGTTAGGGTTTTGTACTTTCCACGTGTAGACATCCTGAATTTTTACACGTTCACACCACACAATGAGGAAGAAAAACTAGACCAAATTAACTTGTCTGCACTGCAGTTATAACTGACGCAGCTCCCTAGAATCTGTAGTAAAGAGTAGTTTTTCTAAAATTCTAACAAAATCGATTCAAATAAAGAAAAATTGCTTTTTCCATTTAGCACTAATAAGAAGGACAATAACTACTAACGTTTAGCGGACATGCAATAGTCTAGGAATGCAGGCATGTGCCTCTTTACACAGAAAAGAAATTTTGACACACACAATAATAAATAGTGTGCATTTTCTCCATTAAACGAGGAAAAAAAAAATTTTTGTCAAATTTTTAGTTCGAATTAACCGAAGTGATAAAAATTTAGTTCGAATTAATGAGATATTTTTAACATTAACTCCAATACAAGTTTTTTTGGGGGCCTTTGGATTACTTCGAATTAACCGAGTTCGAATTAACGAGCGTCCACTGTATATACTCACTAAAATAAGTTCAGATAACATGCAGAAATCTCTTAAAATGAAGGTACCAGGTCAAAATTCTACATAATAAAGATTTTGATTGAGTTTTAGAAGTGTTATAAACATTTTCTGAAGTCTAAATGCAACACACATATATGTGTATGTATGTATGTATATATATATATATATATATATATATATATATATATATATATATATATATATATATATATATTCATTCCAAGAATACAACACAACCATCCTCAAAACTACTGTATTTTAAAAACCTTTTGCATTGATACCAGGTTATTTATGTAGCTTTTAAGGACTGCTTTCAATTTTTATCAGATATTGCTCTTAAAATAACTCAGTGTCTTACCTTCCCTAAAAATTCATTCTGATAGTTGTTGAATCAAAAATAATAATTTTAAGTATACTAACTTTCATTTTAATATACTCCTACTAATGTATCACAACACTAAGTTTATCTTGAAATAAAAATATCACAGGTATCTTATATTGGACACTTGGACTGTTTTATTACCTATGAACTACAATTAAATTCTAAAAAATTAAAAAATAAATGTTTGTGGATTATCTCAATATTGAGAAGCCACTTATGAGTTAACATATGCTAAATATCATACATATGCTAAATGATTTTGAGAAAGTTTAGAAGTACTATTTGCAAAACTATAGAAACTTGTCCTTTTACACATAATATTTAAAACAAAAAAGTTAAATTTTCTTATGTATATATCCTTTCTATTTTAGGATTTTCATATTTTTCTACGCATTTGTGATTCTTCTCATTAATAAAGTATTGGTGCAAAGTGAGATTAGTGTATCACATATGTCATATCACTGATCAAAGTATATATAAATAATGCCATGAATGTGATATGATATACAGGCATGAGCATTTCAGCATATGAATATTTGACTACTTCAACATAAATTTGTACATAAAATAAATTTAAGTTTTAAAGAATTTTCCAAACGTAATATTTTTTATGAGTTTTCTAGGTATATATTTGGTATTTCTTGATACATATTTCAAGTTGTATTTTTCTGTACAGTAAATTTTCTTTTATTTTACTTGAACTGTTAATAGCCTGAAAGTTGCAGAGAACATTACAATGGGATATGTAACTGAATCTTACCTATTTTAAGCACTCTGAGATAGTTTTTCCTTCAAAAGTAAGGCCATGGATTATCTTGTTTTCAATAATTTTCTCATGAACATGCAATAAACATAGAAAATTTATTTCTCCCAGAGAAAATCAACAAAAGATAAGCCCAGGCAGGAGTTTAGAAATAAAATAAACTTGAATCTCCTTTGTATTAATACAACACCTTTGTAATTGTTTTCCCTTACAAAAAGACACTTCACAGTGATTTAGCAACAAATGTTCAAAACTAGCAGCAATGTCACATGCAGAATTACTATAAATTTGCAAGAGACAAAATTGTTATTTTTCAGCTAACATAAAAGAGCTATTGAAAATGCCCAGGAGGATGTTACAAAATCAGTATAATTTGCATATTTAAAACAAGTAATAATCCATAAGATGCTTGCTCATTTTATCCATAACAATTATGAGAATTTTCTGAAACAATGCTTAGAATAGAAAACTGTGCATACATGTATGAAAAAATACTGAATTGAAATTTTATTGAATATGCACCTGACCTTTTGACAACTTAAGAAAATATCAAGGGTTATTACTTGATAATATTACTTTCATTGATAATTTAATTTAATCTACAGATATTTCTCATGTATATTAAATATCTATTACTTACACCACTTCCTTGCACCTTACTGTCCATGGGCAACACAGGATTTTTTTAAATTATTCAAAATAGTATGCCTAATATGATAAAAATATTTATGATTTAAAGAACTTAATTTATTCATATATCTTCCAAATTTTCCTCTAACAAACATACACTTACCTCAGAAGTATATGAAAATGGAATAAAATACACAAAGAAACTTAATAGCACAGAGCCAACAAATACAAAAAAAAAATTATGTTTTAAATAATAAAATTTTTTTGACCACTGGCATATTGAAATCAGAAATATATTTGATAAAACTGGATTCATTAATTCTTGATTTTTGAAAATAATAAAATCAAATCATGATAACTAAATTTCCAGAATTATCAAATATAAAAGAAAAATTTAAACTTTAAATTGCATACTATACCTTTGGATATAAAAGCTGAAAAAGAATTTATTTCAGACATGTAACTTCTTAATAATAAGTATCAATATCTTTGTTTGCATGGATGCAACTTAATAAAATTCCTCCACTTCAATAAATATTTAAATTTTATTGAAACAGTATGACTTTTTGAGAGTCATACTGATTTTAAATACTATTAAGAAGTTAATCATTTCAGACAAATAAAACTTTAAATAAGATTGCACATATATTTAAGCTTTGAAATCCATTAAGGATGCATTAAAATTTAAAATATCATTTAAATTATCATCTTAATTAAAAATAATATTAAAATACAGTAGAATGTCCTAATTAAAAATTTGACATGCATCCAAATAGACTTCAAAACCTAAATTAAAAATACATGCAGCATGCTTTCTTTTGCAGGTAGATTTAGTGATCATAACTTTTGAATTCAGGTACATGGAAAATATGCACATAATTATAAAATTAAAACTTCTTTCAATACCAGAGTTGCCACTGAAAATAGAGTAGAAAAACCTAAAATTTTCCTATTTTACTGGCAAGAGTCCTGAAATCAAATGACTACGACATGTATGATTAAGAGATTAATTCCAAAACACTTTTTTTTTAACAATTTAAGGGTATATTTTAAAAACCTAATGAATATCTAAACAGTGATCTATTATCCGTAGTTTCTTTTTCTTTGGTGAAAGTAATACAGTTAATAAAAACCTACAAAGAAGTAAATAAAACATGAATAACTTTCAAAACATAATTTTTAAAATATAAACTTAAATGTTTACAAGATTAAATGCTACTTTGTTGGGGTATTTTTACTTGACTTTTCTTCAGGTACTATTATACATTTACCAGTGTCTTATTAGTGTGCATGCATTTCTAAACTCCTTTTAACTAAGCTACTCTTATTCAAATACAATTGATAAGTGAATCACAAGACAGTTACGAACTGTTCTTCTCCAGTGGTAATACAACAGTTATATGGCAACCCTGCAATCAAATAACAAGTTAAATTTGATATTTTCAAAAATTCCCTTTGAACCTGAACTCAACTGTTCAACAAGTTTTGCAAGAAACTACAAAAGCAAAAATTTACTTAAATACACACCCTATGCTGCTAAAGTACATTCTTACCCAATAAAAACACACTATAAATAATCACAAACTAACACCAGATTTTACTCACGCTCATCTTCTGGATTAATTTCAGGAAACGGATCTTTCTGAGAGAAAAATTATGCAAAAAAGCTGTCGTTCGCAACTCAATAACTTGTAGTATATACTTTAAAAATAGTCTTAAGCTGAAATAAGTGTATCAAGCACAGTTGCATCATAAATTTCCAATCACCACAAGTGAAGTAGCAGCTGAGCAAAATGTTCATTAGGATGTTTTTAAATAATTGTAAAAGCATTATTAAACAGAGAAGATGGTAGACAAAAGAAACAATGGAAAAGTTAAAAACAATGAAAAGAAGTATTAACATGCCAAATGTCAAGACAAACACAAAGACTGATAAATAATACAGCTAAAAGGATAGGAATTGACCACAGGAAACAGATAAATTTTGTCACTAAAACATTCAAGGTTTAGGCAACAATATGCAATCTAATTGTTACATGTTACTAGCCTTTAGTCCTATAATACATGTATGTACAACTGATATCAAAATGAAGTTGCCTAAAGAGAAAAATCCAACATAATTTACAGTGGTTTGGAAAATTCAAAAATGTGAAAAAAATAATTTGATAATGTCCATTTTCTGTCTTAGATTTCAAAAGAGGCATTAAGAACAGAAAAAGGGGGGGGAGGAGGTAGTGAACACTCGAAACACCTAGGAGAAATTTAAGGGAGTATTCACCCTAAAATTTATAAAAAAATTAATTAAGCTGAAACAAAATACTTGTTAATATTTATACACTTTAAAAAAAATAATGTACTTGCATTTATGTTCTAATATTTTCTAATAATACAGGTGATTGCAAGCACATCATTTTTAAGTAGAGCATACCAATATATTATCATATATCTTGAAAACCACATTTCAAAAAGACATATCAGTTACCTTTGTCAAACATTTTACTTACCACTGACTGCATTTGCTTAAATCAATTCCAGTTAATGATTTGCAAGTACGTATGGCTGTTTTAACAAGAGTGCAGGGATCAGTGTCAGGATTTGGTCCGTCTAGAGAGGGAGACCATGGTCCACCAATAGCTACAGTTTCATTCTTGCCTTTCAGACCAACAAGGAAACTTATTAAGCGAGTTGGATGGACAAAGTTTTCTTTTGAATCATCTCCATCTTGAGCAAGAGCACAAGATTTATGAAATATATCAGCTAGAGCTGGAGTTGACATCAGCATTACCTGACAATTACCAAACAATTTATTAAAACTGATTATCCTTTGAAATAAAATGTTACTGAACTAAGAAACAAAATATAGTAAACATTTTGACCAAAAAGAAAGAGTGTGTTAAACAAAATAATAATACTCATCAAAAAAAGAAAAAGAAAGAAATTGAATAAAAGTTAAAATATAAAACTGTATCAATTCCTATTCTCCTACTCTATAGCGTGTCCGGGGGGGGGGGGGGGGGGGTTGCAGAGTTGAACGGATAAAAATATTTATAATACAAATTCAATATTCATATTGCAATTTCTATTTCTTTGGAGGGGGGCAAGGCCCCTTCGCCCACCCCCTGGGTGCACCACTGCTCCTACTGTATGAATACCATTTACACATACCATAATTAAGATTATTCTCATTTACATGCTCTTAATTACCTTATTTTTAATTATATTTCAAACACCCATATCAATTTTAAGCCCATATTAATTTGAAGCTTTTTTTTCACCAATTCTCTAACTTTTCTAAATTCTCAACATACATCACAAGTTTTAAAAAAGTAAATTCAGGAATGAAACAGCTCATTCTGTTATTGTTGATAAAAAGAAATCTTTCTCTGTAACATCTGTACATGTTTACAAATAGTGTGTTCAGAAATTTTTCAGTAAAATCTAAAAGGCTTCAGATATACATCGCTCAAAATGAGCTGCTGAATATACCTATCTTTAAAAAAGAGAGATGAACATTAACAAAACCAAATATAAATATTAAGCATATTACAGTATAAATTAAGGTAGAATTAAAGGTAGACTTAAATGGAATGAATACCCCAATGAGTTCAAACCTCCCAACTCACTCAAAACTAGTAGCAGGAAGCATTAATCAACAGAAAAAAGTTTTAAAAATATCTAATACAATAAGCAGTTACAAAAATTGATGATTTAATTTAATCCCATGGTTCACAATTAGATAAACTGATTAAATCAACTTACATATTATTTTAAAACTGAAATATAAAATACTAAAATTAATTATACATGAAAATACAATATACACTGTAATAAACAGAACTCTTAAATGAAAATGCAACTAATAATTTACTAACTTTAGCACTAAATGACCAGTCAGCATCTGAGGGTTCCAACACTGCATCATTCTCAAATAATGGCTCTATATCTTTTCCCACTATATGAAAATTGCATTGATGGTCCATAGCAAAAGGTCGATGTGGAGGAAATGCATCCTGCCACAAGAAATTTGCTGCACAGAAGTCAGATGGTATATAAAGATTTGAGTATCGCTTACGAAGCTCCATCACATTTCCAGTTTTTCTAAAAGTATTTTTAAATCAACATTATCACTAGACATTAACATTACAATAAAATAGTAGAATACATTTTGTATGTACAAACATACGTGTGTGTGTGTGTGTATGTATATATATATATAAAGTGAAACTTCTCTAGCCGGCCATCCCTCTTAAATGGCCATATTTTATTCAGAACCAATTAAAAATTCCATAGAGCCAATGTTATGAAAGAAACCTTGTTTTCTACAACCACCGCTAAAACAACCACTTTTATCTGAAACCATTACTGGCTGCCATAGAAGTTTCACTATATATATATATGTGTGTAAATAAATAAATATAAATAAATATATATATATATATATATATATATATAAACAGCATATATTTAAAAAAAATTTAAAAGATGAGACAATATACAATAGCAACTTAAAGTAATGATTATCACATAAGTTCCAAATTGTCAATCAAAACCCAAGAAAATTGCCAAAAAAAAATCAATTGAAGAAATATTAAAATGTCTAAAATATATGTTTTGACTCATTGATATTGGCATTCTGACAGTAAAAAAATGAAATCTTCAAGAGCTTTTCCAAAATATTCTGGTCAAATGTGACGATTCCTTCAACAGGTAGAGGCAGCTTTATGGTCAGAGTAAATTGTGCAATTCTCTCTCTCTCTTTTTTTAAAATATATTCTGGCAGTCCAAAGTTATTCAGTTATTACTGCCAGCTAGATTTTTTTTTAACTCTCATACCTAAGAGATGGATGCTTTTTAGCAGGAGTATGCTCCCCGTTATATGGTTTACTCATGCTATACATTAGATTTGTTTTACTTTTGTTCAAATGAAGTTGAGGGTAGCACTTAAAAGCCAAAAGACCAACCATACTAGACATAGATCCTAAGAAGAGTATGAGAAATTTTTCTTTGCTACACTGTCCTTAATCATTAGATTTGAATGAGTGAGATGAAACTAAAAATGGCCATCTTTATCAACTTCAACAACTTTAGAATGTAATTCAAGCTAACATTTTCAAAAAAAAAAAAAGTTAGAGTAGTGGAGGTAAAATTCCTCTGAAAACAAATTCCAACTAGAGTAGAGGGGAAAAAAAGGGGGCCTAAGTATTTATTATGTAATCATAATTTGCAGTTTGTGTACACATATTGATAAATCTAGATGCTACACAGATTTATATTTTCTTTTCCAGAGTAAAGAAAAGAAAATTTTTTTTTTTTTGATAATCAAACATTACTGATGTAACTGAAATTCTACTATAGTAACATAATTATTTTTGGGTGTATTTTAAGAATTTTTTTTTAAATTTATTTTATTTATTTTATTTTTTATTTATTTTTATTTTTATTTATTTTTTTTTGTGGGGGGGGGGGGTAATACTTGTACAAAGTTGCCAATACATTAAGAATAACTCTTGCCCTCTTTTTTTAGAAAAAAAAATAGAAGATTGCTCATTTTAAAATTTGCAGCATAAAATTCACATTTCAAGATATTACCCTGTATTTTATCACCCCCAATATCCTTGTTTACAAGTAATTTCACAACAATGCTTTCAACAATTCTCTATGAATTTTTAATCTATTCTCTAAATCAAGCTTTATAATAAAGATTTGTATATACTTTCAAGTAGGGGTCTTCAAACTTTCACATTCGAGGGCCATGCCAATAAATTTGTATGGTAAAGTTCCATGGGCCACACATCTGTAAAATGAGTAGCATAGGCAGAGGAAAAAATGTATTATTTGCAAATGAGATTCAGTCTTTGAGCTTCAACTTACAAATTTAGAGAAAATTGCTTGATTTGCTTTTCATAGCATGATAATGAAGGATTAATTCCTGATTGAATTGTTTCGGCAGGCCACGGGTTATGACCCCTACTTTAAAGAGTAATGGTGTAAAGCAAAGCACTTGAGTTATAAATTTGTAACTCTATAACCATAAAAGACACATGCTCTCTACACCAGATCATATTCTGTGATCAAAGAAGCTAGACTGAGAATGATAAAAGAGAAATAGTTCTTAAAAAAAGAGCCATAATCATTCAACTTACAAATCTAGAGAAATCTTTGGAATTTGTACAGTGTATCGGGGAACAGTACGAGTTCGCCTTCGAGGCGGACTTCTACTTGCTCTTCTTGGAGATCTAGAGCGTTTTCTTGGTGGGGGAGAGTACTTTTCTCTCTCCCGATACCTGTCTCTTCTGTCATCTCGTCTAAAATCTCTATCCCTATCTCTATCCCTCCGAGTGGGAGGAGAATGTCTTCTTGCCATATTTGTCATTCTTGGTCCTGGAAGAAATAAAATGTTATTCATAATTTCCACAGCTATATATTTTATATACTTGCTCACAATTCATAATAAGAACAAAACCTGGATCCAAGGTTTGTACCAATCTTTGGTATCATGCATCTTTGGTATCATGACAATCTAAGATACTAAAGACGCACTTGAATTTTGTACTTACAGATATCTTCTAGGTACAAATAGGATGAATCTTTTTTTATCTATTTCTCAAAATCCAATATGCAAATTAAGGATTTTTAAAAAATGAACTCCAAAAATTTACCAAGTATTTCATACTCTTGTTGATGCATAGCATCTCAGATTAACAAAATACTACTGAATAACCAACTGTGAAATTTTTTAAGTAAATTAGACAGCTGACTTTAAACAACATGCTAAAAATTAACTTTTTAAAAAAATCTTATGTCCACTGTTGTTTCTGAAACATAAGGTACCGAACTGTTAAATATAAATCACAAGTTACCAGAGACGGGGGGAAAGGAAGAGGCATCAATATCCTTAACACTAGAAAGACGGGAATTTTTTTCTTACTAAAAAGACTGAATGCCGTCATTTTGACAGTTAAAAATAAAATCAAGAATTTAAAATACTTAATTTTTCAAATGGTTAAATACTTTAAATTTTGAACTATTTCATACAAATAGATAATAAATTAGTATATATTTAGATGTATTTTTACGCAGGTATGCCGAGCTGACAACCTGGTATGGTTTATCTGTAAAAATATATGCATGGTTTGTGCAGTCCTTATTTTTCAACACCAATATTTCCAAAGAGCCAATATTTCTGTTATTTGCAAAAGGGAGAAGAGACTGAAAAGTAACTAACATTTTTCTGGTATTATTTTAAAGATTTCTGCCTGCTTTCTATATTGCCGTCAAACTGACGGCTTTCAAGTCTTAGTAGGTAAACAACACATTTTCTCCCCCTCTTCACTATCAAATATAATTTTGTAAATTTGTGTGCATATTTCACTTAAAATTAGAAAAAGTCATAAAATTTCAGAAGCTTGGGCACATAAATACAGACATAGTGCTCAATAGTATGTCCAAAACCGTCAAAATGACAGCAGCTGTCTTTCTAATATAAAGGGCTGAGCAAAAAGCGAGATGCTTGCCATTCAAATTCTCATGTCAACATAATGAAAAGGTCAGAGTGTTGGACAGTCCCATCTGATTTAAGAGTGGCTGAAGATAGTCATATCCTGCAAGACCCTGAAACAGGCAAGTCTAAGGGCACTCAGAAAAATCATGAGATGCATGCTCATATTTATTCAAAAAGGCAAGCCTTTTTTTTACTGAAAAGAGAAATCTGGGTAATGAAATATTCTCTTTTAAGTTATTTATGATCCACAAAAGCATGTATTCTGTTAGAACATGTATTGGGCCCTGTGAATTAGTGAAATAAACTACTGTTTCTTTCAATCTTTTCTCATTAGCACTTCCAGGCAACAAAAAGGCATGAACTGCCCTATTAAAACTATCTGACATTTTCATTGACGTGGAAGAACTGAGAAAAGACTTCAGCTCCAACATTGCTAACAATTTCCACTTCCAAGCCATCAATCAGTATAGATGTGAAGGTAAACTTCAGTTAGATACCTCTCATAGATAGTTGCCAAGGCAATTTGTTCCATCTCAATTTCAGTAGAAGTTTCTTGAAAGGAAGAGTAAGATCAAGGTAAGTATTTGCATATTTTAACTACCAAGGACTCTAAAAAACGGGTTGCCTGGAAATGGGAACATCCATCAAAGTACTCAAATCATAAAATCAAGGGAAAAAAAAAAAAAGATGAGTTTCCAACCTTGTCTGAGAAAGTACTTAATCAGGCCAGAAATGTTCTTTGTGTCCTCCACCAAGATCGAAAATTGAATAAACACTACAATTGTTTAAACAATCTAATGCAGTTTGCAGTTCCATAAAATATAATACAATACTTCACTAAGTCTCATCAAATTAAAATTCTCAAAATTATGGTTTGGTTTGGTTTAGAGTGCTACGGTCAACTTTTTGCTACACAAGGGCTAATTAGACCGGGACCTACAGTTTAAAGCCGATTCCGAACAGCTACAAACATCCAAGCCAACAGTGGAACTCGAACCCACTGGGTCTGAACCAAATGCCAGGGCTCTAACCATTCGACCATCACCTGGCTCTCAAAATAATGGAAGTACAGGTAAAACAGGTTAAGAGAATTATTAAGAAAAAAAAACTCTTACCTTTGTTATCAATAATATCACCATAGTCCACTTCTTGAATCCAGGGTTGCTGGTTATTTAATTGTATATTCAGTCGTTGTTGTTGCCCTAGAAGAGAAAAATAAATTAATTGACAATATATTAAAAAATTTTATATTAAATTGTTCAAAGCACTCTAACGCAGTATATAGATAATACACTCCCAGGCTGTATCTAAAAGAGAGAGGCTACAAACTACACATTGCTTCCTAGCTTGTTACCTTAAAACATCTAGTCATTCAAATGGTATTAGTTACACCATAGTGTTCATTTCAGAATAACATTAAGATAAAATAAAAAGCTAATCAAGGTAAACATGCAAAATGTTTCTATTCAAATTATAGTTAATGTTAAAAAAAAACAGCATAAAGTTTAATGACCCTATTAATAAAGCTGACATTGATTTCAAAATTATATGACCGTTTGACTCACATGTGGCTATACTGCATCTTTCATGTTTAATATTTGAAGACAAACATATGAGTGTAACATCATAAATATGATATAAAAGAATCAACAAAATACAGCGATCAAAATTAGAGCTTTCTATGTATAGTTTTCATAGAAATATACTAGATATAAAAATTATGACATTCAACATGACATTTAAACTTTTAATAACAGAGAATCATAACCAAACACACACTTTTGTAAAAGAAACAAAATACAGGTTATGTGATAAATGTCAAATGATTCTGCTAAGAGCCCCATGTCTTGCCGAACACCTGGACAGACTTTAAATACAAATTAATATGTTTGAACCTGGCACCTAAAATGACTATTTAAATAATCTTGATATTCTATCATGATTATAAAGTTTTGAAAAGTAAAAAATTCAAAAAAAAATTACCTAAACTTTCCATTACAGCCATTTCTTGTTGAACCTGCCATCGATTTTGCTGAGCAACATTTGAAAATGCAATCTGGTTATTTGCCATTGTGTTCATATTTGAAATTGTGTTCATATTAACACCTTGAGCAACATTAGCAGCAACAATTGCTGCCAACCTCTGTTGACCAAGTGGTGGACGGTTATTGTTGGCTTGCTGTACATTTAACTAAAAAGATCAGCAAAGCAAAACATATGAAAATCTTAAAGTAATTCTCTATTTTTAAAATGAAAATTTTTCTCAAATGAAGACAATGTCAGTAAAATATATATATAAATAATTATAACCTACACCTTAAAGCAGCTTTACTCAAAACACAAGTAAATTTACAATATTGAATAATGAACAATGAGCATTCAACTTTACAATACAATTGTACATTGTACTATTATTTGATGAAGAGGTTAAAGAAAAAAAAACTTCAGTCATTTGAGAAAGAAAAAAACAGCTAATAAGAGTAAAAATATTTCATAATCAATAGTCTTTATTATATAAATATGGCCCAATTTTCTTGGTCCATAAATTTTTATAAAAAGTGTTTGAATTTTAAAAACATAAATTCTTGTCATCCTTTTAAATCAATAATGAGCAATTGTGACTGCTAAATTCCTTAAAAGCTTGAAGAACCTCTTTTCTTTCCCAGCTCTTATCCAATTTTATCAAATGAAAAATCAGAAAATTTAGTTAGTGCTAAAAATGTAAATTTAAAGGTAATTTATAAATGAGTATTAGATCCTAAACATACATAATTATTTATAAAACAGAAGAGATAATTAACAGCCTAAATTACCATGCATACAAAAATTTTCTTTAGGAGAGCAATTAATTATGAGTGACTAACATTGAGCACAGAAACAGAGAAAGGCTTCAGTGAATGTCCAAAACCAACAGATTAAGAATAAGATTATCATTAACAAATTTTTATTCCCATAGTAAAATGAAATTTTACTCAAAGATTAAGCAATTTTACTTAAAATATGACAGACAGATTAAATATTTAAGACAAATAACCACCATATTTGCTATAAAATATAAGAAAACCTTAAACAATTACACTTAAAATCACATTAAAAAAATATTTAAAAAAAATTTTAATTTATTTTAACAGGAAAGAAAATAACAATAGATTAGATCATTTTTCTATCATTTCTTAATAACAAAGACAAAATATATCTGATTAAAACAAACTCTCAGAGTTTAAAGTACCTTTTTATTAAGCCAATCAAATTTAAACTTTAATTCATAAACACATTTGACTAAATGATGATTTAGCTTAGTGTTAAAATTTAAAAGAATATTTCTGAAGTTATGGGAATTCAAAAAACTTTATGAGGGAGAAACTAATACAGTTCAGGCAGTAGAACAGAGGTTCTCAAAGTGTTGGTCATGACCCCCCTAGAGCAGTGGTCCCCAAATGGCGGACCACGTTCCGTATCTAGACGACAGCCAAGTTTTGTATGGACCATGACGAAATTGTGTATTTTCAGAAAATAGCAACTAAGCAGTGATCCAAAATGCAATGAAAATATTATATCCTAACATTGTATTATTCATCAAAGTGTGTTATGCTGCAGTCTGAATCCCAATCTTCAGAATAAAATGCAAACCGTGATAAAAATAATTAACTTTACGTAGGCAAAATCATCTCTTAAGTAGCGTCAATTTAAATCATTTCTTGAAGAGATTGATGCTCAGTTTGCCGACTTGCTTCTCCACAACAATGTGAGACGGTTAATTAAAGGCTTGGTGCTTCAAAGATTTTTTGCAGTATTGGAGGACATCAAAGAGTTTCTTTCAACTAGTGATGTAAGAGTAGTAAGTGAACATTTAGGCTTCCTCCTTGACATTGAAGAAAAAGTAGCCACCATCGCAATTTTGACTGATCTTTTTAGGCACCTGAATCTTTTAAACCTCAAACTACAAGGCAAAGGTAAACTTGTGTGTAAACTTCTCTCAGAAGTAAAGAGTTTTTCAAAAAATATTGACCTCTTCTTCGAAGATATTTGTGGAAAACGTTTACACTTAAGGTGTGGAAACCTTAAGTCAGTTTGTGACAGTAATGAGGGTATTGACATCAGCCAATTCGAAGATATTTTGGAAAAACTTAAATCTGAATTTCAAGAAAGATTTACTGACTTTGAAAAAATTGAGAACGTTGTGCAGCTGGTTAACAACAGATTTTTACTTATGCCGAATGGTGTATGGACCAGTGAAGAGGCAGATCTTTTCAAGAGTAACAAAACTGCCCTACAGTTGGAAATAATTGAGTTCCAAGAAGATGTTCTTCTAAGGGACATTTATGCTCAAGTTCTAAAAACTCTTGGCAGTGACCAATTATGATTTAAAAATGTGTGTGAAGCAGCATTCTCAAAAATGAACTTCATTAAGAACCGGTACAGATCTCCACTTATAGATGACCACCTTAACAGCCTGATGAGAATCAGCTGTACGAACATGACCCCCAAATTTCAAGCAGGTTGTTCAAGATAAAACGTGTCATTTTTCCCATTGAGCATTAACCACGATGAACTTTGTAAGACATCTTTTTTTAATTTATATGTACTTTAAATTGATTTTTGGAACGAAGTTCTTTTACATGGCTTACAGTAGAGTGAACTGACAGGAATCATCACGTAACGAAAAAGCGTTATGCCCCCTCCAGAAGACCTTTCCCTCAATGGGCTCTGTGGCTGAATGGTTATCGCATCGGACTGTGGAGCGAGAGGTCCCTGGTTCAAATCCCTGCACAAGTGCTACGGCCAATTTTAACTTCCTTTGTAATTTAATTTCCTTAGTTCTGTTAAGGAGACTCAGCACCCAAAACAAAAAATTTCTTATCAACTTTAAAAAATATATATTTTGAAATTAATATGTAAATGTTAAATATGAATAATTTAATCCAAAAAAGTTTCAAAATTAAATTTTTGGTTTTTACACAAAATTTAAAAAAAGTTCAATTTTGACCACCGATTTCAAAACACCACTAGTATTTTATTTTTTAAATTTTTCATGTGATTTTTTTTATTTCAGGTCAGTAATAATAGTTTAAACAGATTCAAATAGCAGATTTTTTTTTAATAGCAATGGTTTTAGGGGAAAAAAATAACTATATACAAGTGGAAAAAAGCAGAAAAAATGACTAATTTTTGTACATATGATTTTTTTTTTTTAAAGTTATCAAAATATTAAAAATCCGCTATTTAAATCTCTTACATATAGTATGATGTGCAAACAAAAAAAATTTCAAACACTTTAATGTACATTTAAAAATGCCTTAGCATTTTGAAGAAATGAAAAATTTGAAAAAACCCAAACTGAGATAAACGTGTTTAAAGATTTTATTTGCTCATAACTTTGTTAAATTATCATTTTTAAGAAAAATCTTTTTTAGGCATACTCTAATAGCCATAAACAACTGTAAAAACTGCTAAAGAGGGTATATATTCTTATTTTACCATTAATTATAGACTTTTAACCGAGTACAAGCAAAAAGTTATAATTCAAGAAATTTGTACTTTTTTTTAAAAATTGGCTGTAAATAGATTAAAAAAAATATTATCAGCCAATATTGCTCAAAATTACACTTATGACACTTTGATTGATACTAAAATAATGCGAGGTGGATATAAAAATAAAATTGTATATACAAATGCAGATTGGCAAACTATCAAATTATTTTTCTTCACATAAAAATCTTAGAAGCAACCTGGACCATATGTAAGTCCTTCTGTAGTTTTTTTAAACTGATAATAATGTACTCATCACTGGAATCAGCTTCATATTTATTCGAAAAAGAAATATTTTGCTATCTGGTGTCAGTATCACTTGGAACTAACACAGATGTATTTCTTTCAAGATGTTTCTTACCACACCAACATGCTTTGATCATATGTAAAGCTTTTGTATATTTTTTACTCTTCCGAGGCATATTTATCAATTATAATTAATAAAAGCAATAAGTATCATGTTTAGATACAAAATAAAATGTAATATTGTCTTGAAAAAGACAATTTTTATCACAAAAAAGGATATTTTATACAAAAAAAGCAACGAGTAAAATGCTTGCTTTTAATTTAAATAAATAAACAATGTTATCAATTACAAATACAGGCAAACTGAATGCATCAATGATTCCTCTTCTTATCTGTGTATTTTTAAAAACATTGAGTCAACCAAGGGGGAAATGCAGCAAGAAATTGACTGAGAGACTTGTGTAAATAAAGAGGTGGGTGTGGCATTTAAAGGGACAACGTAATAACAGATGTTTCTTAAATCAGCCGTAACTATACTTCTATATGCAGTATAAGTCTAAAATTTTGTCAGAATGTAGTCGAAAGTATGTGGTATGATTAGAGAGAGAGAGAGTTGGTTGAATAAAAGAGGGCTGCGCTTTTTGGCATGATAAAAATACACTAATATAATCAATAGAAATCTACATATTAAATCCCATTTAGAGTTGAAAAAAATAACGTAAGGAACTTCATTCCTGACGGGGGTCCCCTGACAGCACAATAACTTTTTTTTTATTCTAAATATAATAATAAAAAACTTTATTTGATAATTTATGCACTTCATTTCACTGGTATCCATTATATTTTCTACAAAAGATAAAACTGATTCCAAAGAAAAGCTTTACTCAGCAAAGCAAGTAGCCTCAGTTAGTAGAATAGTTGGTAACATGGTGGAAGGGGGTAGAAGGAATTGGGGGGGGAGGCTTAAGTTTTCCGGACAACGAAAGTATGACATTGTTTTGAAACGGACCTACAGGAAAAATAATTGGTGACCACTGCCCTAGAGGGTCATGAGACGATTTTAGGTGGGTCATGAAAAAATTCAAGCAATGAAAGTTCTTTACATATTCATTAAGAGAAACTAAGCAATACTGCTTGGAAGCAGAAAATGTTTTCCTTGATCAATAAGAAGTTCTTCAAATTAACCCTCAAACGGTACAGTGGTTTGATATGAAATAGATGGTACGGTCAGGACGGATACAACCTGATCTCTTTTTTAATGAGGTATATGGTAGAAATAAGTACACAATAAGCATTTTTGTTGTATAACATTTATTGATATTTTTTATGAAATAAAAAACCCTTTCGTAGAAAAATGACCAACGAATTGTAATTTTACTAAACAAAGAAAATCTCTCTGGCATTTACATAGAATGTTGTATATAATAGGTCAATATGTAATTTAGTCTTGTACCAAGTTTTAGAAACCAACTTTCCGAGCACAAAAATGAGAAAAATAATATATACTGACATTTTTGGCCTTCAAAATCAAAAAAAAAATTTAAAAATCTAAAAAAAAAATTACTAGTGATCAGGAATAATATTTCTCAACAAAGACATTCGTATTTACTGGAAACATTCCAACACCTGTTGCAAGACAGGCTGGTAGGGATCCTTGTCAACTCAATCTCTTGCAATGAGAAGGGAGAGTACGAAAAGGGGAAGACATACTCTTCAGTTGGATCTGAACCCCACTGTATCGTTTGAGGGTTAACCTAACTTTGGATATGTTTAATAAAAAAAATTTTATTAATTTTAAATATGTTCATTAAAGAAAATTATAAAGTAGTTTGGCAATATTTTTTCCTTAACCTCTTCTTTCCAAAACATGCATTATATTACAGCAAGTGAATCACAAAAGATTATCAATCATAAAAACAGATTGCAGCAAATAAAAGTTTGAGAACCTGTGCTAGAAGATAAAAGGTGCTAAAACTAACTTTTTTCAATAGTGCTAAAACAGTTAATATCTCCACAAAAATAAACAAATAATAAGCTTATTACTTTAAGCATTATATTTCTTATAAAGTAGCATTCAATTTGAACAAATATAAGATAAAGAAGAAAACCTGAACAACTTGATTAGGAAGAACTTGAACTCTCGTAGCATTCCATTTAAAAGGCATGTTAGGGTTATAAGTAGCTTCTACAAGAACAGTGTCACCAGCTTTGGGTATGTTAGGGCCTTTTACAGCACTAAAAACAAATAAAAACGATATTAATAAAGTAAACAATATAAAAAGAGAACATTGATTAAAAAAAGGGGGGGGGAAGTATACATAAAAAAAAATTGCTCTGGAAATCTACATTCCAATTGAACAGTTTAACACTTTTGTGAATGAATTAGATATTAACAAATATTATTTGCTGGAGAAATTTTTTCAATATTCTATCTTTCTTTGCAAAAAATAAAATTAATGTTTTAATTATATTGTGAATTCTTCCTTCAAAAGACAACACAAATTGGCCTATAACATTAAAATTGAATATCATCAAGTATACACATGCAATTATATATTTTTATACAGAAGGTCATTCGCACTTTATGGAAACGATTTTGATAGTTACGTTTTATGTAGAAATGCCATATTTTTTGTGGCGATTTGCTTCTATCTGATAGCCATGGTTCTTGACAATAGATATAGCTCAAATTTTCCCATGAAAGTAAACTTTTTCTTAGCACTGTCATGTCAATTTTACACCATTCATCTTGGACCGTTTTCCAAAGTCCATTCAGTGTTCTTGGATGTCGCTTTCGTAAGGCTCACTTTAATAAACTGAAAGCACTAAAGTCCCTTGGAGAAACGTCAGGTGATTTTACAGGCATTTCATTAAATGGGATACACTTTATTCCTGTTTCTGATTCTCTCTTTGCTAAATAAGCGGCAGTTGATTTAAGGGTGTGACTAGAGGCTTTGCACCTATGAAGATGAACTTTATCAATGTCCTTTCCATATAATACAGGAATTTTTTCTTCAAAGATTGGTTCTAAAATATTCTGCAGATAATACAGTGAATTAATTTTGGCTTTACTTGAGACTTTTTTTATTTTTAATTTGCTATTGTAACAAAATCCTGCAACTATCATGAACTCATGAAAACTTTTCTGTGCACTTACGAGGCCATTTCGTATGGTCATCCCCGTCAGTTGAGCAATAGAAAATTGATCTTTTTTTATTACAGTTACTTAAATACACCCATGCTTTATTGATTGTTACCGCAAATTTTCATTTTTCAGCACCTAGGTGTTTTTCATATAATTTCCTATAATTTTTTTTTCTTTCAGCAATATGCTTTGGCAAAAAGCAGATGAACTTTAGATTTAAACATCTTTTTTAACTTCAAATCTTTATGACTGATTTTACTTACAATACCGGAAGACATTCCTAGTTTCAATGCAAATGATCTTTGACTTGATAGATTTTCTTTTAGGATCAGAGACTTTACTTTCTTGATATTTACCTGCATTCGAACAATCTTAGGATGAGGTTTCGTGGTTATGTTTTCATTTTTACTTTCAGTTAGACTTTTTTTTCCATTCAAATTTAATATATTAAAAATACCTTTTTTTTTTTTAAATGCCATAACCGCAATTTTTACACCACTTCATAATCTGTTCAGACGAATATTTCTCCTCGGAAAGCGCAGTTAAGTAACCTTTGAGCTATTTGTCGATTTTAGGGGCCATTTTCTAAATAAATCTTTTATTTTGCATTCTAATCAAAACAAAACAGTAGCATACGATTATTCTGAAGTTGTTTAATTTTTATCTTCAAATGCAATCGACAAAAATAAATTACAAAATTGTTTCCATAAAGTGCAAACGACCTTCTGTATATACACACACAGATACAATGATTTGGTTTGCCTTTTTTTGTTACAAATGTTACTAGCATTTGTCTTTTATTTTAAATTTGTGACCCCTGGAAATAACCTATTGAGTTAAAAATTTATTTATTAATAGCCATGTTTTTAACATAGAAGTTGCATATTTTTTTCAAAAATTCTTAGACAATTTGGGCTTGGGGATTTTGTGAACACTGCTTAAATTTATAACTGTATTGATATTCTTCTGATATTGAACAAGAGTACTAATATAACAATTCGTAAATTATTTTAGAATATCTACATGGGTGTTTAGAACAGATGCTGTGCCTCTACATCTAAGTCAGCCTGAGCAACTAAATACCATGAAAACCCTACCTCATCATCCTCTATCTTGTGTCTTGATGACTAAAATATATCGTATGCATGCTAAAACTAATTAAAGTTGTAAAAACTAAAAATACACTAAAGATATTATAAAGCTGCAACAAAAGTTTACTCAAACAGATATAGTTTAACCCTTAATTGTAAATAAAATTTCCAACACTTTGAAAGTCTGCTTTGTGTAAAGGGGTTTAGATTACTTAATTTCACTAAGATCAAATAAATCTATATACAAACAGTAATTGTATCCATCAAGATGCAAAAGTATAGGTTATAAGTATCAACGTAAAAGCTAATAATTGATGTCAAAGAATCCTTTTAAGAACCTTAAATATTTTTCCTTTTGTATGAAGCTTTCCCTAGCCTACAAATTAATAATTTTCAGCAATACTGAAAACAAGTTAGCAAGCCTGAGTTTTTGAGACAAATTATTGAAAACATAATGGATGTCAAAAATGCCAAAGTTACTCAATAAATACACAATGATGGGATGAAAATAAATTTTCTAGGGTGTGACAAGAAAGAAAACATCAAGCCAATAGATTAAATATTGCATATATCAATAATATATATTACATAAAAAAATCAATATAAAAAAGAGATAAAAGAACTTACCTCATTTGAAAGAAAACATCATCATCTACAAAACCAAAGTTTTCATGTAATTTTGTTACAGTACCCGTAAAAACTCTTTGCTGCTGTTGTTGAGTAGCTTGGTGCTGTTGTTGCGCAGAGTGCTGCTGTACTACAGCCGCTGCAGCAGCAGCAGCTTGTTGTATGGCAGTGGATTGATGAGGATGAGGTTGAGGAGCTTGGTACTGGGTGGTCTGAGCTAATAAACGTGGTGCAGGATAACTTACAGTTGCAACTTGTGTTGTTGCTAGAGAAGTTGGAAGAGCTACACCAGGTTGAGGTAGCCTTGCAATTTCAACAACCATACCACTCTACATACAGATGAGTAATTGATTAAAAGAATATTTAATGATTCAAAAAGAGATTAAAGAAATCTTGAAGTTTTAACAAAACAAGAAAAAATAAAATTTTAAAATACTGAATAGTTTTTCTGTGAAACATATAACCATAAAAAATAATGAATTCTGACTGCACTGAATAAGATCAAATAATATACAGATGGAGAAAAACTGGCGGAAAAAGTTTAGAAAATGCCTAGGATGCCATCACCTGGGTTCTAATTACAAATACACTTATTTAATCTATGTTAGAAGTAATCAAGTCCCTATATAGCAGTGTTTAGGAAGTTATTTAAAAGAAAATATCAACTATGTATACATATTCTAATAAATGCTTGGCACCAAAGAAAATAAATCATTAAAAAAATATTAATATTCATACTCTACAATATTTTTTTTTCTATTAGACTATGTTCATGATAGAACTTCATACCAAACTTTTGTTACTACGTTTGTGCGAGATGCTAACATAAACCACAAAGTACCATACTGAATAGTTACACTATAATTATTTGTGTAAATTTGAAATATAGTCAGTGTGAGTTAATTTGCACACACTCATACTACATTACTTTTATTAAATGCAAAAAAAGAACAAAGCCAATAACACTAAAGTAACACACAAGAGTAACACAATGTAAAATGAAGTTCAAAAATCAGCTGGTGATGTAGGTTACATAATATGAAAATAGAAGCTGAGTAAAATATGATCATTTAGAGCTTCCAGCAAAACCTAATCATGACAAATTTGAAGGTATCATGAAAAGTAATACAGAAGTTTGTCTGTTTGTTTGTCTGCTATAGAATCATAGACTGTTTCACCCAACGGGATCAAATTCGGCACAGTAAATGTTTAGGACCCTAGAAACTTAAAGCAGCAAAAACAAAATTTGGGGCTCAATTAGTTTTTAAAAATTAATTTTTTAATGATTTTTGTGCCCTTAAGCACACCTCTTAAATGTGGATACAGCCCCTTCACCACAACCAGTCAAATTCAATATGTGGGGGGAAAAGAGGTTTGTTCTGAGGGGTGGTTTGAGAGTTGTTCTGGGGGTGACCGGGGGGGGGCGAAGTGTTTCTTTTATTTTCCTTACGTTTAGTGGAGTCGTGGGTCTTTAAAAAGTTCAGAACCGCTGCTTTAGACAATTTTAGACAATAGCGTTCAAACTAATAGAACTTAATAAAATTTGGAAAAAAAAAGGAAGAGAAAAAAAAAGAAAAATTAAGTTTGTCCCATGGCCAGTCTTTGGAAGCCTTCTGTTGATCTAAATATATTAATTGTTTGAGGATCATAAAATGGGAAGAAGTTTAAGAGTTCTACAAGTTTTTTCCCCTAAGTTCGCAAAACAGAATTAACATACGATATGTAATTGAATTACTTATTCCGTGAAATCATATAAGATAAATCTTTTAGAGTTTTGGGGTTTTTTAAGCAGTGGGAAACTTTCATTCCGAACTATTAGTCCATTAGTTATATTAAGGCATAAGAAAATTAATGAAATTATTTTTAAAGAATGATTGCCCAGGTAGATATATAAATATAAAATTTTTTCATGATGAGCGGGAACATGAAGAGCGGGGGGTGCAGCCCAGTATTTTTTTGATGGAATGCATGAAAAATTTTATATTTATATATCTACCCGGGCAATAATGCTAGTATATTATATTCTGAAACTTAATTATGAATGAAAATTAAAGAAAAGCAGGCTAAAATAAACCCAGGATTGAAAACTACTAGAGCCACATACTAGAATATAATTCCACAGTGTTTCCCATAAGCACTTTTTAAAAAAGTGCCGCAACATGCCAACTGATTCTATTTTAACTCAGAATTTTCCTTCTAGGGCCTAACTAAGCTATATTAATAAATTAAAATTAATTTTAAAAATTCATTGAAATTATTTATAGCTTATTTCAATTTATAAAATTGTATTGTATAAAACAATAATTATGACTTAAAATTATTTCTAAACTCACTGATTCAGCTGTAATCATGACCCCCAAAAAAATGCATTTTCCATTGGAAAAAAAAATAGTCTGGTTGAGCTATAGTACTCATTTATGAACATGAACACTGTCTCTATGACTATTTTATGTATTATAGAAAAGTCACACACATTTATATACTAAAATTAAAATGTAATTATAACTCCTAATTCTTCTGATAGTATTTTTAGTAATGAAAACAGAGAGAAATATTTGAACCCCTTACCTGTGACATTCATTTGAGAAAAATGCACCCAAAATGGAAATTTTTTTCCCTATTTAATTTTGTGCATTATATCAATAAAAAGGTTAGAAAAATGGTTATTTTTTAAAAATACAAAATTTGAAATGAAATAATTACTATATTTAATTATTTGACACGAAAACTACTATATTTAATTATTTGACATGAAAAATTAATGGATATTTTTTTCACAAATTTTCAATTATAGCAAAATAAATAAAATGGCATAGCAATTTTAAAGCTAAATATTAAAAACTAATGTTGAACAATACAACATGATTTTGAATAAATGCATTTCACAAATCCTTTGCAATATGATATATACAAAAACATGGCACTACACACAAGTCCACATCACTCTTTACAATAAACTTGGTATCTGAGCCTGAATAACCTAAAAGGTACTCTTCACCACAGTCTGAATCAGACATTGCAAATCAACCACAGTCTGAATCAGACATTGCAAATCAATCTTTTACCAAAACAAAATTTTGGTATAAAATTCAATAAAAAGGACAGAGTGGTTATTACAAATTCTGACTAACAGTGCAAAACACTCATTCACGCCAATTTATGCCTCACCACACCCCTGTAAATGAAATAAATGGTGGACAAATACTGCCATCTATTGTGAAAATAGTAAAACTCCATATTAAACATCCATTCGAAAGCATAACGTTCATCACGGAAAAGAATCACTAAGTTTTCCCCTGCCTAAACTGAGTTTTTGCATTTCAAATATTGCCCATTTTCGTTGCCCGAACCCAGCTCGGGCCGTACTTGTAAGGGGTTAATACTGTAAGACCAAGCAGTGATGAGATTGGGAATCACATGCATAATTTCATCATCTTCAATTTCCTCATATTTGCAGGCAGAGGAAGAAGGAATTACACATCCTACTGTTTCTTTTTAAAAATTTCATTCAGTGCATATATTTTCATTTTCATAATGCTCCCAGCCAGCAATAAATAAATCTTATTGACAATTAGGTCCTTGAGATGACATTGGTCTATATGCCTGGAGAATACTGATTAATGATCTCTTTTCTCTACTGATTGCCATAAGAGAAAAAAAAAAGAAAAAACTCAATATATATGCCAGCGTATATAATTGCAGAAGATCATACATTATTTCAAACAGAAATCCAACATGAGGCAAAATAAACTTTTTTTTATTTCAAGGAATTTCCTTTTTCAAATTTTTAAGTGTTTTCTTTATTAGATGGAAGACAGGGTTGAAACTTTAGATTGTCTTTTATTCCTTTTGTTAAGAGGAATCTAGGATAAATATGCATTGAACGGTGCATTTAAATATATTAATCTGTACTTTTACATCTAGTAGAAATGTGCTAAAATACAAAAAATATTGAATATATTGAGAAGATTGATAATAATGCATCAGTTATACACAAAAGAAGTTTTTCATTTAACTGACATTTTCAGTAGAGTTTGAATAACTAATGAAAAGAATACCATGCATCACTTGTAATGTATTTTAATGTATTTGTCACCCACCCATATTTTACTTTTAGCATGGCTGTAAAACTCCTAATTATTCAGTAACTATACTTTAGCACTTATTTATTAGTAAGCAAAATAATTCAGGCACCATTTAGTTTAAAACTTTTTATGACTTAGTCAATAGCTAACAGTTTAATCAATAACCAAGTGTTCAAAAATATGATTGAAATAGTTGGTGACTGCTTTAAGCTTGAAAAAAAAATATCAAATTAATTGATAGTTTTATATGTGTTATTAAAAAGGCCAACATGGAATTAATGAAACTACTCATGAAACACAATCTAAACTAAACTTATGCACTTGGGGAAATGCAAGTGTGTGCATAAGCAGAAGTGTCTCTCTCATGGAGAATATTAATGATCTGAAAACAAATTTCAGCAGTAATCACCAAATACGGATAAGATATATTCAGTCAGTCTCACAATATAAATCTTAGCAACCTTTATAGATGTCTTATATCCACAAACTTACAGCTACATCAAATTTAAATTTCTCTACAGAGAATTTTAAGCATCTTTCCACACATACAAAAAATAACTTGAATTAAAATAATGCAAATCCATCACTTTTTATTTCTCTTTCACTTAATCATACTTGATATGCAAAAATCAAATGAAAAGAGTCAAAACCTACAAATTATTTACAAATTTAAAAGAAAAAAATATATCACAAAACTAAACTTACATTCACATTTGCAACTTGAGTGGTAGCAGCTAGAGATGCTGGAATTGCAATACCCTGCTAAAATTTCAAAATAATTTATTTCTGAATAGACTAATCAAATATAAAATAACACAAAAATGGGAAAATGTAAATGCTAGATATGTTAACAGATATTAAAATTTGAAAATCTGCTATTTAGCGAAAGTATATTTAAGGTTGTTTTTCTTTTTTTAAATTCTGATACCTCTCAAAAATATAGTATTAATTTATTCAACATTGTTATTTGATCAATGAACATTTCTTTCAACCTAATATAATGTTAATTTAATTTTATGCCAATAAGTATATTCTTTAACATTATTATAGGTATAACAAAAATGCTGTAAAATGAAAATAAAAACTAAGTAACCATAAAATTATATCTGCGAAACATTTCTATATTTAATGATTTACAATAAGTAATAAAACACTTCAATTCCACAATAACTTAATAAGTGGTAGCTACATGTTTCGAACTAGTTACTAGGTGAGGAAAAGTTTTCCTCTTCCCTCTTTTCACTTTCAGGTTCCCTCCGCACTCCCACACTGTCTTTTCTACAATTTTATACTGTCACCCCTACTTATATCAGAGTTTTAATGACCCTCACATTTGTGAATTGTTCATTGCAACAATCGCAATAAATGATAAATTAATATTTTACTTTGCCCAAACACAAAGCCTTAAGATTTACTGTTGTTGTTGTTGTGGCTTATTCCTCAAGGTCTGGCCGAAGGCTAGACTAAGAGGTCGTGGACTCTCAAAAAGTCATACACAGGAATAGGCGCAGTAAATAGGTCCTCATGCTACAGCCCCACACAGTTCAATAGGTGGGCAGGTGATGCCGGTGCTAAAGCACATTTAGTGTAACTTCGAAAAGTTTTCTGTTCATTGATAAAAGTAAGGCTCCCGATATGTCCACTCATGAATCTACCAATGGTGACCTGGACAGCCCTGTCCCTTCTAATTCTGAAGGCGTCACCAGGAGATTTCCCAGCATACCAGAAGTGGGATGGCAGAGTCAACCATAATTTCTGGTTTGATATCTTTATTTTTGAGTATATTTCGGAAAAGGTCAGGCCGACATCTGAGGTTGAAGGACTAGAAACCCCATCCTTTGCAAGATTGTCAGCAGTCTCATTTCTATGGAGACCTATATGTGAAGGAACCCATGGGAAGTAAATCCTGTGCTGCTGTGAAAGCTCCTTAAGGTCTTTAAGTATCAACACAGATGTTCTGTCACCAACTTTTTTCCAGTTGCTCTGATGTTATATAGCACTGTGGCTATCAGTCAGGATCCATACGTCTGCAGATGAAATTTCAGACTCCAAAGCCCTAAGTACCTCTTTTAAATGCTTAGCAATGAGTTCAGCTCTAAAAACTGAGCAGAAGTCAGGGTTTCTTAGTTTGATTTTATCAGCGTGAGATGGTGACTTAATGAAAATGCCACTGCCGCACGCACAATGATCATCTCTACTGCCATCAGTATAAACCTGAATAGCCATAGGTGGAATTTGGTTAATGATCTCAAGAGCAAGTTGGTAGAGATAAGTAGGCAAATCGTAATGTTTACTAGTCTGGGCTCCAAGGACAGTCTGAAAATGTGTACCAGGCAAGCCCTCCAGTGGGTTAGTGAATGTCTTTAGGCAGTGTTCCATGACATCTGTATATAACAAGTCCATCGAATGTAGTCATTTTGTAAGATTTACTATTTCATATTAACTTGCAAAAAATGCAATAAATTGAAATAGTTTTTTGTTGTGTATTTTGACAAAGTAAACTGCCAGTTGAGAAATTTCCCAGGCATCAATTAACTAACTTTCAAAGGTCAAATATTGGATTAAATAGTTATAAAACCCATAGCACATGACAAAAATTTGTTCAGCACAACGTGCACTGTTGCGATGAGGGAGGGTTGATTAAAATAGAGTAGTTAGAGCCCATGAAGGAGTGCTTGCTCCTTCCTTGTTGATCAAGAAAAACATTTTCTGTTTCCAGGAGCAGTACTGTTTCAGATATTACTCTTGCAATAGTATTGCAACAGTATTGCTTCTAAAGCAATACTGTTATATGAATTTTTGCCATCTCCTATGGATTTAACAGATGAAACAATTTATAAATAACAGAAAGACATCATACATGAATTACATAAATAATTAGCAAGTCAATAACATTTTATGATTTTTAAAAAGCAAATGTTTTTAATTAGGAATTAATTTCATTTTTGAGATTTTCCACAAAGGATAAATTTAGTAAAAGGGACTTTCTAACCTGTTGTAACATAGCTCCTTGCTGCAATGCACTCTAAATATAAAAGGGAAAATGTTAATTGTGAACACAAGGCTATATTACTATAGTTGCAAATTTTAAATTTAAAAATAAAACTCACCTGAGTAAGTGTAATAGCAGCAAGCCCGGTTCCATATGATGCACTAACTGCAGGACCTTGCTGGGCTTGTTGATTCTGGGCTGCAGCAACAACAGCAGCAGCTGTAGCTAAAGGGTTGGCACCTCCTGCTGCAATTGCAGGTGCTGCACCAAGTCCTGCAGCTCCTGCAGCTGTGGCATGAGATACCTGCTGAGCTGTCAAGAGAGAAGATGCAGGAGGAGGAGGCTGACCTAAACTAGCAGCTAAATAAGATAAAAATTAAAAGATTAGAAAACATATTTATAGCTCTATTTGTAAATACAATTAACATTTCTCCAAGAAGCCTAATTTAAGAAAGAGTTTTAGCACTAACAGGCTATTTTAATTATGAATATCATTGTACAAATTAATAAAACTAATGTACTAACATTATAAATGCAAAAGTACTCTAAAAACTCTATAATAAAATTTTGGTACTTCAACATAATTATGAAATCAAAAATCAAGTAATAAATTAACAAATCCTACTCAGAGCTTGTTCTTGTCCTGAAAATGTAAGAGTAAAATTGATCCCCTATGTCTAAAAACAAAGAATTAAATTTTCAGAAAAAGTAAGTGAAATTTAAAATTTGAGAATCAGTATTAAGTCCAGAATAAGTTCTAGAGTTTTCTTTTTCAAAAGTCTTGAATTTTTAGTTTTTGTTTGTTTGTTAATTAAACAAATATCAGATATCTCAAAAATGAATAAGTTTCTACTAAACATACATTAAGCTTTACTTAGATCCTATTACTATTAATTTGGAACTTGAAAGCAGTCTTTCCAATAATTTATTTTTCAAAAATATATTTAAAGTTAGCTTTGAAATATGGCTTTATGAATAATACACTAAAAAAACATACATTAAAAAATTGTTCCTGAGATTATCAGAAGTCATTTTCTAAATTCAAAATATTTTTTATTGTTTTCAACAACAAAAGAATTCCATTTCTCTTGCCTTTAATCAGAACATCTCATCTACTTTCAATGTGTACAGTTTTTATTACTTGATTTTTATTTCATAACTATCTCTGGGTGCTTGATTTTGTTGTAGAGTTAAAGCATTGCTAAATAGAAGTAAATATAATAATTTTCGAATAAAACAAGTTTGAGGGTTTTTATTATTATTATTGGAGAGGGTTTGGTTGGTTTGGGAGCACTACAGTCAATTTTTGCTACATGAGGACCTACTGCTTAAAGTCGATTCCGAACGGCTACAAACATTCATGCCAACAGTGGGACACAAACCCATAGACTCTGATACCAAATTGGAAAGGGAGGGAGGGATGGAGAATTTTCTGTTAACTCTGTGTACTTCCTCATAAAATTTTAGGCTTATAACAAAATATTAAATTAGAGATAGCAGTTTCAGAGGAAAAATTGATCAAAGAATTTAAAACAAAAGATTATACAATTTTCATATAGGTGCATTTATTTATTAAGGAAAAAGAGTAGTCCATAAGAGTGACAAAATACATTAAGAATTCAAGAAAATGATTTTAATAAATATATAATTAAGACAGAACTTTGATAAAAATTTAAGAATACAAGAAGCTTATGTTGTTCATCATATATCAACTCCAGTGCAGAATAAAATTTGACATATTGAAAGTATAATAGTATGCTAATACTGAAAAAAATACTTTTCATAATCTAGATAAGTATTTAGTACTAATGAGATCAGAGAGGTGAAAGGGAGCAGATTCTCCAAGCCAACATCAGCTGTTGACAGCCCTGTATACACTCTGCACTGTTGCTCAATACAGATAATTATTTAAAAACTGATTTTGAATTAGCATTTAGTAAAAGAATATAAAATACTAAACAAACTACAACATAGTTGACTATACTTAAAAAACAAGTTATATAATAAATAATAAATAGTTTTCAGCTATTTTAAATTGACCATTCACCATCTCAGACAAAAAATATTATAGTGCAAGAATATTTTTTAGTGCATGCCTCCTAGCTCCATTTAACTTGCAGAAAGGGGTATTTATTTTAGAATTCTTATTTCATGATTAATGTATGAATCTGTTGCACACTAAGGAAAGGTAAATTGAGTTGTAAATAACCCCATGCACACCAATACCCTTTAAGTTTAAAAATTATCTACAGTAAAATAATGTATCCTTATTTATAGTAGCTTTTGCATATATGCAGTTCTAAGCCCTCTCCCCAGACTAAAATCCAGGCTGCAAAACTAGTTTATCTTTTAAAAATCTAAGAGAATATTTCCTGTTTAGGCACCTTTTTTTTTGTAATATTTTTCAGATAAACAAATTATATTTTAATTGTGCAGAGAAATTTCTACGTTTTTCTATACTTAATAATTTTAGTCATATAAATGGATATAAACATCAAACTTTAATCACATTTCAAGTTTAAACAGTTTTTCCAACTGATTATATGCTTACTAGATGTTTCCAGTTATTTCACTAAAATGCATTTTTTTTACAGCAGTTTAAACTAAATTTTTCAAACTTATAAGCTTCAAAAAAATTTTTCATTAGCTCAAAAAAACCATATGAGAAATGACATAATTCAGATTTGAAAAAGACATGCAAAAAAAAATCAAACTTCTGCCATTTATTCATACGTTTATATAATATATAAAAATGAATGTTTGTCAGTCTGTCTGTCTATCATTGTATAGTAAGCCACAGTTTAGAAGAGATGATCATGAAATTTTACATACAAGCATAGTTAAACACAGTGGATGGAACTAAAAACTTCCAGAATCAAAATTAATTACTGTTAATTTTTAATTAATAAAACCTAACAATTTTCGAAGGGTGAGTCCAGTAAATGTAAGCTGTTACATTTTTTGGATTCACCCCTCTAGATTCACAGCCAAACTTTCTACCATGGCAGTCATGTTAAGGCGAGAATTGAAACAGCAAGAATTGAAAACAATAGAAAATAAATAAAATCAAAAAGTTTCAAGTTATATATTAAACCAGAATAATAAATGAAAATAATAATCAAGTCAGATTTTATACACTAAAATAGATAAGATCCCATGGCATACTGACTCTCTCAAGAGTTTGTTTACCAAACAAAGTGTCATGCAATATTCTTTTGTAATCACTACTGCAACCCACCCACCCCCCTCGCTTATATCTTTGTGTCTATTAAAGAGCTAACAACTTCTCTTCTATCCTGCTAGCTTATTTCTAGCTTAAAACTCCTCCAACATGTATATTTACCAACTCACAAGAACTTTCCAATAATCTCAGAGCAAATATCTTTAATTTTACTGATGTTACTTCTGTACCATCGTAGCCCGGTCATTATAGTACGTGCTTCTTAAGCTTTTGGCACAGGTTCAATTCCTGGCAGTGGCGATTTTGAAATTCTTTTCAATTTGCTATATTATTAATCTTAAAATTCTCATTTTATTTTAAAATTATTTTTACTTGATGAGGGCTTTTAGTGGTACAATGAAAGGTTGAATCTACCTAAATTCTGAGGAGTTTATTATGGAGAGAAAAGGAGTTTAATATGGAGAGGAGTTAAATGGTTTGCAGCCCTCAATCAAACACTTCATTTTTTTAAGAGGCAAAGCTGGAGTCATTTCATGGTTCTATAGGAAAATTCTGCTAAACTTGTAATTTCAGCTTTTTTTGCTCCTATGAAGAAAGGCTAAATCTAGCTGAATTCTAAGGAGTTTAATAAAAAATTTATATATTTTTATATTGGGTTTTAATTTTATTCATATGTATAACCTTTCACATGATTTTTTTTTCCTAGGTTATTTATACTGTGTTTAGTTTTTAAATTGATTTTGATAAACATTCTTAAAATCCCGAGCAACACTGGGTACTTCAGAAAGTGGTATTACTAAATTTCATAAAAAAAATACTTAAAATGAGGAAAAATTTTAGATTTATTGTAAAAAATTCTTCACATTTTACAATTAATGAAAAGCAAAGAACCATGGAACAGCCCTATCAACAAAAAACTTTAAAGTATTTAATATTTTTCTCGGAAAAATGATCATAACAAACAAAATAGAAAAGATTCCTAAAAATTATCAAAATCTATATTTTTCTTATCAAATTAGTATTGTAACACACGTTTCATGCAGAATTTTTTTTTTTTAATCCATTTTGAAAATAAACATTTTATGCCAGTGCAGAATAAAGTAGCAAAGCTAGCATTCATAGTGAAAAGTAATGAAAAACTTGCTAAAATGTCCAGGATAGAACAGACTTGCATGGTTCTAAAATTAAAAGGATTTGAATTATATTTTCTTCTACATTCAGATTAACTAATCTACTCTATACATACCACTAAATTTACAATAGAAGAAAAAATACATTTACTCTAATGTTTAAGCATCATTTATTTCAATTATATACTAATTCAATTAGTAATAATTGCTCATCAAAATTTTTTAATCATGTCAGTATATTAATTATTGACCTTCAAATAAATCAACACAGATCAGAGTCATCCTGATTTTACAGTTTTCACAGTATGTTACACACCCGATTTAATTTATATTTCCATACCTTCCCTTTTCTTATCAACAAAAAAATTTAGACAGAAAAAAATAATAAGCAGCTTATTTATCTATATTTTATAAATTAGAAATAGCATAAGCATAATTTAAAAATTTAATTTGTATTAACATTTAATTTTAAAATTAAATAACATCTAAAATAAGGCTAAAAATTTAATATTCTCATTTCATAACACATTTGTTATGAAATAAGAATATTTAATATATACACAATGAATGATTTAGAAGGAATTAAATTTATTCACAATGAATTAAAATTCCATACAATGAATATTGCATAAGAAAATAATTAAAAACATACTTCCTGTAGAATATATATATGGAAACAAAAATGACACACGTTTTTTACCATATCTGCTAAATATGATGGATAAATTTGCAAAAAGTAATTCATAGTAAGTTCTCATTGTATCATGTTAAGAAAAAACAAGAAAGACTAAGACATGAGACATGAAACAATTGTGTCTTTTAGGCAGTTAGATTTACATCACAAATAGACATCTTTATTTAATAAAAATGGTTCTAGGTACTCGGCTAACATATGAATTAGACTTATCATTTGGATTTAGACTCATTAAACATATCTTTTAGAAAACAGCTGAAATTACATATTTGAAATATACAAATTAAATTAGATATTATAATAACAAATGAGGAATAAAGAATTACCTCCAGCTCTCATCCAGGGTGGATTTTTCGCAGTAGCAAATTGCGACATTCTGTAAATATCCAACTTGACAGATATAAAATTATTCCTTAAATCTAAAAAAGAAAACATACTGATAAATAAATGAAAAAATTCTGTATTTTGAACTATCACAAAATAATTCTTCATTATTTGCAAAATCCCATACAATAATTTATATAGCACTTTTTATGTCAAATGTTAAACTTGTATATTCTGTGCATTTACATTCAGAAATTTTGTTTGGTATAAAATGTAAATACATTGACAGAAAAATAAGGCACAGACATCTAAACAACTTCATCAAAAAGATTTTACGCTGTTATAGGCCACAGCCAACACTGTAGCTTTTTATTAAACTTGGCATTTCTTACATTTAAGCAATGCTCTAGCTATACAGATCATTAACTACATATTACTTGTTCTCTTACAAATGAAAATACATCAAAATAATATACGTTTTAAGTAAATACTCTTCTGCCTTAGAGCTTAGGAAATTAGAAATGCTGAAAAATGTGCAATTGCCACAATAGAAGTTGTGTAAATATGTACACCTTAAAACAATATTCTCTTTGAGAACAATGTTTACTAAATACTAGTGAAAATTTTGAAATACAAGTAGTACAAACTTCCCCTCGCCCCATTTTACAGATATAAGTGTACAACAGTGCAAATACAAAGGCATGTTACTTATAATCAAAATGGATGCAAAATAAATACTAGCGACCCCACATGCAATGCATTTACTTAACCTCATTTATATGCATTGAAATTGATCACAACAGTTGCCTCCAGTTTCTTTAAAACAAAACAATTATTCGCCATACTTCGAAAAATTCAGACCAAGTATATGAGAAAATTGTTATGCAGATTGAAGTACATGCAACGTGAACAATATCGGGACGCGCTATTTTATTGCATAAAATGACAACACGGTAAATTATCGAATATGAGATTGGAACGTGCGTAACTGATAATAATAGTCAAACGGTATAAAAAATACATCAATTTCGTTTGTTTTGCAAATATGTATGTTTTGTTAGTGAGTGTACTTTTTATTTTTTTAATACAATTCAACATCACTTCTTATAAAACGTTTCAATCTGTACAATGCTCACTTTAAAAAAAAATCTTGCAATACAAAAAATTTTTTGTGCAACTACATATAGCGTCACTTTATCGTTTCATCCAACAAAATATTCATAACAGATTATTTTCAGCCGCACTCTTAAACGCATCCTCTTTTACTACTTTCAGCCATTTATAAAATGTAAGGATTATGGGTTTACTCATTGTTGCCAAAATTAGAAGCTCTATAACAAATTTGCACTTTGTTTAAGAAATGCATTTCATATTTCAGACATCAAGTGGAGATAAAAAAGGAGTGGTCTCAAGTGTTAAAAATTAAAGCCAGCGATATCCAAGAATTTCTCATTGCTGGAAACTAAATGCTTTGAATAGAGAGCAAATGAGCTATTAAAGTAAGGGAAATAAAATATATTATTTATTATTTCATAGCAATATCCATATTTATTGTAAAAAAAGAAAAATAAAGATAAAATTTGATGCAACGTCATTGGTAAAAAACCACGTGCAATGACGTGCAAACCACCCCAAATGACGTTTTTAGTGAAAAATGAAAGGCAGAAAATGAATGCCTTCTGTTTTAGACGAGGAGGTCTGAGAAAGATTTACTCAGAATTTTTAGTAATCTATGTGTTTGATAAAACACACTATTCTCTGGTGTTTTTTTTTTTTTTTTTTTTTTTTTTTTTTTGGGGGGGGGGGGGTTTAATTAAGCTGGGACATGTTGCGAGCCACTGCCATTAGTTTCGTATACTTTGAAAGCCATCAAGTAATGACATCTAAGCAACACCTTCTAAATGACAAGGCCTACGGACCTATACAAGAAGCAAATTTTGTCATATACATACATTAACAAAGTTATGCATTTTATATGCGACCCAAGACAATAACCGATCCCTCTGTACGGCCTGGGTGTCTAATCGGACACCCCTGCCCTAAAACCTTGAATTAAAAAACTCTTGTATCAAAATTACAACCACCAGAAACCAACTCCTAAACTACTGTAATAGTAAAGGCTATTACGAGGGTGAAATATTTTCTAAAAATTTAAACTATTTAAATGAAGGGATCAGCTCAATGTGTCTCAATGTCATCCGTTGTCTCAATAATATAACTAGGCACTTTCTCACCTCACCCGTATGTTGGATTCGAGAAATTAAGCAGCATAGTTACCATCAAAGGTTAATGGTTCCACGTGATTTAGGGCCTGTTCACACAGGAGTCCGTTGCGTAGCGTTAAGGGAAAGATGACGTTGAGACGAAAATAAACCAATCAAAGGCGTTAAAAATTTCATTGCTAATCGTTTGGAGGTTTGTCATTGGTTAAATATATTTCAATACTTTAACGCTCCACAACAGACTCCTATGTGAACAGGACCTTAAACTTGAAGGTGCGTTGGCGAGCGACTGGAGGTGATGTCATAGCACGGAAATGATATCGCCTTCAGTCCCCCAAAAGAAAGGACTGGCTCGGGGCCGCGAATTGCTCCTCACAGATCCGTTGTCTACTGTCTCATGAGTACTGTAGCGCCATCTATTGCATAGAATAATTTTGTTGTTTTGTAAACTTTCGGACCACGTGTTTCATGCGCAGTACCTTATAAAATACAAATAATGAAACAAAAAGGATATTTTTCTACTAAAAGGAAGAAGTGCAGTAGTTCCAGACTCAAAAATCCTACAGTTAACGAATCAGAAAGCATTAAAGAGGGTTTGCTCTCAAAGAGTGAAGTTATATGTGTCAATACAGATTTTGACCACTTATATAACAAATAAATATCTGTTTGAATAATAAAAAAAAAATTAAAAATTATGTCTCCACAGTTATTTTGATTTCATTAATTACTTTTTCTGTTTCTATCTAATTGACTTTGAAATTAAAAATTAAATGAAAATCTATGTAAAGAATACTTTGCCTAAGGCTTTAAAACTTTGTAAATGAAGTATTTAATTTTTAACATCTATCTGATGTGCTGACTCTTTTCTCTTGATATAAAAGTAAAAATCGTATTAAATAACCTTTCTAAGCATTATCATTCCATCTGATTTCTTGTTGCTGCATAGGTACATTAAAAAGTGTCTTTCTAAGCTGGATCTAGAAAAAAAAAATAACAGGACTTGGTACCCATCTTTAAGTACAGAAATTCCTCCAAAATTTTATTTTATATTTACCACATACCTTTGAGTTCATCCTGATACATTTTAAAATTTTATTGCATTTGCAACCTCAGCTACAACTGTTACAACAAATATCAATCATTCGTTGTAATTTTCTGATAAAGACCATTCCAACAATGAAAGCTACTTAATAGCTTCGCCGTATCACTGTTAAGCAATTATATTTATTGTTTACAAAATTTATAATTCATATTGTTTACTAGTTTTACTTACATAGCTCTACGGTGTAAATACTAACCTTTTTTCTTATACAGCTTATAAAAAAAATTTCATTTCAAAATGTCTGGTACATGACAAAAAAAGAAAAAAACTTTTATATTCAACAAATTTGTACAGTTACTTGTACCTAAGGCAGTGTGCCTAAAAAATCATAAGTTATAATCACATAATTTATATAGTTATTATGAAATAAAATTATAAATTTATTTACCTCAGTTTGTACATAATTTGATAACTTAAAAAAATATATTTTCTGGAATTTTTGGCCAGAATCCAATTAAAGTTCTATATATTATACATTAAAAAATGCAAATTTAAAATAATTAACTAGAACCAGTTGTTTAAAGTTAATTTCAATTTTTGTATTTTCAAAATTTATTGAAAGAAGTAACTTTTTTCTGCTTCAGTATATGTTGAAAACTTAGCATTTACACAATTAAATGAAAAATAGTATTGGAAAAGTTGGTAATTTTTTCCCGTTTATTCATATTTATATCTTTCGTGTTAAGCAATTGTTAATTATTCTCTCCAGTAGATGGCGATAGCAGCGTAGCCTAGAATAGGTAAAACTGTAACCGACTTCGTGAGTGGTTCGCGGCCCCGAGCCACTCCTCAAAAGAATGGCGCCACAGTAGAAAGTCAGCCCTATCAAGTAAGTTTCTCTAACATGAAAGTTGCATTACAATAATAATTAAAAATAAGATAAACAGAATTTTTAATTTTCAAAATAGCCGTTTAAAGGATTTTTTGCATAAATTAAGTGTTTTTGACGTTGAAAATATTTATTTTGCATTTTATAAATCACGATGATGTGAAGAATTTTTCAATTCCTTCCAACGGTATATGACCTCGCCATTTTTTTCCGTCAATGCATTTAAAAGTCGTAAAACGGACATGTTGGAATTGACCTGTCCCCCTGCACCGAGTTCGGGGAAACAACACACCCCAAAATTCCTCAGGAAGGGAGGAAGCAAATTCCACGAAGTTACAAAGGTCCTCCAATATCGCGGAGATGAAATACCACATGGGTGGGTCAACCGTGAGAAGATGTCGCATCATCCTGCCCATGAATTAAACACAAGAAACATCAATAAATTTGCGGGAAGACTGACCTGAGGGCGGTGCCAAAAAATGGGAGAAGCCCGGAGGGTTTTTTTTTCGGATAGTAGGGTAATCTACGACGAGACCTGAGGTAGAAGGACGCAGAGCTCAGAGCTGGACAATGATACCGGAGGAAAAAAAGGAATGGCCAAAAGACGGCGACGCTACGCCGAATGGGTCTGAACTGGACGATGAGAGGCTGGGTCCTGCGAGCTGACCACGAGAAGGCAGATGAGGGTTCCCCGATGAAGCCCTGTCAGGAACGAAAGCGCCACCGAGATGTCCGTCTCTGCTTGTTGAAAATTGTCTGCTGCCGAAACCCCAAGATTTGCCTCATCAGTACCTATATTGAGAGCTGCTGCAATCCAAAAACCCAGGCTGGTCATATCTTCCCTTTAAAATGCCCAAGGAACTGGTACTTTATCAATTTGTAAATTGATTTTATTTAGCTCGATCCGTAGTGTTTATCCCACAGGGAACGGACAGAAATATATGTTTTTATTTTATTTGTAAAAACATATCGACTGGTTAGTTACCATTGGATTTTATCTCCCAATTTTGCACACAACGCAACGGGGTATATCTGGTATCCCTCATAACACACGTCAATTTCAAAATCTTTCAGATTTAGACTAGTGTAACAACTAAAATACTATATCAGTCCCAATTAACTCAGCTTTTCCTCTAAGTGAAACAAAACATTTAGAATTTTTCGTATTGCATGCTAACCTACATTGGTGTTATAATGAAGCAATATACGATATTAAAATAAGAGATGCATTTTAAAGATTAGCTGTAACAAGCGCCAGAGGTCATCAAAATTTACCAAGCCGAACTGATACAATTACATCTGTTATGTCTGTTATATTTGAAGTTGACTTTAAATAAAGACACCATTCTAGAATGATACGATACTCATTTAATAGCCGAATACATCACAACAAGAAGCGGCTGTTGCCATACATAGAATGGAAATACAACAATTCTCCCACGCTTAAAATGGAAAATTCAGTTCGTGACATAGTCCTGTAAATAGGCTGGCTTGTTACATGATCGTAATGATCGCGGGGGTCCAAGCTGAGCTTGAGTATCTTGGATACTACAAGGTTGAGGATGAGCTTGTACACCTGAATTTTCGTTATCTAGTTGCTGTAAATTAGTTCCGGAGTCAGGTACTGTTATCCACAGAGGTTGTGCAGGCACTTGTACGTTATCTGACAATTGGTCTTTATCAGATTTAGTATCGGAAGTAAAAGATACAGATTTCTTTGGAATTTCAGTTTTTCTCAACTGATCCATGTGTCGTTTGAATGTATGTCCATCATCTAAATTTACTTCGTAATGTAACTTGCCAAATTTTTGAGTGATGGTACCCAATTTCCCTACATACTTATTTCTAATGTGGCATCGAACTTGCACTCTGTCTCCCACGCTCAATTGTCTGGCTTTAACTGCGTACTCATCATTTTGTGTATGTTTCATTGGTCGAACAACATCAAGTTGAATGCGGATATTACGTTGTAAATACATTTCAGCTGGAGTTTTATTATTAGATAAAGGTGTTGCTCGATATCGGAATAAAATTTCTCGTACTTTGGCATACATTGACAGTTGATCACCAGCCATTGCTTTTAGACGATTTTTTAGTGTTTGTACATTTCTCTCGGCTAATCCATTTGTAGCTGGGTGTCCCGGTGCTACGTGTTTCTGAAAAATCCCATTCTTAACACAGTTTGATTTAAACTGATCACTCACCAAAATTGTTGCATTATCTGATACCATAACGTATGGATAGCCATGCACAGCAAAGATATCAGCAAGCATTTCTATAGTAGAAGCAGTGGTTGGAACATTGCGACTTACTTTGATCTCGGCCCATCTTGATTTTGCATCAACAACTATTAAAAAGAAACAATCCTAGAAGGGTCCTGCATGGTCAATATGTATACGATCCCAATTTTCTTTAGGTTCATCCCAGGGGTGAATTTGAACTTTTGAAGGATTAGTTTTGATTTCAGCACATGGTTCACATGTTCTTGAGATACGTTCAATATCTTTGTCAATTCCTTTCCAATAGATATACCGGCGAGCTAGTTGTTTCATTTTTGTTATGCCAATGTGAGTTCGATGCAATTCATCTAAAGCAGCTTTCTGGAGTATTTTTGGTATTTCAACCCTCTGTCCTTTGAACAGGATTCCATTTTCCATGGTATTTTCACAGCTAAGTTCAGGACTACTTTGAATTTCTTACTTTATTTTTGACAAATACTCATCAGAATCTGTTTCTGTTCGAATTGTGTCAGCATTTAACATGTCTGTTGATATTTCATTAATTGATACCATGCACACAAGATTTATTTCATTGTTAATTGCCATATCATTAGATGATTCTTTTTGAATTATTGGAGCTCTGGAAAGACAGTCTGCATTTATGTTTTCAATACCCTTCTTGAAAACAACTTCATTGTCAAATCCTGATAAAAATGTGGCATATCGAAGTAAACGACCTGAAGTCATTGAAGGTAATTTTGTGCTTGGATGAAAAATTCTTGTCAAAGGTCGACTGTCAGTTACCAATTTAAAGTGTCTTCCAAACAGATAGTTGAAAAAATGATTTACAGAAAATATAATTCCAAGAGCTTCACGATCAAGCTGTGAGTAATTTTGTTCTGCTGTAGTTAGCGATCTTGAAGCAAATGCAATTGGTCTCTCTTGTCCATCAACGATGTGTGCAAGAACACCTGCAACACCTACTGGACTTGCGTCGCACGTAAGTATTATTGGTAATGCTGGATCATATGGGGTAAGAGTTTTATCACTTCCTATTTCGATTTTCAATTTTATGAAAGCAGCTTCACATGCAGCTGTCCATCGGAAATCCGAGTCCTTTCGAAGGAGCTGTCGAAGAGGATAGGTAGTTGATGAATTATTGGGCAGGAAACGAGAATAATATGTAACCATTCCTAGGAATCTGCGTAATTCTTCCATGTTTGATGGTCGGGGCATCTCCATTATAGCCTTAACTTTCTGTGGTCTTTTAGAGATCTTGTTGAATTCTACAACATGTCCTAAATATTCGATTTGCTCTTGAAAGAATGAGCATTTATTCCGATTTAAGTGACGATCGTATTTCTTTAATCTTTGTAGGCATTGATCAAGATTCT
The DNA here is from genome assembly GCA_907164885.2 of Dolomedes plantarius. NCBI lineage: Eukaryota > Metazoa > Arthropoda > Arachnida > Araneae > Dolomedidae > Dolomedes > Dolomedes plantarius. The sequence goes on along the minus strand of OU015498.1, from coordinate 159,808,771 downwards.
TTTGACATTCAGCTTTTGTTGTCCCGTGCACAATGATGTCGTCAAAATAGGACATAGTTTTGGGCAAGCCTTGGAAAATCTGGTCTATGACGCGGTTAAGTTCGCTTGGAGCAGTCTTAATTCCAAATGATAGTCTATTCATACGATAGGTTCCACGATGAGTTGACAAAGTTTGAATTATGCTACTTTCTTCATCTACTTGAACATGAAGATAAGCTTTGTATAAATCAAGGCAGCAGAAGTATTTTGAATTTTTCAAACTGTTGACGATATCATCAATTCGTCTGATAGGATAGTTTGCATTGACAAGACGTTCATTAACACCAGTTTTGTAATCAACACAGAGTCAAACGTTACCATCTGGTTTTGGGATTATCACCAGAGGTGATCCCCAATCACTTGTAGCTATTTTTGAAATAATTCCTTGTGCTTCCAATGTATCCAATTCTTTATTAACTTTATCTCGAAGGGCGTATGGTACATCTCTTTCTTTGTGAAATACTGGCTTACCTTTTTCGCGAAGTTCTAATGATACTTGAATACATCCTACTTTTTGCACAAAAATTTCGGGATAACTAGAAATAATATCATCATTGTTACTTATAGACTGCACTCGCAAGTCATTCGATATTTTTTTCTTTTTAGAATCAATTTCTTGAAGGTTGATTTCAAGATGTTGTATCCAAGTACGACCAAGTAATGTATCGTACTCTTCCGGAACTATATACAATTCTTCACAGGATGTTTTTCCATTGTATGACACATTTACTGTAACCTTTCCATCTGGTATAAATATATTACCTGTGTATGATCGGAAAGCAACCCTGGAATTTTGAAGATCAGTTGAAATGTTAAGTTTGTAGAATTTATCACGTGGCATGAAAGTGAACCCTGCACCTGAGTCCACTTCAAATTGTTCTTCATGGCCTTCAATGTTCACATGAACAAAATATTTTTCAGCATCTTGTAAACCTTCTTTCCTGTATTGGAAAATATCGATTACCTGGTTGACACCATAACGATAAAGTGATTCTTCATCATCAATATAGTTTGTAGAATTTGGATTTGTGGTGCCACTATTTCTTTTTTCTTCAAGTAATGTCCGAATGCATACCTTCCTGATATGTCCCGATTTTTTACATGCACTGCAATGGAGTCGGTTGTAATCAGATTTGCAATTCCTTGCTGTATGATTATCTCGGCCGCAACGGAGACAAAGATTCTCAATTCCAAGTCCTTCATATTCGATTCTGGATTGTGAGTTTGAACGGGTGACTTTGGATTTGGTTTGCAAACTTGGGGGTTCGTCACGTCTGGGACTTCGATATCTCGAAACTTGGTTTACATTTTCATTAAAATAAGTTTTAGAAGCTGAATTCTTCGAAAGTTCTCGACTATCAATTTTTGACGCTTCTAAGGCTATTGTTTTTTTGGCTATTTCATCAAATGTAAGGATTCCAGACTGTAAAATCTGCTCTCGAATTGAGTTATCTCGAATACCACGTACGAATTGTGCTCGTAAAAAGATATCCGTTATTGACGTTTTACATTAGCAAGGGGAAATAAATTCACAATCTATAATATCTCGTCGAAGTGTTGCGATATAATCAGCAATTGCCTGATTTTCAGTTTGATATATTGACAAAAATTTATGTTGGGACACAAGAATATTCTTCTTCGGACAAAGGTGAGTTTCAAACGTATTCATTAGTTCATCATACGTCAATTCAGCTGGAGTCTTTGGCGATACTAATGCAGCTAACATATTATAATTTGATGCGCCAATTGAATTAAGAAGTATCTGAGCCCTTAATTCTTTGTTTGAGATTATTTTCTTCATGTTAAGAAAATTTTCAAAACGTTGTCGATAAAATTTGAATGATTCCGTTTTAGAATCGAAACATTCGAATGTCTGAAGTAAACCAGAATATACTGACTGTTCATTAGCATTTGATTATTGTGGAACGCTTGCTGCTTGCATTGGTAATAGTTTCTCAATAAATTGTTTTTGCTGAGTTTGAAAAACAGCGATAAATTGTTGAAATTGATCAGCGTTCATATTGAGAACAAGTTAGAAATTGAAGTTTGAAACTTAGGCCTAACGCATGTACAGTACTTGAATAATAGTAGTAGCAAAATATATGCAGGAAATAAATGTTCAATTTAAATATAAAATGCATTTAAAAAGGTTTTTACCTCGTCGCCAACTGTTATGTCTGTTATATTTGGAGTTGACTTTAAATAAAGACACCATTCTAGAATGATACGCTACTCATTTAATAGCCGAATACATCACAACAAGAAGCGGCTGTTGCCATACATAGAATGGAAATACAACAACATCTGAGAAAAAAACTGGCTCCCGTTACTCGTTCGATGTTTTGCCATCCTTGACACATTGTGGGTTATGCTATCTTTTTTATCTAATTTTATAATGAAGCTGTGCTAACAAGCCTTTATTTAAAAGTTTTCTCACATCATCGATACTATCAAAATCACGTAGGGCTTAAATGTATATATGTACACTAGCTGAAAACCCGCACTTCGCTACGGGGTACATTCAAATTAAACACAACGGTCAATGTATGCAATTAATGCCAAATATATATATATATATATATATATATATATATATATATATATATATATATATATATATATATATATATATATTTATAATAAATACGACGATCAATATATACAATTGATGTAGAAAAAATATATATATTTATAAAAAAATCGTAAGGGATATTTTATATATTAGGGATATTTTAATATTTTTATAGACAAAATAATGTCCAATCGTCTGCTGTATTAGCAAGAAATTTTTTTTTTGTCTATTTAGTTGTTATGCACGTGACGATAAATTTATTTAAAGTACCCGAAAAAGAAATCACGTGGTCAGCATTTAATAAATTTAATTCTAAAAATTAATCTTTAAAAATTCACCAAAAGTCCGAAAATGGAGGTAAAGATTCGAAAAAGATTTCATTTTAAAGGAATTTTTATGATCTTTCTCGTGATATAAATTTTATAACCCTCAAATTATTATTTTAAATGCAAACTTAAAAAAAGTTACTAAAACAGCTTAAAAATTTAATTAAAAAAAAATCTAAGAAGAATTTTTCAAAAATCTCTCTTAGTGCACCCCTACACTATAAGAAGAATCGCTATGCAAAATTTCAGCCCTTTAGGTCCAGCGGTTTGGTCTGTGCGTTGTATGTCAGTCGGTGAGTCAGTTACGGAACTGTTTTATATACTCATGGACAAAAAAATTAGCGCACCAAGAAGGAGTCGTCAAAATGAAACGAAATTTTACATACGTAATGACTACTTTGATATAAGTAAATGATAAGAAAATCAAAGAAAAAGGATAACTTATTTCAGAGAAAAAGGCAAAAGAACGGAAGAGTTAATACTCCGTTGGACCCCCTCTAGCGCTAATGCACGATGCGATACGATCGGGCATTGAGTTATACAAGTTCTGTATGATATTTTGAGACATTTCGTTCCATATTTGCTGTAACCTTGCCTCTAGTTCGTTCAAACTCGTGGGATGCCCAACTCGTCGTCCCAAATGATCCCAGATATGCTCGATTGGAGATAAATCTGGCGATCGGGCAGGCCAAGGAAGGGTAGTAACAGCGCGGAGACAGTCTTGTGACACCCTTGCCGTATGAGCCGAGCATTGTCTTGTTGAAAAATGGCTCCTGGGAGCCGTTGCATGAGTGGCAACACATGTGGTTGCAGGATTTCATGAACATACCGCTGGGCTGTCATGGTGCCACGGAACAATACTAGGGGTGACCGTGTATTGTAGGCAATGGCACCCCATACCATCACACCAGCTGTGGGACCGATGTGTCGCTGTACAGCAAAGGTAGGATTGAAGCGTTCACCACGGGCTCTCCACACACGAACACGATTGTCATCACTGCCGAGATTGAATCTGGATTCGTAGCTAAAGACGACCTGGTTCCATTCCGCCGCAGTCCAGTTTCCTCGTGCTCGGCAAAACTCCAAACGGAGGCGTCGATGGGTGGGCGTCAAGGGCAGCACACGTAATGGGCGCCGCGATACCAACTGTCCTTCAGCCAGGCGCCTTCGTATGGTTCGAGAAGACACAGAGGCCCCTAGTGAAGGTGCTACCTGTGCCTGGATGGCGGCCGATGAAGCAGTTGGCTGTACGCGTGCATTTCTTACGATGTGGCGGTCTTCTCGACGACAGGTCTGTCAAGAGCATCCTGAGCCTGGTCTTCGTGTACATGACATCTCTCGGGTCCACTGGTCCCAACACCTCCTCACAACACAATCAGAGCGGCCTAATTGACGAGCTACTCGCCTAGCTGACCACCCAGCTTCCATCATCCCGACGATTCTCCCCATCTCAAACTGCGACAACTGCTTATATTGTCTTCGAACACGGCGTAATGGCATGTCTATCTCAGCTCTTCCTTTGTAAATGATTCAGCACACTCAAACAAGCTTTGGTTGCCTGTTTTATACTCCACAGAGTACGATGTTCAACGCCCTCTACCGGCTATACGTAATGCGCAATCACGCTGCATTTCTAATCATTTGCATATCTCCCCGACATGTACCTTCATTGCAAGTTTCGTTACGATCCCGCAATTATTTCTTGGTGCGCTAATTTTTTTGTCCATGAGTGTATATATACGAGGGTTATTCGGAAACTAAGGTCCGTTTACTTATAAAACAGAAAACATTACAGATTTTTTCAAAAAAACTTTATTTTTTAAATTCCTTACGTGTGTCTCTATTTTTCTACATAGTTTCCATATTTTTTTAAACATTTGTCATAACGTTCTCTACAAGCTTCTGTATGCTTAAGTCGTAGACGTCTGCCGCCTGTGAGGATAACCAGTATTGAACTGCTTCTTTCACCTCGTCATCTGTGGCGAATCTCTTGCCGCCGAGAAACTCTTTTAGGTAGCGGAATAAGTGAAAATCACTCGGCGACAAGTCTGGACTGTACGGTGGGTGGTCAATCTGTTTCCCATCCAAAAGATCTGAACAGATTTTGGGTGTGAATGGCAGAATGGGGTTGTTGCTGCATGTTTTGTTGCTGCATTGTCATGCAGCAACAAAACTCCAGACATCAGAAGACCACGTCGCTTATTCTGTATTGCAACGTCTAAGTTTAGTTAGGGTAGCGCAGTAAGCGGCTGCATTTATTGTTGTCCCTTGCTGCATAAACTCGACTAACAAGACCCCATGTCTATCCCAAAATACGGTTGCCATGACCTTGTGTTGAGATTGTCTGCTTGGCCTTGACTCTGACTGGTGATGTTGTGTGACGCCATTCCATTGAGTGACGTTTAGACTCTGGGGTTCTGTGAGAAACCCACGTATCGTTCCCTGTGACAATCTTCTCTAAAAATTGATCACCTTCTTTATGATATCGATCCAAAAAATCAAGAGCACAAGCCATTCTTTTCAGTTTGTGTTCCTCAGTAAGCAGACTGGGAACCCAACGTGCGCACAATTTGCGAAATTTCAACTTTTCGGAAGCGATTTTGTGCAAAGTTGTTCTACCCACATTCGGAAATTCCAATGCTAAAGTTGAAATTGTGAATAGCTGGTCTTCACGAATCTTTTCATCCACGGCATTGACCAAATCATCTGTGATCACTGATGGTCGACCTGAACGCGGTTCATCATGAGCATTTTCCCGTCCGTCCTTGAAAGCTCTCATCCACTCACCTTGAAAGCTCTGTTCAGATCTTTTGGATGGGAACAGATTGACCACCCACCGTACAGTCCAGACTTGTCGCCGAGTGATTTTCACTTATTCCGCTACCTAAAAGAGTTTCTCGGCGGCAAGAGATTCGCCACAGATGACGAGGTGAAAGAAGCAGTTCAAGACTTGTTATCCTCACAGGCGGCAGACGTCTACGACTTAAGCATACAGAAGCTTGTAGAACGTTATGACAAATGTTTAAAAAAATATGGAAACTATGTAGAAAAATAGAAACACATGTAAGGAATTTAAAAATACAGTTTTTAGAAAAAATCTGTAATGTTTTCTGTTTTATAAGTAAACGGACCTTAGTTTCCGAATAACCCTCGTAGATATAAAAGTAAACACACACGCACATATCCCGTATGCTTTAGATGCAATGGCATTTTGGAAAATTAATAATTTAAAATTTTAATTTTCTGTAAAGAGTCAGAGAAAGGTACTTGTATTTTTTCAAATAACTATTTTGGCTGTTGATTATGTTAAAGAGAGATTTTGCTTTGAGAATGGACATACTTTTTAAAATGTAAAAGGTATTAAAAACTGACTTCAAATTTTTAGTGTCACAGACATGTTAATCGTGACTCAGTACTTGAAAACAGAATTTAAAGTTACTTTAACCCAATTTCTATAAATTTATTTAGAATTTTTTGTAAAAGTTAAACTGCAAAAACAATAAAAGTTTTACATCCCCCCCAAAAAAAAATTAAAAAAAAATTATATAATTTATAGCCAGTGGCGAATGAAGCATTTGGAGACTCCACAAGCTCGACCTAGTTTTAAGGATCCTTGTTTGAATACTATTAAGACATTTTTTTCACAGTCGAAAAAGACATTTTATTGATTTGTTATTAAATATTAAAAACTTGCAGAGCGTCGTTTGTTTTTCGTGGAAAGGCAAATTGTCTAGATCAGAGGTACTCACCAAATTGCTGCCCACAAAGCTTGAATGTGCTGCCCGAGACACTCACACTCATTAAATAGGCAGGTGCGTTTCTAAACATAATTTTAGAAATGAGTATTTGAAAAATACAAAACTGTACAAAAATGGTGCCACCTGCTGCTCACATTGTTCGCATCAACGTATCTTTGAAGAACGTATATAAAAATCGACTTACTGATTCTTACCTTCATGACATATTGAGAGTATCACGTAGCAAAATAAACCTGATTTGTCTTAAAGTAGTCAAAAGTTTGTCTCACCAATTTTATTTTTTACATCATTATTATTATGAAGTATAGTGTACTATGTCGCGGCCCACGTAACCTAGCAAACATATGCGTGCGGCCCGAGAGAAAAAAAATGGTTGAGTATGGCTGGTCTAGATGCTTTCATATCTTTGTCTGAGGTTCGCAGAATGTATCTTTTTTTGAAGATTCTAACTTTCGGAGGCCTCAAGCGAGCGCTTCTTGCGCCTGTGCGATGATCCGCCACTGTCTATGTCTAATTAGTCATGGGCATGGTTATCGATAAAACATTGTTGGAAAATCGAAAGTAGTTCAGTGGTAAATCAAAGAATAATAAAAAATTCTGATGCATTGCAAAACATAACAATTTTAATAACATAAAAGCAAATGCTAATTAGGGGTTGAAAAGCTCAATCAAGATTACGAGCATAGAGCTCGATCGGATTATTTGTCCCGTTTCACGTATAAATCTATATGGTATCGAGGTAAAGAGGGTGGCAGATTATCTCAGTCAAACAGCGCCACCAAACATCGTCTATAATCATTTACTAACAGTATTACTAACTGATTGAAACTTTCTCTACAACATTCTCTGGGTGTCAGCTTCTCAGCCACAGAGGACTTTAATAGTGTACAAAGATCTACTACTGTTACGTAATGCCACTCATAATGTCATATGAGTCAAGACTTAATTGGATGAAGTTAAACCTTGCTGAGATATCAGGTTGTAACATTTGACTCAAATAATGCAGAAAAAAGTACTATTATTTTCACTCAGAATGCAAAGCCATCTCGTGACAGATATGTGATTTATAGGGTTACTACAATGAAATACAAATTCAATGCAAATGTAATTTTTTTCCTAAAATTTTATTCAATTTTACGTGAATGAACACACACTTATCCAATTCAGAGGAAATACGAAATATTTTATTTCAATCATTTATCATTTAGAATAAAAGTTTTTCACAATAAAGGTAATAGAAATTGTAAGAGAATGTATAGCGCAAACAACATTTCTGTAAAAAGGAATAAAATATAGTTTTTAAAGACAGAAAATCTATTTTTCAAATTTTAAATTTCTAGTAAATTTCAATGGGACTTAAGCGTATTATATCCAAACATTTTGTCTTCATTATTTCCTCTAATATTCATGTTGACTGCATTTATATATATATGTGTGTGACTTCCGCTGGATGGCGTCACAGTCTAAATGTTCCCGTTAATTTCGCTTTTAAACAAACACTGTTTTAATAACAGAAGATTGTTCAACGTGGAAAAGAAAGTGCCCAATAGAAGAAACATACTTCGATCATAACATCTTACGGTTGGAGGTAATGCGAGGTACTCTGTCAACATCATTACCATGTTTTTATTAACTTGCTTTCTTGTTTGTGTGTTTGTCTGGTACAAATCTTGCAATCGATTTTTAACTAACTTCCGGACTAGCTAGACATTTGAAACTTTTAGAATAGCTCAGAACACGATGACAATGCATTATTTAGCCATCTTTATTCCATCTTTTAGCCATCTTTATTCCATATTTTAAAATCCATTACGTAAAAATATGAGTAGCGTCTAGAGCCATAAGTAACTGCGCTACAGGCGCCATCTATTAACGTAATAGTGAACCTATTAGCGTAATAGCGAAATTATTGGGTAATGTGTTTATGTTATTCAATAAATAAATGTTTGAAAATTTCTTATAATTGTTCTCTTTATTACGCATTTCATCATTTTCTTTCAAGTTGATGGGATAATTCATCAAAAAAATTTAAAAAAAGTATTTATTAATACATAGAATTGTCAAGTTTATATGATTCAACAGAAAATTTAAAAACATGGTATATTAAAAAGTCTTTTTATCTTGTAATTATTTTGACTTTGAATAACAGAAGATTATTATACAATTTTTCATTATTCTCTTGAAGGAATGAAATAATGAAATTAATCAACTGGAAAAATAAGGAATGATGTTTCGAGGCATTTAATTTGCATATCACCCTTTTACAGGGAAAGTTCAAGTAACTCTCATGAGATGGCACTGCATTCCGAGTTGAAAAGTCAATACTTTTTCCCTTTAGTATTTAAGCGAAAAGTTACAGCCTGAAAAACATGTTGAAAAACAATCTAATCAAGTTAAGCCTTGAATGAACTTCCTTCATAATAGGATGAGTGGCGGTTTCTTTCAAAAGTGGACTTAATTTTCTCGCTCTTATGCAAGCTTGGTGTTCTCACCTTATTTTTCATTGTGATTAAATCGCATATTTGTTATTCATGTTTAGATTCCATCTTGAGCTTCAATACGAAATGAAACTTTACGGTTTTGACTGTTAAGTCTGGAGTTTGAATATCGATGCTTGAGAAAAGTGAGCCAAGTTTACCCAGAATATTAGATAAAAATGTTCACGCATTTCCCCTTATAGTGCACGTTTTCCCAATTCTGCCCCTTCGGTATATTAATGCTATCATTGCTTTCCTGTCCAAGACCTTATTCTAGATGGCATGATGGGATTTATGTTGAGTTGCCTATCTGTTTATAGAAACCTCTAGATTTTCAACAAATATTATGGAAGAAGCCATTGAGAAGTTAGGTAATTTCTATCGATCATACGAATTTTGTTTCATGGATTTTCGTTTCTGTTTACGCAGAAATAATGCTTGTAAAAGTTGTCAGCAATAAATTTACAGTCTTCTTTAAAAGTCTCTGGTTAGTTCAAAAAGCCTTTATTTGTAAATAAAAAAAAGCCTAAAGTTCTTTATAGAATTTGCATAAAAATAGTTCGATGTTTTACATAATTTATAATACTGACTGTTTAGATTAAAATTGTACACTATTTTCAATAAATACTTAAAGACAGTAAATTTATGGTATTAATTATATGTTCATTCAGTAACAAAATGGACGAAAAATACTAGTAAGTTCAATTCGCTCACTTTAAAAAAAATAAGTGAAATAAGACAAATACAGTAAGTCCTCGAATTGCACGGATTCGTAGATACGCGGTTGAAATTTTCAATATTTTTTTCCTACTCTTAGACGTGAGTAGTTTCGCGCGTTTACAGTTTTGCTACGTTGCCAGTACGGATGAGTGGCAGCCCTGAATGAGTTTTTGGCACCAATAGTGGCGTCAGTTGACAGCGAACGGTCGATTGTTTCGCGAGTAGTACTAACAGCTACTTTTCGATACCAATCACAACATAAAGCCCATAACAAACATGTTCGAAAAACATAACAGGAACAGAACATAAGCAGATGTAAAAATTGACGCATAGTTACTATGGAAATTACAATGGAAATTAAAGTTGAAATTATTAAACTACACTAAAAAGTAATGATTGTAAACATTGCGTGTGAATATACGGTATGAACAAATCTATCAATAGAACTGTGATAATGGATAAAGATCAGATTATGCAACACGTGAAGAATTAATCCTTTGCAATCGGGAATAATTGCGAAGAAAAAGGTGTTTAATAGGAACGATAGAGTAATTATTGAAAAATTTGGATTGAAGATCTTCAACGCAAACCGATAGGTCTTGCGCTGGTACAAAAAAACCATTCAGTATTTTTGAAGATTTAAATCAGAGCAAGACAAATCGGTATGCATTTCCCCTGGAGATCTTCAATCCAAATTGTTCAATAATTACTGTCGTTTCTATTGTGATTATGATAAATTTCTTACGAGGAATGTTCTTGACCGAATTAACTGCGAAAGTCGAGGGCTTACTGTATTGTTTCAGCATCCGATTTGAGAGCAGTGTACTACTGCATTTCGCAGCACAAATAGAAGGCCGTTACGACACCACTACGTGCCCAGTTGAAAATCACTGGTATAGAAAGTGAAAATTGTTGGCACAATGCCTTTCCCAGAACTTACTTCAAGAAAACAGTTCTCATACATACACATACGTTGTCACATAAATCTTAATATTTATAATCACAAAGCGTAGCATAATTGCAAATATTTTCACCTTCAGTCCCAGAACAATTGCTTGTACAATAGCTAGACTAAGAACCAATCCCTTTAAGGGTATGAAAATCCACCCTGATGGCGCAGGATCCTTTATCAAACCAGCTGTCTTGGAGCCATGTTTTACCCTTGTTAACGGCTTCTCAGCACTCAACGGCTATGCCTTGCTGAGGAGCCCTCTCGAAACCTTGGATTTCGATCTAGGTTTTGACTGGTCCAAATTTAATCCACGATAGAAACTTAAGATTCAAGGATGCTGGAGGTGTATCGATTTAGAATTATTCATTTTGAAATAGCTGAGTAATTTTAATTTTAAATGAAATCCAAAAGGCAAATAAAATTCGATTTATGTTGTGAACGGAAAATTTATTAGTAACTTTATCGAGTTATTAACGAAACAGTGCGAATTAAAAATAATTAGTTTGTAAAGAAATTGCCAGAAAGAGATGCACAAATTTAGTAAAAATAGAGTTTCAACCATATAAAGGGGGAAAACACACTAGAGAGATTAAAAGGAAAGAACTAGGAATTTTTTTCATCTTCCCTCTTATGATTTTACATATCGATTACTCTTCATGTTCAAATATCCATCTTAACGCATTTCAGACTACACAATAAAGCTTTGAGTAGGAAGAAAACCATACGAATGTGGGAGTGCACTTATTTTCTTACTGGAGCTTACAGGTAAGTTACTAACTGTAATACATGGGCTGAGTCCTCAATCAGACGTTTCTGACTGGGAAAGCAGTTTTCTTAAACGATCATGAATCAAATGGGTGATATAAGAATATAAATCTTCTGGTAAGCACTTAAAACTGATCTTCTAAACTAACCCTAGATATGGCAGTTCCAAAGGTCGCTTTTCAGAGATGTTATTGTAGAATGTCTTTAATAAATAAATCGCATATTTCGTACAAAAACATTTATTAAATTATAAAATCACATACAACTAGATAAAATTTTACACGTTTTATACAATTGTGAAATCACTTCAAGATTTCCGTTTTATACATGAACCATGGTGAACATCACCATTTTAAGCCATTGAGTCAAACACTACATATTCCATAAAATTAGTTAAAAGGAAGAATTTTAAAAGAATGTAGAATTTCATAAAACTAAAAATTTGATTTTCAATAGGACAATCGTTTAAAATTTTATACATAATGTTAAAGTCCTTTTTTTTACACATTATTACGTACATTACAAGAAAGCCATTAAAACTTTTTGTTGCAAAACAAAAATGATCAGTTGACAGGCAGTTGTTAGCTTTGTGCGAAAATATCATTAAAAGTTTCCATTTCATTTAAAAATTTATAAACCCTCAGAGTTTGTGTCGAAGGAAGATCTGACAACTTTTCAAATGAAGTAGCCATTAAATCGTATTTTGGCTAGAACGATTTCGTCTCCCCCATTTCATGCGCTTCAGTAGTGTAATAAATTATTCAGCAAACATTGTCTTCGAGAAAAACCTATTCAAATAGCACCATTCATTTTTCGACGATGAAACTATACTAGAGAGTTATCGTCACAAGTGACTTTGTCTTCGTCTCGCTGTTTCAGATTCCTCCCTGTAACTTGCAAGGCTGTTCCTTGATCCAAGATTGTCCATCCTCAATTTCCGCCCTCCAGCTTCAATGTCAGATTCGTCACTCATGGCAGGGTTAATATGTCCGTTTTGGTGACCTGAAAAACAGATAATGATTATGCATACATCGCTGTAACATCTATCAAGTTCATTGCTGTAGTCACATTGGGTGTCGTTTTATGTGGTACAATTCGAGGTGCTCGTGTGAAGAGGGCAAAATAAATTTTTAATTACCGCATGACGCAGCTGCACACAGCGTGTCACATCTCAACTCTATCAAAAACAACAGGCAAAACATTTTGTATAGAAAGCTTAGGTTACAAAAATTCATACAGAAAGATTTGCTTATTGCTATTGTAAATTGCAAGTCAACAAAGCTCCGCGTGTAAAATGGATGAAAACCATTTCCTACCCTTCGTTTTTAACGTGGGTGCATCTAACTGCCTTATTTGCTCGAATCTAACATGTACGTTTATTTCAAAATATTAAGCAAAAAAATTTAATGCGCTTTTGATATACGTTCGGCTGATACTTCGTCGGAAATGAGTTCGATCTGTAAACTCCGACCTTGGGTAAAGGAGATTCGAGTCGAGCATTTAGGGGACGAGTCACGTTTGAATAAATACGGTATTAATTCTTTTGAATCGAGCAATATTTCGACATTTCCTTCCACCAACTTTATAGCTATGTCATGAAAATCAGAAATTGTCTTTCCCCCAAATAAAAGTATTTATTAGATTATTTAATGCAAATCTTCAATGCATTAAATGGTAACATACAAGCAATTATTCATTTTAGACACGTAACAGGTCGCAAGGAGAATAAAGATGGAAACTGAGAACTTTATTACAAATTAGTCCTATGGAGAAATTTGATATACATTTTATACTATAATTGAACACAACACAGCAAATAAAAATATTGCAGTACCACAGCTCATGTTTTCGTTATATAATTGCAAATGATAGAAGTAATTGCAAATCAAAAGCAGACACAGGTTATATTCCAGGGTAAGTTTAATTCAAAAAACATTTAGCTCGTAAGTGAAGTAGTAATTTTTTATCCTTTACACGCCAATGATTCATATGTAATGACAAGCATATGCTTCAATGTTATATGACCAACGTCTTATGTTTGTGCAGGGATAAGGCTAACTTTGCACAAATACCCTTTTGGACACAGTGTCAATTATCAGTACATATCGTATCAATTTAAGTCCCTTTCTGAGTTAAGGCAAAAATCAGCATTGTGCTGTAGATGTGCGTTAATGGTGAACTTGGAGTTAAGGTTATTTATGTCGTAAGTAGTTTAGCGATTTGTTAAAGATTAACAAATTACCAACACAATTAAAAAACTTTATACATAAATTTGCTTCAACAGTTTAAAATTTACCTAGAGTACGGCGCCAACGCAATGGTTTAAGCTGAACAAAGGTTACTCTGAGTGACGAAAATAGCTTTATCTATAGTTCCATTTGTAGATGTTTAAAGTGAGGGATTATTCCTGTTATGCAGATTGCGAAGGAAGGCTATGGGTGTCGAAAGATGAAATATACTACGCTTATAAGAAACCTATCGTTTATCAACGTCGAGTGCTATGAAAATTAGAAGTACTGAATTTCAAAACTATTACTGATGTTTCTAAATGTTGCTGTACATAAAAACACTTAAAATATTTCTTTAAATTTTCATTTGAACATGCTTTAGTCAAGAACACGATTGAAGTTAAACGAACAAGTTTCTAATAGGGAATATAAGATATTGCCAGTTACCCATACTTTCTGTTCAATACAATTACCTGCAAAGAGTTCATCTATACGCCGAGATTCGATTGTCCGCGTCCTTCCATTTCTAACGACATAATCATTTTTAGCACCCAGGGTCTCCATTTTATGGCCGTTTCCAAGGATGTTGTTCCTCCGTAGTTCAAGAGCTCGGAGAGTTTCTCTGTCTCGGCCCAGCCGGTGTAGACCACTCAGTACAGGAGTTGCTATGGATATAACAATACGTTTAAGATAAATAATTAAAATACATAAAATATCCACATTCATATGCATTAGGAGAACGAGTCTCCGTATTCCCGATTAACCGAACTCTACAGCCTTCAAAGAGTTCAGAGTTCAAATAACCTTTTATTTGAAAAGTTTTTGAACACGGCGGAGTTCCAGTCTTTGATTATAACAAGGGAAATAAAATTAGGTGCTTAACTGTTATAAACTTGTCCTCGACATGACACAACTAAACTTTCCCAGCAGGAACACAAATTTATTGGATTTCAATATAAAGAAAGTTAAAAGAAAGAGCTGCTCAAAATAGTAGGTAGGTAGGTTTGGTTGCTTGGGTTGGTTTTGGAGAGTTTGTCGTCATCTTTTATTACACTATTAAAAGAGTGGAATAATCATGAATATGTGATTGGATCAATGTCGCCAACAAAAATGCATTGAAGCGTATTCCAGAAAAATGCTTACATTAGTTCTACTCTAGTTCAGCTGAATAAAAACGAAGAAATAAAAATCTCAGTAAACATTTCTATTAATTAGTTGACAAAGTTAAAAAGTAATCGTTAAATCAATCAGAAATATCAGCCTGATATTTGAAGCAATAGCAAACTTTTTTTTAAACATACATGCTACTGTTTTGTGAAATTTGTGGTGATGTAACTGCTATTTTCACTCGGGTTGTAGCGAACAAGAATCGGGTGTAAATAGTACGACCAAAAAACTTTATTCATAGTTTAGTATAATCAACTTCGCACACGGAAGGGCAAATCGGGTTGCCCTTGCGTGTTCTGTTGTGGTCCAGCAGGATTGCCGCCGTAAGGGCAGTTATCAGAGTATGTTTGCCTTATAACCGAAAGGTGTGGGAGGCGGAAGGATCGACTTAGTATAATCAACTTTTCAGTAGGAAATCTAGATCACCCCTACCCGTTGATTAGCCACAGATGTCCAGGGGTCATATTCAATATCACTTTACATGTCGATAATAAAGAAGCTAGACTGATACTTTACTGACAACGAAGAGACTAGAGCATTACTAAGAGTAAAACTTTCCTTGCCCTTTATATTTCTGTGATTAAATGAATTCTACCGAATCACTCCATTTGATTTTAAAGCCTTTTGACGTGTTTTGCAGAGTCAGAATAATGAAAGATGTTCACAATGTTACATAATTGAGAAAAACCACGCAATTTCAATAGATCCAAACATTTGTTTTCACACCTTAAAAATTGTTTGAAATCATTTGAGTATATGTACAGGTCATTCTTTAAGACGCATAAGTGTTTACAAAGCCAGCTCACATTTTCCAGCATCTAATTTGTGATAACGAAGCAGTCGTTTGAGGATGAGATGCGATAAAACATGGTTATTAAAAAAAATTCTTACAAAAATCTGTTATGCTCTAAAAATTTCTCAGCAGCTTAGGAAAAGATACAGAGGAAGTCTCATATTTTGAAGAGTCAAACATAAAATTTGAGAAGACAATTAAGGAAATTTACCTATACCACCGGTTGATGCTTCCATTTCAAACCACGGATAACTCAACAGAAATATTCTTTATAATCCAGAATATAAGACTTTAGTTCAATCTGATTACTGTTTCAGGATGGGAGAAATTTTAGGAAAAACAAGTCAGTCATATGGACTAACTACTGAATTTTTACTGAACTCAGAAATCAGTTTCTTGGATTATTAAGACAAAGCAAAGAGTTGTTTCTACTACTTCTGAAAAATAATCAGTCTCAGTCACTTTTCAAGCTGAAATTATGAGAAAAATAAGTCAAACGCTTAGAGGGTGAAATAAGGAATGTCAATGAAACCCCAAGACAAAAAAGATCACTGATTTACTAAATATACGCCTTTATACTTACGAACTACTTTCTGTTCTCCTTCTTGGGCATTAATGTTCATAAATCGTTTTCTGAATGCTACATCCAACGTGCCAATTCTTGGCTTTTGATTCTTTCTCTTTTCGAGGTTTTGTATAGTTTTTCTCCTCGCCAGCCTGTCACCATAGATAGAATCTTCACTTTTTTCGTCATCATCAAATCCTCTCAGCCGTTGTAACTGCTTCGCAATCTGAACCGCGTTTTTGTCAATAAAGGCGTCATCACTGATATCATCGACCTTAAAGAAAGCAAAAATTATGTAATTGGAAAAAAGTTTAAGTTTCAACAATTTAAAAACTTACTAAAGCATGCAAGAACTTTAAAATTTGAAAATGAAAATTTTTGAAAACGCCATCTTTCGTTTGCATCTTAGACTAGCTAAGTAAACTAAATATAACAGCGGCTATGAAGCATGAAGACCTTATGATAGAAAATTAAATTTTGCCTGATAAGTTTAAAACTTTAGGTTTTTGCGATTTTTAAAAATTTTATACACTAGGGGCTTCGCCCCTAGGCTCGCTACGCTCGCTCCTCTGGTGAATCAAGTGAATGAATGACTCAATACTTGTTTACAGCGATTGAGTCATTCATTTGTTTACAGTTGAAGCTTCCCCCCCCCTCCCGGCGAAATGGATGAAGCCCGGGTAGATGGGGGGTATAAGCCCGGATGAAGATGGGTGAAAAATCGGATCTTTCAATCCTTCTGCAAAGCAAGCGAATGAGAAGATTTTTTTGAAATATTTCTTTAAAATTCAATTAAAAATCGAAATTTTAAGATAGACTTGAAATGAAGTTTATATGAATGAGAAAGCTTTCATCTTCCAGTGGATATAAATATTTTCTTTGTAACATAATAAGTCTTATAGCATCGAATTTATATATCTCGAAACGCATAAATTTTTCCAAAAAGTGGGTTTTCAATTTTAATAAAAATATCAGTCTGTTTTAAATTATTTTTAAACAAATGAGGTCTTGTTTGAAGGAGAAATGTCTGTAGTCTTAGATTGTAAAAAAAAAAAAATTCTACGATCCTTTTTTGGCGAGTTATCGCAATCTGAACATGAAAGTCAATATTTTCCCACAAAACATAAAATAAAAAAAAACTTAAAGTCCGACGAATATGAGACATATCTTACTTTCTTCCCCACATTATTCTGCATCGATTGGTATCGGTCTCGACCCCATACCCCCAGCGGTTTCGGAGGAGATAGCGTGACAAGCTTTTGACAGCGGCGGCGGCGGCTGCTGCAGCGGCAGTTAGTTTTTTTTAGAATATAGAGACTAATACCTTTCCCATAAACGTCATATATATGTATATATGTATATGTGTGTGTGTGAGAGAGAGAAAGAATTTAAGCCAAGGAACAGGCTAATTAGCCCATTTCCTATAAGGCATCCCAATAAACATTAGCACAATTGAAAAAAATCGTCGTTGTCAGTATTAAAATGGGAGAATATATATTAAGCTGCTGCCTATGTATTGAGAAATTTGTTGCATTTACTATCTATTAATTTAAGTAGTGACAGACGTCAGATTAAAACAAAAAATGAGTTACCTTTTGATTAAAGCATCCCAGTTCAATAGAGGCCATGATATGCGATAGGGTTCCAAACCTGTGGAACAACATAGCCGTAAATTGGATAACCAAGATGAGAGCGAAGAAGACGGCAAACGCCAAACCAATAGGCTCCAGTTGCAAATATTCTTTTTCAATCCTGACTTCACTTGTCTCTGGTATATATGTGGTGTTCGTTTTAACTCCCAGGGGCCAATCCCAATGCAAGAGATCTTTGTTCAGCTGCATGAGGAAGACGATGAGGATAAACAGTGCGTTAAACATGAAGAATCCGAATACGACTTTGTTTCTGAGTTCTTTTAGTTCAGCGGCCACACGGGCTTGATGTTCCTTGTTGGAATCGAGAGGGAAAAGATATTTCTCAATGAGATCTTTCCAAAATGTCATTTCTGCTGGAGCCAAGTACTCGACTTCACCCCGTTTTATATCTTTGTCTTCTATCCAATATGGGTTAATCAGATCATCCCGTTCTTGCTTTGGCTCTGCATAGAAATAAAAATTCATCAAACGCCTTTATATTAGTCATACGTGCAAAGATATTTTTTGATGGTATTTTGAATAATTTTGCTCAGTTTTATTATCCTTAAACTACTTTAAACGAGTCATTGAAGTATGAGCTTTGGATAAGATCATTTCATGTTAAACGTTATATATTCCATTTCATGTGTCAAAATTTCATTAAAATCTTATCACTATCGGTTTGTAAGTAGAAAATACTTTAAACAAAATTTTATTTTAGGAAGTTTATCTTTTTGTGATTCCAGTTAATATCTTAGAACACGCTACCATTAATTCTGCCAAAATACATTACGCTGAAGTACATAATTCTCTCCTCGGAAGGATATTTTACAAAATTAGAACTTTTGAAACCTGCCTTATAAATATTTAAGTGAAAGTCAGTTTTCAAGGGCTTTGAAACTTACCTAATCTTTCGCTGTCATTTGCATCGGAATCAGAATTGAATTCTCCGTTTTCGTCATCGTTCTCGGTAACAGGTCCTAATCCAGCTTCCGACGCCGATTTCACAGAACCTCTGCCTCCAATGGAAGTTTTTCTGCTACGGAAAGGGATGACCCGGGAAAGTTCCAGTTGTTTTTCAAGATTACCGATCTTCTTGTTGACTTGCTCTAACTGTTCGCTGATTTGTAGAAGGTGTACCTTATCGTCATTTGACTTTGGATAGGTGAAGAACTTACAAGTAAACAGATTGGCAAGGCTGAGGGTAATGCTCCCTTCTTCGTTATCTCCGCCCCCAAGACCTAAAATGAGGTAAATTGTAAGACATACACGTAAAAGGGTATATATCGAAGAATATATATCGAAATAAGGAGGACTCATCAACTTGATGTATGAATGTTTTTCACTAGGGGGATAATGCTAGAAATGCTTATGAGCTATCTATAAAATATTTTTTTCTAAATTGAAAGTTACATCTATCACCACCGCCAAGTACTGACATAGGAACAGAAAGAAAACACTGAACACTGAAGAAATTAAGGGATAAACGTTTCGGATGAAACTATAGGGAAACGAATGTCCTTATATACAAACCCGTTTCGGAAAACCGGTAGCAAAAATTTGAAGATGGATTTTATATATTGATACCCACATATATACATACATGAATACATATGAAAGTTTATGCACTCCAAGGGATATTTTACAACCTTTAGGAGTGAAGAATTTTGCAGTTCGGAGTCCAACTCTTTTGTTTTGTTTTATATGAACAGGGTAAAATGCAAATCTTCCAGTTGTCCAATACCTAACATCATTTAACCATGAAAACATAACTTATTTTTATGTTTTAAATTGAAGATGAATTGCTATCGTAAAATAATCCAAGTTTATCTTTCGCTTTATTTACTTCTGAAAGCAACGAAGTATTTTGGAGTTCGGAGCATTTAAAAAGTATTTTTGATTTCTTTTGGGCAGTTTATCTAAAAACTTCATAATTTGAGAAGTATTTATTACTTTACAATAGTAAGTGTGTTCTGATTATGTAGTTAAGAGTTGAAATTAGCTGCTTGCACACAGAAAAAAAATGAATGTATATCCGAAACACTTTATGTATGCTTGTTTTTAAATCTCTGTATAATTTAGAATCATTATTAAATGTTCAGAAATTAAAGTTACGTTAAAAAAAGGCAAAACTCATGATTAACGTTTGTATTCAAAATATTAATTTTTCGAATTTCATTTATAGATTTGTTAAGAGTTTCGCTCGATAGCCACTAAATCAGTCCTAAATCCAAACTAATAAAAGATTTGATTCAGGTCTTTGATTAATAACTGAATTTTTAACTATTTTAAAGCTTCCTTTATTTATACTTGTTAAAAAATATTCGTGAAAAGTTTATATAAATTTGTGTTGGACTTAGTTGAAGAGGAACAAATTTGTCTGAAAATTTTCCTTGCCATTTTTCCAACTTAAATTCTCTTCATTTTCGGCCATTTTTACAAAAATAAAAGTTAACTTTTTAAACATTACCCAAGAACGATAAAAGATCAGGATCTTTTTTCTTTTTTAACAGCTCCTCTTGTTCTTTCTTTTCTTCCTCCAGTTCTTTCTTGGTCTTTTTTGTTTGGACCTCTCTTGTTCCCCAGGTGACAACGTTCAGGTTCACCAACGAATAAATGATCAAGAGGAGGTACATAGATGGGATACTCAGAAAATACAATAAACCTGGGACTACACACCAGAATTCCTGTGAAAAAAGAGTAAACGTTAATATCTTTATACTATTTGAAAGAATAATGAGATTTATATATTGATAGCAAAATACAACGCATCAAAACAGGGTTTAAAGAACTGTACTTGCGAACAGCAGAATAGTGGAATCTTAAATTTTCAAACTTAAGTTTGAGTTGGGAAGAATTTACAAAGTATTCCATCATTATATATATCAAATAACACATAGTGTTTAGAAATATTTGAAGTAATTTCCTTTTGAGTTTTATTTATTGCAACAAATGGTCTCAAGTTGTTTTGGGTCCAAACAAAAAGTTGTTTTGAATACGTTTATAATTTATCACGGCGTTCATGAAAGAAATATTAGATAATGAAATGATATCCTAAGTATTTCAATTGCAAGTTTTAAATTGAATTTTTGCCACACGCAAACATATTTGGAGATTAATGTGGTTATTAAAGTTGTTACCAGCGATACAGTGAAAAAAAATTAACATGTACTCTTAAACCCCTCGTTTACAGGCACCCTCGTTTACGGAAAAAATTATCAAGGAGGGGAGTGGTACTTGGGGAAGTATATCAAACTAAAAACATAGATTTTTTCTTGAATTACACGAGTGTTACTTGAAATGGAATAACTATGCTTTCAGCAACGGAGATACAAAATAGTTGCAGGCACAAAATTAAATTTCATTAAAATCTATTTAATTTTCCAACCATTCTTTTGTTACTCAAATCATTAGTAGATTTTTCAAGTGATATAGAAAAACGCCGTGTCTCAAACAGAATTGGTCCGCAAGAGATTCGACGTATCAACTCCAGACTACCTTACAGTTTGATAACATACGTTTACCAATCTTTTGTCAAAGACTAATTTTAGTATCACGCCATGAATATTTCCCTGTCAATAAAATGGGATCGCATTTGTCTTTGTATGCGAGTGAAATACCATTGACAACTTGTAAATTCAAATAATGTCCGTATAAGTGCTCGGTTGCAGTTAAGTGAAGGGTGGATACAGTGTCCAGTTCCGCCCTTTAAACAGGATTTCAAAACGCTGACAGAAATGCAATTCTGGGAAATTTTCATGTATCTATAAAATTAACCGTAGGATTTACCGTAGTATGATCAAGTCTTGTGAGAAGCAAAGGGTTTTTGAGTTTGTGCCTTACCTGTGGAGGGTTGGATTTTATTGGTTAAGGACATGTAGCGCCAAAAAAACTTATGTGCAATAGATAAGTAAATATAAGAGGTCAAAATATAAAATGGTGTATAAAGTCGAATGTAAAAGCATCAAATGTTATACAATGCACAAGGTACATTTGCAAGCATACATTTTAGTCAATAATGTTAAAACCGAAATTTTAAAGCAATCAGAAGGAAAGATATGCAAGATTTTTGCAGGTCTTAGTTGAGTTGGTGTTATTCTCACCAACGAACGGAAAATAATGATAACTCCCTAGATGCGTCAACTGCATATCTCCAAGGTCAGAAACTTAGAATATTATCTTAACATCTGCTTATTTTCTAAATTTTAGTAAATCAGACAGTGTCTTATATCAGGAATAACTCTCCAGTCTTACCTGCGGATGCAAACATGCCGCTATGAAGAAACTTCCAGCCAAAGCTATCAAGAATATAGCAGAGGGGGATCCTATACCGTCTTCAGACAGTTGGATGGAGGTACCTACCAACACGGCCATCATGAATAAGGCATACCCTGTACTCATGATTTGCGCCACCAGGATCTGAAAATAAATTGCTAGTAAAATTCATGATCCATCAAGGCATATATATTACACTGATAGAAAGTGAGGCTATAGCACTACAGTAACGTAAGAAATCCAACTACTTATGTTAATGTTTTGAAACAAAGCTCATTAATATACCATTCAAGGTTTCTGGTTGAAACCACTATATGTATTTAAATATAAAGGACAAAACATTTAGAGTTGAAAAAAGTTACTCTATCTGTACGGTCATTAAGAATATTTAAGAAAAGAGAAAAATAAAGAGAACAATATTTAAGAATAGAGAAAAATAGATAACTGACAAAGAATAGAGAAAAGAACAATACACAAAGCTTTTCAATTAGTTAAATAAGATTTATTTTATTAAATGAAATTTATAATCCAACTGCGATGCAATGGGAATTAATTTTCAATAATAAGCTAGAATTTACTTACCAAAAATGGTGTGGTTGAATAGTTAAGGAAATCCATTAGTTTGTCATAAATACGTTTTAAATAAAATGCCATAATGCGATTTTACAAAAAAAAACCTGGATGTTCCGATTTAAAAAAAATAATTGGAATTTCTCAAAAGAATGAATGGATATAACATAGAATAGATAGGAAAAAAGCGTTTTCAAGAGAAATTCCACCATAAACATAGAGCAATTAAACAAAAAAAAAAAAAAATCAGAATAAAAAAATTACCCAAAATGCATCAATCTTTTCAATGAATATAATAAATAAGAAAATTATATTAAGTTTAAAGCAATAAATGTTTAAACAAATTATTCCAAAAAAGAAATTTATCAATTTAAACATTAATCTTTAAGCTATTAATTCTAAATGCACAATAAATATTTTTAGAACATAAATAAAACAATTTTACAGGTGCTGCCATTTTTTGACAGAAAGGTGAAGCAATGCTGAACACTATCATATCTTTAATTTTCAATGTTTTAGCAAAAAATTGGACAAATTTTGGTACTTACCAAGCACACTCACAAGAAAAATTTACTAAATTGGTATATTACTAAGTTTTTATTGCATTCATACCTAAAGGTAGACGTTGCGAACCTCTTAATTTGGGGGAAAGAAAATTTTAAAAGCAATTTTTCTAAAGATGTTGGCGATTCGACTCATTTACTAATAGTAAAACCAAAATATAAATGATTAGAACTGATTGCAACAAGTTTTTATTGTTATTTGATAGGTAAGAAGTCAAACAATTTCAATAATATTTATATAAAATGAACAGTATATTAATATTAGTTATTCAAAGTTATTTTTGCCGTTGAATACCAAATATTTTATAAAGGTCTCAATTTAATACGGTACATGTTGAAGTAGATTCATCAGTCAACCCATATCTGAAATTATTTTTCATGGAGTTCGTTTCTGAACATAAATCAGATTGCGCATGTGAAACGACTGTCAAAATAGCTATTCCTAGTTTTTTGAAGCAAATGGAGTTTTCGGTTTCAATATACCAAGTATTCACGATTCCCCTATCTTTATATTTATAACTTATATCTCATCATTATTCGTGTTCAGTTATCTTTAGAACATGTTTCAAGTCTATAAAAAAATTTTCCTTAAAATATCAGGTATAAAATAAAATGATCAGAGATAATACTATTTAAAGTACCATGCTGGAACATTTTCCTAGTTAATTCATAAGAGTAGCTGCGATTGTCAGAAAAACTTATTCATATCTAATATTTCAATCACCAAAATTTAATACACTAGGACACATGAGCAATAAAAACAATTAGCAATAACTCAATATTTTGTGGTAAAAGCGTTTTGGGGCAAGAATCTGTCTAGTTTTAACAATCAAATGAATGCTTAAAAATACTAAAGCAAATCTTTAAAATACCTAGAGTAATTCTCTAGAAAGTACTACCGTATAGGAAAGTATAACTATAACTAGCATTTCGAATTTCCTATTACAGAAAACTTAAAATGTGCGCTGGTTAGACTGGACAGATTAAAGTAATAAATATATATATATGATTTATTAATTTATAAAATTAAACCAATGGTTATTATAACATACATTTTAACATTATAAAAGTGTTTACCGAAAGTCACGTAATTGAAATATCAAAGAGTTCATTATAGAGAATTTAGCAAGCAGCTTGTGAACTTAGTGCTAAAAAAATCATAGAAAGTTATGACCCTGCTTAAATATGGTAATTTTCAGGGTCAATGTTTGAATAGGATCATTCAATGGAGGTATTTGGTAAGCAGTATTAACATAAGAAAGGTGACGGGAGAGAAATGAATGCCGCCCAGCTTTGAAAGTAAAAGTTTGAATTCTGCATGCAAACTAGTTGAATTCTGACTATTAGGTATTAACTGACTGGATTAGATAAAATATATCCAAATAAGTTACTAATATCAGGCAAACATTCAGCTTGGAAGTAAAAATCAGTTGTACTGTTAACCCAGAAGTGTCTACCTTCTGTATAACAGGAAAAAATACACACAAATCAAACTGCTTGCTGTAGAGGTAAGTCATGATCTGCTACACGGGGGCAATAGGAATTTGATCTATTATTTACAGCCAATTCCAAGTTGTTACAAACAACCATGTCAACAACTGTACTTGAAACCGCAGACTCTGGTACCAAAGGACTTGCCCATTAAGCCATCAAATCCTCCAGATGTAACTGTCAATGTAATTACTGGTGTTAAACAAAATGTAATCAAGAAAATCTCGGGTAAAGTTTAGAACATGTTTAATTACTCTTGAAATCAGTTACAAGGGACGGATTACATAACACAGTACAAAACAACTGAAAAACATTTAGAGAAAAACAAGTTAACCTAACATAGTCCAAAATTGGGCATCAGACCGGTAAGGTCTCCACTCGCTACGAGATCCAAACTCCCTCTGGCTAAATAAAAAAATGACAGTACGACGGAAGTTTTCCCGCGAAGTCTATCCGTATAGGGGCGACATCTACATTTGAGGCTTGGAAGTATTATAGCATGCGTTACACATTAGATCAGTGATTCTCAACCACTGTGTCGCGGCACTTTAGTGTGCCTCGAGATTCTTGAAGTGTGCTGCCACTACGAATACTCATACATTGCTTATGTATCATACGGTGCTTATGTATAAGCACCGTCAGACAAACAATTGCCATCAGAATTGAAAATAGTGCTGGAACAATGTGTTAAAATGATCAATTATATAAAATCAATACCATTAAAAAGTCACCTATTTTGTCAATTATTCTAGGCTATGGAGACAGAAATACGAATCTTTGTTACTGCACATGGAAGTTAGGTGGTTGTCCAGAGGGAAAGTTTTATCTCGTGTGCTTGAATTCAAAAACGAGAAAAAGATATTCTTTGAACCAGATAACGATTTTGTTAATTTGTTGGCTGACAAAATATGGTGTGCTAAGCTAGCTTACTTATGATATTTGTTATTTTTAATAACAAATACAAGTATGCAAGGACCGAGAGAAAATATTTTAAACTCAACACAAAAAATAGGATAAAAAAATTAAAAATTCATGGAAGAATAAAGCACAAGAAGGTAGTTTAGAAAAGTTTGAGTCAGTTCCAAAAGACTTATAAAATGATTCATAAATAGTTATTGATCATTTGACAATACTAGAGCAAAGAATTTACTTTCCAAATTTATAAATAAAAAATTGATTGGATTCGAAATCCATTTGTTATAAACGACACGTCAGTATGAATTAACTTTGAAAGAAGAGGAAGAACTAATTTCGGTGTGTAATAATAGATTTAATTTCAAAACATTCAGAAGAATCAATTCATTCTGGTTTAATCTACGATAAGATTATCCAACATCACAAAAACTTTTAAAAGTGTTACAATTTTCCTCATCTTATTTGTGTGAATTCGGATTTTCGTCTTTGACAACATAGCCGAACAACATCGCCGACAAAACAAAAAAAAAGATCCAGACATTTAAATCTGGATCACGAAATTAGAGTAGCATTATCATTTTTACGCCCAAATATAAATAAAGTTATCAAAAAAGAACAATCTCAAATTTCGCATTAAATGTAATTTGTAGTTAAACATTTTGTTTACTTTGTAAGGCAATTTCATTTTATATTTAAAGAAATTTTTTGTACGCTATTTTTAGAATTTTCTTTTTGTAGTATATTTCAGCAATTTTTGGAAATATCCTAAAATTTTTACTTCAGAACACACGTAAGTGTCACAGTAGTATGTAGTAAACAGGAAATTAAAATTATTTAATCGAATGTAGTGTAGGGTCTCTCGCATAAGCACTCGGTTATACTAAAAAGTATAAAAAAATTCCCTATATTTTAAAAGGTTATGAAATTTTCACCAAAATTACATTTGTTTTCATGATTTTATATTCCATTTGAACTAAAAAGTATGTATTCAATCAGTAGTGTATATTTTTGAGAAAAAGTGCTCCGAACGTGGTCAGACACCTTAAATACGGGACAAAAACAAACCAACTGCGTGCGGATACGAGCGATTAAAAAAGAAAAAGGACCGAGGGGGGGGGGTGTTAAAATTTATTTGATCTAGGATTTTAAACTTTATTTTTGAAATGGTGAGTACTAGGTGGCTCGTGCGACCTCACCCTTTCACATGCAATTAAAATTCGATAAATTATATAGCGAGGTTGGTGGTTTGTATTAGGGTGAAAGCAGAACTGGTTCATTTGTAGCCATTGTTTATTTGTCAAATAACAATGGTGCGTAAGGATAATACAAAACCAATTACAAAACGCCTTTGAACACAATAATGGAGGTGAAGCACGAGTCAAAACAAGGGAACAGGAGATGTACACGTCAGAACATCTTTGTGTCATATTTAACTTTTAATTTTGTCTACAAACTCGTGAAAAATGCGATATTTACATTACAAAACTCTTTGTACACACTAATTTGACCGTGCCGTTTTGACGCATCCGGGGAAAGAACTTTAGGGCCAAAAGTCGATTTTTCACTTCGATTTTTAAAAATACAATACAATGTCATTCTGAATTAACAATTCGTCAGAAGCGGAGAACTTAATCGTTAAAATGGTACCTCATTGATCGATTTTGGTTAAGTATGAAGGGAAAGAAAGGGATCGTCACAAAGAAATACCTTCTAGAAATGTACAGAACATATGGTTATGGTTTCATGTATATGGTTTTTCCATGCAAAAGAATAATGTACACCTACGCGGATGTTGTCAATAAAGACACTCATTAATTAAATCGCAGAATAATAAAAGCAAACGATTTTTAAATTTAAAAGTTCGGTGCGATTGATAATGGTAAAATAAAAAAAAGCTAGCGTGCGCGCGCCATCTAGGGGAAGAAAAATTGTAATGTTTATACTTAGATTTTTAAACAAACAATAAGATATGTAATTCTAAATTAACAACTCGCACGAAGCGGAGATCTTAATCTTTAATATGGTACCTCATTTATCGATTTTGGTTAAGTATGAAGGGCGAAAAAGGGATAAAACAAAAAAACACCTTTTAGAAATATATATAGATTCTAATAAGTGCATAACTGAAACACTATAATTTCTTTAGTAAGTTTACAAGATTCATTTCTATCATCATAAGAACCCTGTCATTTTAGCAGCGTCACCCCTTTTTGTCTTGTCCCTGCTACTCTCTTCTCAAGGAGGCAGGGGGGTGGGGTAGGGCAATGAACCCGGATCGATAAGGGATTCGAGATTGTTGACGGTGCCCCGTACAGAAGGAAGAGGGTGATCAGATACTGTGGTGACCCACGCGAGAGAAGGCGTGTGGCGTTGAGTCTGCGATTGTTGGCTCTTGAGAGAGTCGGACAGATCAGAGTAAAGTGCGTGGGTGTATTGAGACCCAGAAGACGCACTAGACCTTGTTAGATAGCAGTCAGAATCTAGATGATTGACCTAGTTAGATTTTTGTATATAATACTGTAAAATAAGTTTGTAGATAAATTAGTGTTTGTGCTTGCAAAGAAAATTAAACTTTGAATATTCACTGGTGTGGTACTGAACTCTGACGTTACTTGTGTGAAAATTTACTTGTGTACCATTGCAAACGTCGAATTACGAAACAACCAAAAGCGAACCCGTAGAAGTGAAGAGGGTTCGACAAACCCCTTATGAGAGCTATTATTACATATTTAGACCATTCAACTGTTTAATATGTCAAGACAATTATGTCTTTCAAAACATGTTATATCCTAAAGCTATTAGCAAAAAATCCTAGGCAAAAGTCAGAGAAATGACAAGACTGGGAAACTCAATGGAAAATAGAATAAAAGTTAAGGGAAAAATTAGACTTTCTATGGAAATTATTACTAACTACATTGCTGAGTGAGAGGATGCTAAACTGTTTTATAATCTTTTCAATGTTGCAATGAAGGTGAAACACTTAAGTACCAAGATAAGTACAAGTTTAACTTTTTCTTATTTACTCCATTGTGAGCAATTTACTGTTCTTTTAAGGAGACAGTACATCTTGAAAATGGTCAAAAATCGATTTTTATATTAATTGAAACCCGGATTTATTCTGAACAATTTGGTACCACCCTTATTGTGGTACGACAATGACATAAGATATTAAAATAATTGTGAACACCCAAACTGTGATTTTACACACAATTTTAACTTTAAATGCGTTTATCTGTATCTTAAAGTATGATTTTCTGACTTTGCGTGTGATATTTCAAAAACTGTTCGAAATAAAGGTTTGAAATTTTCTACACACGTTTGTGTTAACCTTCCTCATAAAATGACCTAAAAGTTTAGTTTTTTCTCTTCTAATACAAATTTGAAATGAGGTTTTGAGAAAAATTGTTAATTTTTTTAAATTTATTATAAATATTGAAAATGAAGGTAATTTAAAGATTCTACCTCAATAAATTAAGCCAAATATGTTATTTAAATTGAAGTGTACTTAATGTTAATAAATTAAAACTAATCAGTTATAATGCTCGCATTGTGACATAGTAATTATGAAAATAGGAAAACAAAATGTTAAGATTTCCCTTTAATTTAAATAATTTGCATCAATATGATACTTTTGTTACAAGTTATGTTTGATATAACTGTCCAGAAATTTTCATTCAATTTGCTTCATTGGTTAATTTAATAAAAATTATGAAAACTTAGTCAATTTCCTAGCATTTTTCGCAAGTTCAAGGTGTATTGTCCCCTTAAAGGGAACTGTACTTTGAAACTTGACATACGTTTACTCTTTTACTACCTTACTTTGATAAGTTGCTTACCTGGATATCATTTTTGAAAATGAAGCAAACCGTCATAAAAAGGAGGATAGGTATGATGTTGTAGTAGAACGAATACCAATTCGAGATCTTGAATGCTGCCACCATGGCTCCCACCAACATAAGGAAAATCGTACCCGGGCCCAGCACTGTACCAACCATCAACATACTCTGGTAGATGATGTATGGGAAGGATATATTGTCATTGATAGCAATAGTCGCTTTGTAGTCGGCCAGCAAATCCATGATGTTAGCCATTGTAGAAGGGGCCCAACGTCTTCTTTGGGTGTAAAACTCTCCAAATCCTTCGGGACAATGTGTGTAGGCATCAGAGGCGGCACTGTACTCTACTCTGTATCCTCTTTGCAATAATAGCGTACACAGCCATCGGTCTTCCCCTGTAAAAAATTCATTCTGTTATTTAAAAAACCCGAATCTATGATGTAGATACCGAAACACATGTTTCAAATTTTTTATACACCTGTCCCTCGATTTGCACGGTACTATATTTACACGGTTTCTAAATTTTATAAATAAAACAATATCGATTATTTTTGAGTATTACATTGAACACACGCATTATCTGCACAGACGTCAAAAATGCATTTTTATAATTTTTTTTCATCAGAATTTGCATGAACTGTTGTATTGAATTTTTTTTATTTAAATAAACCGATTGAATAAGTACTTGTAGTGATGTATATAAGCACAGCCGAGGATACTTCGACACCAAGCATTTAGTAACAAGCAATCTTTACTTCTGCATAAATTCTTTGCATTTTTACACTTATAACAAATATAACTACGGCTTGCATCTATCCCCTTGTTTAATATGAATGCTGTGTCTTGTTCTACATTGTCTCGATTTACACGATTTGTCGTGGAACGCATCTACCATGTAAATCGAGGTATAGGTGCAATTAAGCCAGTTTGTTACATTGAATTTCGCAATTTCCAACACCATTTCTGAATATTAGTTTGTTTTAAACGTACCTTGATCGTACTGTACATAGTGCCGAGCTTCATCTGACGTCGTTGTATACCTTTTCATGACGTTGTCGTCCATAAGAGACTTGGCCCTAAACAGGGAGAAGCATCCCGGGCTACAGAGTACGCAGCCAATCATGTGTTCTGTTGCTTTCTGCAGCCAATGGCCGATAGCGTACTCGAATTTCTGATACCACACCATAGGACCTAAAATGTTAAAAAAATTCACTCAATTAAGCATTTTGACCTGGAATGCAGCAGTTCTATAAATACAAAATTGATGTGGATATGACATTGCAAGACTGTTGTAAATTAAATAGTACTTAAGATTTCGATAGACTTTACGCGATTAGATTTTATAGGAAATTGGGAATCAAGACAATTTTTAAAAAAATATTTCCGTGAATAGATTGGAATTTAAAGATAGACACAAATACTTTTTGACACGATTAGAAGTTAAACACTTGGGATCCATATTACTATTTTGAAGGCGAAGTGAAGGGGCCGACTGACTTGTAACGTTGAGCATTACACCACAAGTATGCTGTAACGTCCCCGTAGTTGAAAGTAACCACACAAGAGACAATTTATATGTATAAAACGGGTAGGTATGCGGCACAAAAATCGACGATATTTCTACACTCCGAATGGCAACGGCTGCAACTACCGGATGTAAACATTAGCGGTACATTAGCTGTTCGCAATTTAAAACCACGTGTATGTAGTGGCGACATTTGTTACAACCGCTGATCTTTTGACAAAATATGTTTAGACCTATCAATTCCAGTGTTTAGTCATGGAAAGTTGTATGTAGGTTTATCTAGAGTCCGTTGTTTTGATTCTGTCACTGTAATATCTCCTAGTTTTGAACTACTCAACTGTGTATATCAAGAAGTTTTAGGAATACCATAGTTGTAATCCACTCTATATTTTGGTACTTACTGAATTTTTACTCCATTTTTTAAGTGAAAAAAAATTTCCCGAACAATTTCTTATTTGATGTAATGATAAAGTGTAGATATCTTAATTTTGAAAAATTGTACATACAGAGAGGGATGTAATTTTAAAATCATTGGTGTTGGGTTTCTCAGTCATATCCTTAACTCTGTTCTGAAGTAATGGAAATTCACATTTTTTAATCCCGATGTTTTAGAATCAGCCTTATAGTGAATTTAGCAATGATTATGAATTTTTTGGCTGAGCTCCCCCTACCCCTTAACAACATATATTTATGATGACTGGTAATGATAACATTCCTTACATGGGTTACTTTCAATGGAGTTGTTTTGTAAAAGAAAATATAAAACCGAAAGCGACCATGCTGGTCGCGCAGCGGCTAGTATCACTTAAAAATACAGCTCATATTTAAAAATTCCACTTATTTACAAAATATGTACACAGGCAGAGAGACTATTCTCGTCTGCATATGAGAGATGTCTAAAAAACACCCACAAAGACTCTTTCAGTCTTTAACCGAGAGACGAACCGCACAATCAGCAACTGGGACCCGCTGAATTCGTTGACAGTCTCTGGCCCTCTCTGCTCTCACTCCGCGGGTCTCTCGTCATCTCTCTTGGCTTTTTCGCGGTTCCCACGCTTCGGCGACTATAGATAAACGGTCAACGGAACGGGTATCCTTTCAGCCCCCACGGGGGAGAGGGTCGACTTACTTGGAGCAAGCGCCGTTCAGTCGGAGCAATTCTACGGAGACCCAGGAGGCGAGCATCAGCCAGTTTCGCGTTTTGTGACCTGCGTCTCGAAAAGACAGACGCACGGCATGTCTTCCACACTGTAGTCTTGGGGTTAGGCGTCAGCTGATTACAGCCAGATATATGAAAGCCAATTTGCACACATGCTTACATTTTCCCCTGGTAATTAAATCCCCCCCCTCGGCATCTCGGAATCAGGCCTCCCAAAGGAGGAAAAGCTTTGGGTTCGGGGCGATCGGTTCTCAGGAAAGAGGGATTCACGACGCTACGATGCCCATGTTTCTTCGCAAATAATCAATTTGAATGCTCGGTTCAAAAGCTGCTCCACTTGAGTCAGTTTAGTATGACCTGCACTGACTTGTAACAAATGGATTCCGGGGAAAAAACGACAGTCTAGAGGAGCCCGATTGCTCGTCTTGTCACTTGCTTTCAGGCACTGATTACTAATGCTTTACTGAATACTGAATAGAATATATAAGTTAAACTTATAATACATGCACATGGCATCACACAAAAATATGCTTTGAGAGAGAACTTAGATCAGTGATTCAACCTTTGTTCGTCATAGTACACTTTAAATAATTTAAAAATTTCGCAGCACACTAACAATAAGATAAATTTTAAAGAATTTTACTTTGATAATTTGATTGATGTGCCTATAATATACAGTTGGCTCTCTGTTTAACGACTTTCAAGGGACCGTGAAAAATCGTCCTTAAGTAGAGATCGCCCTTAAACAGAATGTGAAAAAATAACATTTCCCATAACGTTGGAGGGGCCGGGACTGGGAAATATAGTCTTTAAATAGAGATCGTCGTTAAGTAGAGCGTCGTTAAACAGAGAGCCAACTGTATTTTGTAAAAATAGCATACGAAATAATTTTCATTTAAATATAAAATGAAATTGTATTACAAAGTAAATCCAAATTACATTTAATGCGAAATTTGAGTTTTTTATAACTTCATTTATATTTGGGCATAAAAATAATAATGCTACTCTCATTTCGTGATCCAGATTTAAAAGTCCAGAACAACCAGTCCAGAACTGCAATAGTCATGCGCACTGATTCAGCCAGTCGCTGCTAGGAAGGTAGAACAGATTGAACTACTTGTCTGACGTCGCTTATGTATGGATATTCGCAGTGGTGGCACACTTCTCGCGGAATCTCGAGGCATACTAAAGTGCCGCGGCACAGTGGTTGAGAATCCCAGACATAGATATTTTAGAAGCGAATGTGTATCAGATTCAAAGGGAAGACAATTAATTGCATTTGAAGGAATTCAAACAAGCTTAAGTATTATTTGAACGGTGTTACGAACAAGGAATCAACCCATTTTACCTTGAAACTGAGAAAATTAGTTTTAATAAAGTTTTAAACATTTCTGTTGCTGATGGTTGGTTCGCCTGTTAATAAAAAAAATTATAATAACTTAAACAGTTTAAAGAAATGTCTGTTACTGTCGCACGAGACGTCGCCTTTTTACGAGGAGTAAAACTCTGAAGCAGGTGAGTCAACTGTCCGTAAGCCAATGAGCAAATCCCAAATCATTGCATGGTGGACGAAAACGAGGAGGGGTACCTTTTGCAGAGGTCCACGTTTTTATCTCTTGAGATCAGACTACGCCTCCGCTAAACACATTGTTTTTAGACTTCTATGACTGAAAAAGTATTTCGAAAACTAAGCCTATCGTCTATTTCATCATTTTTTCAAACATTTGGAATAGTCAAAGAAAAAATTCACGAGCTGACAAATACAAATGAAACATTTTGAAGTATATTTTTAAAAATTTCTAGAAGGTGCTAGCAGACAAAAAATTTAGCGTCTGAGGATAAGTATGTTCAATTATTTTGTTTAAAGTCGTGCAAAGGAACATTGTTAAGATACTTAGCGATTCGCATTCAAGTTGTTTAAAAATGTTTCAATTAAAACTTTTCAGAGAAATTTTCAAATTCTCATGAAATAAAGTTTTTTTGTACAAATTATAAATTCAATGTTTTCAGAAACACCATTTCTAACCTATAAACTGCATATATTGCAATTTATATAAATTATGTATTACTGTTAAAAAACTAACAATGTCTTGAATTAAAGAAATTCCTTTTGAGAAGGTACAATTTTGCAACTGTTGTTTTCATCTACAGGATTAACTAAAATTTGAAAAAGTATAAACTAAAGAAAACATGAAGTTTTCTTTTGTCTTTAAAAATATGCATATCTCGCCAATTTGAATTTTGCACATATTTGATTATGCTGTCATTTAAATTCAACTTTAAAGAAAATGCCTACACAATTTCTACACCACCTACAAGGAATAAATAGGAGGAAAAAATTTCTACGAGTAACTATTTGCATAATAGAAACTCTGAGGGGTTCAAACACAAGATGTAAATGTTCGGTAAAAATACCAATTTCAGTGATGGAGGATTTTTATGTAGATAAAAGTAACTTAAATTTAAAAAGTACTATTATGGCTAGATTTAAATTTGACTAAATGTTTGGCCTTTTCGGTAATTCATATGAGAAACACTGAGTTATTAAAGTCATGAAGGAATACTTCATTTACATCCCAAAAATGGTTCTACTTTCGTTTTATAGGTAGAATTAAAAACATATCAAGAAAAGTGGTTTCTTACAAAATAAACACATCTCATCAAACGCCCAAATCAACGAAGAGAAACAAGTTTTCATTGCCACCTACAGACCTTTTTATCTACCTCGAAAACATTTCCTGAAATTGGGGCGTTGCACCCCACGTCAGATGCATATAATTACCCGTACATGATGATTTTTTTTCTTTTTTGGACAGAACTGTAGAGCCTATCTTCAGTGCGATATTTTAGTGCTGGTTGGGATTGAATTAAATGCTAATTATGCTTTAAAAATGACAGACCAAATTACTTAGGGTGTTAAAGGAATTGTCACCGTTCGTAACAATCCGTTGTAGAAAAGCTGATAATTTACAATCCGTTCCTAATTAAAAAATATTTGTATGCATTAGCTTTCTTTAATAATACATTATAAATGTAGTCGTGAAATATAAAAACTAGCCATTTGTTTAAGGCTGTTGTGTTCTAAGACTATTGGATTCGCTCACCTCAATGTTAACCTATGGAGAAAATGTGTCCAAGGATTGCCAACTTGGATTAAAAGATTTTTTAATTGCACTCCGTAATAGATAACTTTTATACATTGGGGAATTTCTCTTTAAAAAAATGCACATAATTTAAAATTTAAATTATTCGGGGAAAAAATCTGGTCTAGTGTGTTTTACACGCTCTTAAATTTCTTTGGTGGACGAAATTTATAAAAAAAAATCCTGTTGCAAGGTGTAGAAGAGCTCAGGCTATCTGAAAATACCATTTTTATTGGATTATCAGCATTTATGTAGCTGTCAATAGTAGACACATTTTCTCCATACGTTAACAATGAGGCGAGCGAATCCAATGGGGTTAGTAAACAGCAGCCTTAAAAGGAAGATGTGTGGAATGATGGAATCAGGCTCAGAAGTCTGATTTTGTTTCGCAATATTTCAACCCCCTTAATTCATCGTTAATGCAGTTTAAGATGCAGAATGTGCGACTTTAAACCAAAGTAGATTACATAATTGTTAGAAAATATTAATTCCTTCATGTATTAGGATTCAGTATATTAGTTTCCAGAATAACTCCTCTTTATAGGTACAAATTAGGCGCAGACACCTTGGAAATCTTGTCTTTTTCTTAAACCGGAAGGAAGTTTCCTGATACAGTTTAGATCAAACCATTTCAATCAGTATTTAAAATTTATATCTACAGAACGAATAACAAATATTTAGTAAGGCTTATATTTTTTTCGACATGAGTAAGAAAAATTGGAAACGTAAATGAGATATGCAAAATACTATTTAAATTATTTCGGAATTTTAAGGCGGCGCTGTAAATAGAGAATGAAAGAATAAGATTAGAAACTGTAGAACAGTGTGGATCTATGAGATGTTCAACAAAAAAACGGATTCTCATTCTCTTCTCAGGTTGAGATATTCTCTCACACACAACCAAATATCCATATTTCTTTTAAATATCCCATCTATTCTTGGAATGTGAAAGCCAATTTGTTAGAGGGTAACTGGATAGCATCATAAGTTAAACGCAAGCGATCCCAGCATGACCAAATAGATTAATAGTAAAAACAGTCGTCAAAGCGGATGTTATGTAAATGCTTTCCTTTTTATGACCCTTACCTGAACCAACTGGATGAATACGACCGCAGGCGGCTCCTAGATTTCTGTTCTTTTTCATCAAATCTATCAGGAGTTGCACTGCGTGGGGCCTAAAGTTGATGTCACCGTCTAAAGCCAAGATGAAAGTGTTTTCTGCCATAGTTGCTTTGCGGTTAACGTCTACGGGTAGTTCCATAAGTCTATGACCGAGAAGGTAGTACATGTACATCACCTGTGTGAGGACATTTAGTTAGAAATATCAGTACGTACACAATAAGTTTGTATATTCAGACAAATTTTTAAATTTTAACAGTTATTTTTGCTAATATTTCAGTGACATTAAGGAACGCAATCTAATTTGAAAAGTTCTGTATTTAGATATGCAACTAGCTGTCATACTCTGTATACTATAAAAACTACGAGTATAATCTCCGAACACACTACATATACACGCATGTATGTATGTATGTATGAGTGCACGTATGTGTGCATGTATATACGTGTACATACACACGTGGGTAGATAGATTAACATTATTAAGATTTGCCTTTAATGTTTCCTAGACAAAAATATTCTTTTCAGAGAAAAACTTACTATTGTTTGACTGAAAATCTTTTTTTCAGTCTATCTTAGAGTTGTAAAGTTAATTTAGATACTAAAATTTATCTTATTGATCTAGGAGTTTCATTGAGAGATGAATGCCTGCTTATTAATAGTATTCTGTCATGTCAAAATTCAGAGGAATTAAGTTGTTTGTGTGTGTTTGCAAACTTTTTCTTAATCAAGAATAGATGCGTTTATATTTTAAGCGCACCAGTCATCTCTAACACATGCTTGCTTGCTAGGTAGGTAGGTAGGTAGGTAAGTACATTGGTGTGCTAAGGTCTTTTGCAATTCGATATGGACAGGAACCTACACCTTAATACCGATTTCGAACTGCTAGAAGCACCCACGCCTACCACGAGATTTGAATTCGCAGGTTCTGGTTCCGATGACTAGCGCCATAGCCTTCTGTCATCGTTCCTTTAAACAACCTGTATGGAAGCGATCTGGGATCAAGTTTAAAACTGCAGAATGCAAGGGTTTGGTTGAAAGCTAGCTAGCTAGCTCTCCAAATAAGATATAGGCAATTTATGTGCAGAACATTGCAAAGCAATACACTGCAATATCCCGACCCACAGTTTAAAAGCCTCTTCCGAAGGGAAAAAACAGTGAGGCTAAAGGTAGTAAAATGCAGTTGAGCTTGAAGGCTCTGGTTACAAAAGACAGCGAAGCTATCGATGCAGTCATGACACGTCCGTGTTTGAAAAAGACAACATTTTACGGCTAACTGTACCATAACTAATCACGGAACAAAGAAGGTATAAGTTGCAAAGTAAGTAATAAGTTTAGGGCCATACTTTTCCTGGCAATCTTACAGGGAGGTCTATTGTAAATATGGTGAGTCGAAAACTTTATTTGAGAAACGACAACTGGGTATATATTAGATTCACGCGTCAAGTTATGATTCTTTTCTCTTCCTTGCAAAAAGATCACGAATTTGCCATTTCGTTAAACAAAAAATTGACGAGCCTCAAACATAAGTTATATTAATGTCATGTTTTTAAAAGTGTCAAATCAACTCCAAAGAGACTCAAAAGAGCATATAATTTCTACGGTCTCAAATTTTAATGGTTTTAACATTTGTTCCGTGTAACCGGAAAAGTTGGTATATGCGATATGTCTTATTTTATTCATCGTTTTATAAGTAACTCTGAAAAAAAAATTTTAATTCTCCAATGTCAGTTAAGCGACTTATGGCAGAATCTTTAAAACCATGTCAATGTCGATTTGGTGATCAATTAAAATTGCAACAAAACGGGTAGTAATCTTTCGTTTTACCCATTCCACAAGCTGAGAGCCGAAGCAGTGTCCGGATATAAAGAACTGTGGTTAATTGCCGGCCCATAAATTAGGGCCAATCCCACGAGATATAACGATCGAGGGTGAGGAATCTTACCCCATCTTGTCGGGCCTACCTAACCATTTTAATGCATATTTCAGCAGTGCAAGTATTGTAATTCCTGTAAATTTTGCGATCAAAGATTTATTTTTTATGCATTCAAAATATGTAACAATGCATTAAATATCTCCGACAATTTTCTAACAGAAATTTAGTGCTACTTCATGTGCACCAGTAAGGAAAAAAGGCAACTACACGAAGCTGCCTCACTTGCATAGCTGCTATCTTACGGAAAAAATAAGATACGCATAAAGCGAATTCATCTGAAGAATTAAAATACAAATATTAACATTTACAAAAAAATTTATCTTCAATGAATAAACTAATGTCCTTGCATTGATGCAAAATTATAGCTAAAATATTCTATTCAATTCGTAAAATACCCCTTACTCGTGATAAGAAGGGGAAAGGCTGTCTAATTTGCCCCTTCCATCATGATTCCGCCCATTGTATCAGGTCGGACCTAATGATGGCTCTCAGTACATCGACATGGAACGAATAAAAGAAAGCAATTCAGAAACCCTCTATTCGAAATTCAATTAAAGTCTGCGACCACAAAAAAAAAAAAAAAAAATCCGCCCCAGTGGATGTTTATAGCATTACACACGCTTGCGGACCGTTATTCGAGTACAGTTTTCCTCGATCGGGATGCAGTGACATGCCAAGGTTACCTGGCTCCAACGCTTCCTGTGCCTGATTTTAATTTTGTCCTTGAGGTGGGCAATGAGCTTGTTCTTGCCAGGCATGTTCCACACCAGCTTGCCGCCGTAAGGAGTCGGGATCTTCTTCGGGGGTTTCAGTTTGATGTTGCACTGATGGACATTGCTGGAAAGGAAAAAGATGATGTCAGGTGGAATGGGTTGCAGGTAGATGACATCAACTGGAGTTTGACGTGAGCATGACTATGCTCTTGAAGGTTAAGTAAACTGACATAAGAAACCGGTAATAACACCGAAAATTAAAAACGTGCATTTTCCAGTAAGTGATACAATGAATCGAAGGTCTTTAGAGAACCAAGATCTCGTTAATAGGTTGCCGTACCTAAGAACTGCCTTCAAACTAGGATCTTCAAACTTATCTGGAAGCATGCAATTAAAAGTAAATTAACGAATAAAAATGTTTAGTAAAGACTCCATAGAACGTTATCAAATATAAAGAGAAATCCATCTAAAATAATCTTTAGAGGTCTTGGTAAATTTACCTTTTTTCAATGTAAAAAAGAATTCAATACAATAACAATTCGTTATAATTTTACTGTACTAAATACTAATTTTTGGGGGAAAATGCAGTTACATAATCTAAAAAGCATGAAGCAATATTAAGTGTACCCTGTAATGCAGCAAACTAACTTCAAACACTTAATGTATGTTTCGGGAATATTTTCAATAACAATACCTCTTCCCTGTTCCTGTAATGCTGTTGAGATGTTTTAATGTATTTCTGTTCATTTAGATATTCGCTTATTTTTTTTATGAATTATATTTTTCAAATAAAACTAGCTAATTTAAATACAAGACCACGTTGCTATTACCCTGTCTTAAATTTCTTGGACATAAAGCGAAACAAGACTCCCATAAGCATGTTTGAGTGAAAGCAATGTTTCGGACCCTATGAACTCAAGAACAGTTGAGTTAACCTCAAGATTTGAATAAACATGACCGCTATCGTATGAGATTTACATAAATCAGATTCCACGAAAAGATAAATTTGATACTTTTTAAACCCTTAAGCTTCAAAGAATGAAGTTATGAGTCGTATGTAAATGTCGAGCCATGAAAAGTTTTCATGTTCTACTTTCACAGATGGTGATCAATTTTTTTTCTGTTGTCTTAGATATTAAAAATTTTAATTTTCACAATGTGTTTGAACCTATGTTTCGATAATCTTCCCTACACTTTGTAATTCCACTTTGAAATGGGAAAATAGAAGATACTCCATAGTACAAAAAATAAGTATTGCGAAATTTCCTAGGTAATTTCTGTTGTTCTCAGCTGAGTATCAAAATAATTAAGCATTCTCCATTCTAGTTATATTTTAAAGAAAATCATAAAATGCAAATACAATGAAATTGGTAAATTAAAATGTCATTTGAAATACTTAAAAACTATGAAAACAGCTCCTTAATATTTTTCTTCTATCAAATATAACAACTGCGGTCACAATGAAGAGCTTTAAACAGAAAAACTGGTACATAACTGAAATTGTAAACTCGCATACACAAAAGTTTGCACTTAGCGGTATATATATGTTTTATTTATTATGCATATTGTGCAAACATTTATACTTGCGATGTGTAAGTATGTACATGCTGTGCACACTTACATATCGCAAAGGAAGTAAAATATACAGTCGGTCAACATATTCGAGAACGGTTAAGAACGCAGGACCTCGGCTAATGGTTCCCCCCCATTTTAAATAAATACAGCAAATTTGCGAATAGCTAAATACGCTGAAATCGACATTATATTAATATATACGATTCGAAATTCTCCCACCTTGAAATTAAGAATAATGTCATCTAGAGTGATGCATCTAAAAACCTCGGTTTCATCTGCAGTGATCTGCATGAATCTAAATTCAATCTTCCCCAGCGAGTATGCTTTGTTTATTCAATGAATACAGCTTAGATGAAAACTTTCTAGAAAAATTCAAAGTGAAAGGCTTCAGGGAACAGTTCGTAAACTTCCAATAGCTATTTCCTTGATCACCAATAGATCCTTGGGAGTAACCGAACGAAAACAATGGTCATCCCAGGGGATAAAAGGCGCGGCTTTCATTGTGTATTCGG
The DNA here is from genome assembly GCA_907164885.2 of Dolomedes plantarius. Lineage (NCBI taxonomy): Eukaryota > Metazoa > Arthropoda > Arachnida > Araneae > Dolomedidae > Dolomedes > Dolomedes plantarius. The sequence continues at coordinate 159,767,446 of OU015498.1, read as the reverse complement.
AAAATACTTCCTTTGTTTTGTTACGATTCCACCTCGCATTTCATGGCCTTTGAAAGGCGTTGGTCTCCCAAACCGATCAAGATATTAAGTTCTAGACTGAAGCCAGCCCCTCCGACAGGTTTGGCGGCTTGCTGCTGGACACAAACCGCTTTTAGCGGACTGACCCAATTCCGAGGCGACTGTAGATATAGACGCAAAACGGGAGAAAGTGCAATAAAAATAAGAAGTTATGAGATATTTTTTTATAAGTATGTTTTCCCGAGAAACTGGGTCATGAAAAACCACTCGAGTGTTTCTTGGGGCGGCATTCCGCAGGGCTGGTTCACTCTCGTTCGGAGGAAATGGACGTTGCGGTATTATGTATTCGGACATTCCGAACTAAAGAAAAACTTAAATTTTAAGAAACCGGTAGGAAAAAAACAACGAATTCGTATAAACTTGAGAAACACTTAAGAACTGCTTTCATACGAAAACTTTGCAGAACTAAGTGCCTCTTATGTTCCAACCAGAGAAAATAGAGAATCAAATTAAACACTTGTAAAAAGCCTTGCGGAGAAAAGGAAGGATGAATACACACAAGTGAATTTTGCTAGTTGTTAAATATCTTATTCTCCAAAATTTTTATTGAAAGCTAGCTTCCATAAACAGATACATTGATAAAATCGTATACCTTGAAACTAATCGCATATTCAAGAAAGAATAAAATGGGATCTTCCTAAATTACTTAAAAGGTCTGACTTTATAGCATCTCACGGTAACTCATTCCAAAAATAAACTCCACAAAGATATTTTACCACGGAACTATTCTACGGGAGCGAAATGACTTCTCATGAACTATAAAGCGTTTATAACTGATTTCTCCACGCCTCTGCTACAAATCTCTAAATCCGTCCTTTTCTATACCGTTATACTGGGATAACGGGCTAATCTGAGTTGCTTTCTAAGTATATTATACGAAATATGTCTCGGTTTTATTCGTGCCGTCATCTTAACGAGCAGAACTACTAATAAAAAAATCCGCCCTTTCCTGATTGAAACACTTTTGAGACACTGTTTTTATGCCAGACGTCAGAGGGATATTCCTTCGGCGTCTTATGTATTCAAGAGTGAATTGAGTATATCTGATTTCCACTTCCCTCGACCAGTTATGTTCCGGGAGAAGTTATACCGTCAACGGTTGACGCTATCGCAAAACATTCGTAAATATTGTGACAGTTGATCCTAAACTTTGGCCACTTAAAGTCCAGTGACCTTTATATTTTCTCCTTATCTCTATGCATAAAATTAACGAAATTGAACTTTAATGGCAAATGGAACCTGGGAATCAGCATTCAAGAACTAAACCTGACGGAACAAATCTTCAGCCCCAAAAATAAACACCCACACGCGTGCAAGGAGAAATCAAAATTTACTTTAAAAATTCATCTGAATAGGTAAAAACTTTACCATATTAAATCTTGAAGGCATTAGACAGCCTGTACCGCCAGGAGACTTCTGGAAAACGAGCTGCAACGACAATCCCACTACACAAAGAAATATAACACTGCTATCTCTCATATCAGAAAAACTGAAGGGCAAAGGTAGACAGTCGGAGAAACAGTAAATATAAAGATTAAAGACATGGAATAAAAGTATTAGAAATAAGGGAAGGAGAGAAAAGATGACCAAGAGGTGCAGAAAATGAAATAAATTTAAAAAAAAAATTAACACCCAAGGCCTGCTAAGAATGCCTTAGCTCGTAACATCAGACTTTGGACTAATTAGCATCTATATAAGTTGTTCGATGGCACCATGTGGTATTGCGAAATTCGTAAATAGAAATTACTGGTAAACGAACCGTTTATGGATAAAAACATTTTAAGATGGAATGTCCCATACTACTATTGCAGAGCATCAAATAATGAATGAAATCGAAGGGTATGAAAGAAGGTTCAAACATTTATTATTTTTTTATAGAGATAGTTGTATGCTTTCAGGGATTCATAGGGGGATATCAGGGATCCCCTCTGGGTGCACAAAAACATGGTGATTACAGTTCTCCCACCTACGGAGAGCAATTTGACACATTGCCAAGGAACTACTAGGTCCTCTCATAGGGGAGAGGAATTAACGGATAGTTTAAGTTGAAAGTAAATCATTTGATCCGGTGCCTCACTGCCTTATGCCCTTTTTTTTTTTCAAACGCGGAGGTACTTATCGCTAGACCCGAATGTAAATTACCTGGCTGACAACGCCCCGCAAACACCAGACCCCTTAGTGGTCAACAACGAATGCGAACGGATGCCCTAACTCTCACCACGAGACTGCCGGCCATTTATGCGTTATGCCCCATTATTTTAATTGATTATAATTGTCCATTTCCTCTTGAAATCGGGTATCTAATTTTCAATTCTTGGTCAGACAATATGCTTAAAAAATAAATTAAAAGAATTAAATTACCACTACTAAGTTGGATTCATATTTATAATTCATAAAAGAAAAATGAATGTGTAAAATCTTATTAAGTATCAAATCTTGTATTCTCCCATTCGGCTCACTTAACAGTTTGAGATGTCTGGGATAAGATTCAGTTTGGCTGTGCAAGCGAGTTTTTATATAAAAGCAATGTTTTGAAATTGAATTCTCATTTAGATTATATTTAACAAATTGCTAAGACAAATGGAAATGTCTTGATGGATACAGAGTTCTAGTGAAAAAATTGCAAATTATGGAAATTTGGGGAATTATTCAAACACTATTTGAGGTTAACCCAAGAGTAAACATCACACGCTCTTGCATATCGGTGATAAATAACACGCAACAGAGGAAATGGTATTCCGATTTTGTTTCTTATAAAGTTAACACTCCGTGAGAAAAAATAATAGACTCCGTGAAATGCAGATTCACGTGAAAGGTCAGGTTTTCATAACAAGAATTTCGAATATTCGTGGGAATCTGAGTAAATTATTCCCTCAAACTCATGAAATTCCCCGAAAACAATTTGCAATTCTTGCTGAAATGCTTTCACGTTCTGATTCAAAAGACCGGTTTTTGATTCGTGATAATGGAAAAATGGATTGATTTGCTTTTCTCACGTTCATTATTAATGAATTAAAATTTTTAATCTGATCACTTTATCCCTCGCAAAAATTTGAGAATACAAATCCGTGCCAGCCAATACCACAAACTAATGATTTAAGGAATGTTGTAGTGAAGAATGAAAAGCAGATTTAAACGCTATACTGTACTTGTTAAATGTAAAGCAAATTTCCCTCTCTGAACACCAAAGCACATAATTGTGTTATTTGTAAAGTCTCTCCCATGAACGAAGGCATGTTCACGTTAGAGCTTAAAAAATGAGACAAACTGACTTGCTCTGAATGGGTAACCATTTATTTGTAAATCTTTAAAAATGAGGGGATAAGTCAAGAACTAATGCAAATTCGTTTATGTGACTTGCACTACCCACTTTAGAGATAACCGATAATTTTTTTTTCCATGAAGTCCACTCATCAAATGGGAAGGCTGCGCTTATCAAAAAAGCGCTTACTAAATAAGTTTCAAAACAGAAAAATGTTTACTAAACTAACTGCACTCGTTATTATTCTTTCAACTTAATTTTATCATAAGAAAGCTTAAAAACAAGTGTCGAATGGCTCTATATTTATTCTGAGGGTTCTGCAACGTCAAGTGCAACTGGAGCTGGTCTTTACTGCAAGGGATTCTTCGTGGAATTTTAACCTGTAGGCTCTAATGCCACAAACTACGATTCTGAAATCGAGGCCATAAAACGAGCCATTCTAAACTTAATAAATCTATGTACTCCCCTTAGGAAAGTTTTCTTTATAGACTCCCAGTCTGCAATTTTGGCTATTACTTCACTTACAACAAGTGATTCCTACCACGTGGAAGAAACTAAGAAGCTTTTTAATGAAGCAATGTCTATAGGCTGGAAAATTGTCCTTCGGTGGATTCCTAGTCACTATGGGATTCCAGGAAGCGAAAAAGCCGACATCTTTGCAAAAAAACGGATGTAACTTCTGGCAGCCACACTTCACTCTGTCCTACCAGCAAATTTGTGGTGTAATAAAATATAAATTACAAAGGTCCCTTCGAAATCACTGTACTGAAGCTGTGGTGGGTAAGGCCTGGAGTTCATTGCTGTGTTCTCCACTTCCCATGAACTTTCCTTGATCGGTCTTTACTGCTAATTTTAGACTTAACTGGCCATGACTTTTTATCATGTACCACCTACATGATAAAAAGTCACACAGTATCACCTGTGCCGTATTGGCGTGGCAGATAGCTGACTGTATCCTGTGTTCTTCAGGCGCTCTTATGGATTTTACTCATTTGACAAGCTGTCCTGCGCTTTCTTTTTTGAACTGTCCTCCTGACAACTTTCATAACAAGGCTAGTTTTTATTGGGCTGCCAGAGGGCTTATGGCCAATGTGGTCGCAGCCCCGACGTAGGGAAAAAACTTAAAAAGTTGTACAATCAGTCATTTACTATCGTATCTACCAACTTTTGCTGAATTTAATTTTTCGAGGGAAGGGGCTTTTCTTTACTCCAGAAACTAACATAAATTTCAGAAACATATTAAAAAGTCATACAAGCGTTTTTACCATGCTTTAGGAGAAAAAAAAAAGAAAACATGTTTTATGACGGCTCTTGAGTCGCGCAAAAAAGTTATGTATAATTTGACGATTTACATGTATATACACTTGTTCGTGAGTTTAAACAGCAACCTAAACTAGGAAGCAATAATGAAAGATATTACTATTGAAACAACATTGTATATTCTTTTTTATTAACTCATCTGAAATCCCGTTATTGATCTAAATAGATAAATTACTGATCTAGGTTCCAAATGATATTCGACTACAGCTAAAAAAATATTCAGTCGAATCAAAGTATTTCGGCAGAGTGTAGGTATTAACTTTTGAAATTCTGTTTCAATCTCAAGAGAAATTGGGTAAAATGTTGAGAAATTAGATTTTTTTCATCAAGAAAAAAAACCCCGGGTATATGCCCGGGTAAATCTTAAGTTTCGGTATTTTAAGATTTTTTAAAAATTTTTCTTCGAGTCTAAAAAGGAAATATTCTACTCAAAATGTATTAAATATCTTAATAAATTCATTTTGTTAAAAGTTGGTTTCATAAGAATAATTGGACATATCAATGTTTAAATGGTGCAAATTAGAGAACGAAGAACAGTTTAAGATGTAAAGCTTACACCTCGAATTAAATACTGACTAATCGACTGCTAATGACTGGAAAAACAGACCCAAGGCTTACATTTTAACTAAAAACACATACGATTAGGATGGCTGAACATTAGTACACGTAGCTTACTAATGTGTTTTAAAAAATGCATAAAAACTGAATACGGTCTTGACAGAAAGACTAAAAATAGGATTAAAACCAACAAAAGACACACAAAAAAGTCAAGGCAAATAAACTATACACAAGAGAATGCATGAGTCATTACACCAGATGTCTATCAGAGGAAAAAAATACACTTTGCACCAACGAATTAACCTAGCAATTTCATGTAACTGCGTAAAAACTGAAAGTAAGTTCATAACGAAAAACAATGAACAAATACTACAGTTAGTCTTATGTTGTAGTACTTAATTGCATCATTTTAAACTATTTCATAAAAATACTTGGTTTAATTGATGCAAGGAGCATATTTTTGAATGTGATATTGAATAAAATATATTCAGCTTTAATGGAAATTGTTAAATAGTGCATCTTACTGAACTATTAGTGAACGAAATAAACTGAATACAAAGTACAACGCACCATAGGGAATATATGAGTGAACCCTCAAAAATAAGCGGAATTCGGAAGTTGGGTAAATTTCAGTTATGCCTCAGCTAAATTGCTGCATCGTTTACCAATGCGTCACTTCTCCAAGAAACTGAATTTACATCACACAGGAACTCGGAGTGAGTAATAATGGGGAATTTCCAGATGAATCCTATATCTTAAATCGAGGGGATGGCCCTTTTTCCCCCTCAACTGGTTCTAGATTAATGACCTGTTACGAAATGCATGCTCGCCGACGTCTTCACACCACATCCCGACAAAGGATTATTACACTACCCCGATTTTCGCCAGTGACGTGGAACGAATCAAACTACCCAAAAGTAGGCCGACTGACCTGGCCGCGGTGTCCATGATCTGCACCAGTAGTTTGACGAATCTGTTGACCACCATCTCTTCGTCGTCACCATCGCACAGCTCGAACGCGTCATCGAAGAACACGTGTACTGGAAGAGATAACATGGTGTTAGGGTGAGATGCGACAGTTTGAGGATGAGTGCTTTGTTTTGGGCTCAGAGGAAGGAAGCTGAAAACAAAGCACTGCAAATGCAGGAAGTGTGATGTCGGGATTTGTATGAGATTTACTTCTGTTAGAGCTCCAAAACGGTTAAGCCGAGGGAAACAATTTGTTAATCTAGTTATATTTCTGTATGTTACAGGAGTGATCAGGGGTGTCGCATTTGGTATCTAACATTTTAATGAGGCTCAAAACAGAGCGCTGTAAATGCAGGAAGTTTGTTTAATGACGAGATTTTTATAACTTACTTCCAGGGGAACACAAACGTTTTAGTTAAACTATGGGGAATGATTAATGGTTCATTTAGCCATATTTCTCTATTATAAGTGTATTGGTCGTTTTTCGTTTCTTACTCTAATATTTCTTTTTTATGACCTATCAGATTGTATATTGATTGGCGACGTAAACTGCAATTACGGGGACCTGGGTTCGGATGTCAGCCAAGCCATGGATACTTCCACTCTGTCCCCGCTTAGGGAGCACTTGTAGTTCACCCATTGGGTGCTCTCTTTATGAAGTAACTAAGTGTCACGCTGAGTACAAGCGAATGTCTTCAGGTTAAAATGCCTTTGCATTAAGAAATAAAACCCTTTTCATTGGTCTTACTTTCAAAGGAGGATTGCACGGTGATTCTTTTGGAGCCAGCTGATCAGTCATTTTTGCTGCCCGAAGTCTAAACAGACCGGGCTGTAGGATATAGTCGATCCATAATCGTCACTTGGAAGTCACAGATTATGACACCGAGGGTGAGCGCTATAAGTCCCATGGTTTTCAACTACGGTGCTTTTAAATAATAAGCTTCATCAGAATTCGTAAGAACAGATAAAGAGATTTACACATCGTATTGAAAATTTGAAGTTAATAATTTAAAAATAATCTGTAATATTAATCTGCCGCATTAATTTTTGTAAATCTAGATTTTGGATAATGACTAAATAGCAATGGCATGTTGCTTTATTTGAATTAAGCTAGACCTATTCTGAAACATCACTTGAATGCGCACTTAGCAGTTAAATGGTATTGAGTTTTATAATCAGTCAGGTTCGGAAAATGAGAAATACAGAATACTATGCGCTTATGCGAGTGATTAGTATGGAAATTTAATCTTCAGAGAAAAAGAAGCAGGAATATGACACCTTTTTGTTTGTTTTCAACTGGGCTTAGTTGTGTAATTTTATGCATTTTCACCCGTGACCTCTACATATATGACTGTGACATCACGGTTTGATAACTATTTCAAAAACCAAATTAAAAATACTAACCTTCGAACTCATAGTAATCTGGATCCACAATACGGAGATATTTCTGGGCATTTCTTCGGGCGCACTGATCTTCGTCCATCCTGAAATTTAAAAGATAATTTAGATTTAGTGTTGAATTCAAGCCAATGCTTTTAAAGAAATGAGAATTCGAATGAATAATTCTGTCATAATACATCAAAAGAATGAACGCTTACACATCTTTTTAGACTTTGCTAAAAAAATTTAAATGAAAAACATCAACGAAATCTTTATACCATCAAACTTATTTCGTCTGGCTTCGCTAAAACTACGCCCTTCATGTACAGTGATGACATCTCAAGAATTCATACCCAGTCTTCTGTGAAAGCACGTATGAGAAAATATGGGAGAAAACGTCGACCAATTTTTCTGCAATATGCAATATGTTTTTGCGAATCCCCCCCCCCCTTTCTTAACCATTTCTAAAACTACTGGACCTATCAGAAACAGAATTTACATATGGAAATTTCTAGTCTAGTGTTTGCAGTTGTGCCCGTACTCAGTAAATTGACTTAGAGGGTCTTAGAAAGAAATAATGGTTTATGAAGTCTAGTTGGTTAGTGTTGAAAATATTACTTCTAGTGAAATCTTAGGAGGCACCACTCCTCCGCCAGAGATATCCACGCCTCTATATGAAGAACGCCAGATCAGTAGTTCGACAGATTTTGAAGCTGGATTGCACTTGCCTGCTCCGCCATTTGTGTTGTTAGATTTCTTGTGTTATTTAATAATTTTTTTCAATTTTTATAAAAGTGTTTGTCTTTGTAAGAATGTTTCCTCGTGTTATTGAAATAGCTATTGAATTCGAAATTCGAGAACCACCGATATCTGATAACCTTTTCACTCAGTCGAGAGTTAGGGCCTGTTCACATAGGCGTCCGGTAGCGGAAGCGTTAAAGTATTGAAATATATTTAACCAATGACAAACCTCCAAACGATTAGCAACGAAATTTTTAACTCCTATGATTGGTTATTTCCGTCTCAGCGCCATCTTTCCTTTTACGCTTCCGGTCTCCTATGTGAACAGACCCTTAGTCTTCCTGGTTAGCTAAATAGAACAGAATTTACTATTTAAAGCTGAATGTAAACGACTGAAACCCATAGACACGTTCACTGAATGCCATCGTCCGTTATGTTTTAAATATAGATGGTTTATTTCCGTTGAATACGAGACTAGGTTAATACAAAGTAATTTCTAGCGAATTTAGCCGCTTCTAAACACCTCCGAAGATACAAAAGGATATTTGATGGACATATTAACAATGTAATACATTGTTTAACTAGTGTAGAGAATAATAAAACTGAGTTTGTAAACATCAAGTAAAAACAGAACACAAAAGCATAATGTAATCTAAAAAACAATGTAATGTAAAATAAAACAAGTTACCTCTGAGAAACGGTACAAACAGAATACCATTAAGATCGGGCCAGAGGTTATGGATTAACTCCCTTTTATTTTTTTTTTTTGGGCTCATTCAATTACCTACTATTCGGGTTTAATGTTTGCATTACTTTTCTGTGAAGGTCCGATGAAAATATTTCATCTCATGATAGTCATTAAAATAAAATTGAAATGCTGCCGGTTTCGGCGAGTAATTAATCCATAAAAGGACAAAAACATTAGACTAAAACGCTGATTGGAATAATAGTTTAATTTTTATTATATTTCATTATGTATCCATCAATAAGTTTAGACGAAAGTCTTCTAAATTTCAGTACTACTATTTGTCTGAAAGAAAAATCTTTAACCGTCTTTTCAATTTAATTTGAGCTGACCAGGTAATGTGGCTTTGGCTGATGAAAATAACAAAATTTTAGTCGTTTTAAAAGAAATCAAAAGTGTTAACCGAAACAGTTTTGGGCTGAAACAAGTTACTCAAAATAAATAGGAAAAAATAGTTTCCTGAACTATCAGTAACACGAATAGAATGAATAAATTTCATCAATAAAACATTGCTGTGCAATACTAAAAATAGCTTGACCTTTTCATTACCTATGAATAGAGGGTGGCAACAGTTACAGTGGTATAATAGAGAATATTGTTGTGCAGTATTTATCAAAAAGTAACTTAGTGTTTTGATAGCTTTATGCAACAAACAGAAGTGTTCAACTCCTTCCATAGATGTATTTATAAATAACGTATTAAAAGTTATTTTAACGAATAACATCAATTACAAGATTATATGCTACTTTGTTCCGTTTTTGCTGCATTGTTTTACGAATTCAGTTTTATTATTATTGGTGCAAGAACTCTTGGATTTACTAATTAACATTATGTGGTGTTTACTTCGGTAAGTTTACAACCGTTCTACATAAAGACACAAAAGAAATCTTGACGATCTATGTTCCTTTCAGAAGTCAAATACATTTTTTATTAAAATGAAATTCCTTACAGGTAAGTGTCAAACCTCTCACGGTTCAGTGAATCTCAATATGGGCATTCACGTTTATTTATGTAACTTGATCCCACATTTTACCTTGAGAAGCCAGATACATTACTTTATTTCTAATCTTATAATGATAGCTTTGCGTTCATTTTTTCGTAACAGCCGTGGATTAAAAACAAATAAGGTCCCCCAAAAATGCAAAGCAAGCATTTTAAATCTATTTCCTAAATCAAGAAAAGTAGAACAAAAGGACTAAATATTTTAAACGTGGAAAAGAAGTCAACGGAGTAGAAAATGCCCGTTAGGAAATAATGAAGGTCGAGTGTCAGTTGAAGCAGTTGAAGTCTTGCGCACTCATTTGGAAAAACTCGAGCTATTATGTTGTTTGTAACGAGAAAGTTTTTTTTTTTTTTTTTTTTTTTTTTTTTAAATGGGGCTATCGATAGGTGCTGAAAGGCAGACGAGCCTCCAATCTGAAGAGAGATCAGACCTCTTGTTCCAGAGACAGAATGTTTGATGAAACATTACCCGGGGAGGGGGAGGGAATTTTATTTTTTATTTACTCTTTGATTTCAATGTGTCTATATAAAGTTTTATACATTATAAAATATTTGAACTTAAAATTTTGTTTAAACATAAAATTCAAAATTTAGAATATGCATACTTTCCGATGTGGGATGAACCAATGGCTTTTGGCCTATTCCTCCACCCCCAAACTTGTTTGTATCGGAAAGACAGCTTTAAAAATGAAGTTTTTAAAACATTTATAAGGTGAAAACATTAAGGGTAACTTTTGTCCAGGGAAAATGTTTCAAGAAGTTTTACTCTAAACCAAAAATCTAAAGGACAATAAAAGCCCGCCCTGCTAGACAGAGCCAATTGCAATTATATACACCTCCAGTACAGAAAGCAGCCTTGGACCTAGATTTCACCTCTGTAGGGAGCTCAGAAAGGCTTAGTCAATGAGTCGACTTGCACGCTAAATTTTGTACCACTATCTATCTCTCTGTGTGTGTGCGTGTGCTCGTTCCAGGATCACTCTGGAACGCCTTGAGCAATTTCAACCAGACTTGTGCACATACAGGTATGACTTACAATCTGGGAAGAAACACTGGGGGAGTAAGACCTAGCACCCCTAGTTGGGGGACAAGTAAAAATAATCGAAAATGACTGATATTACTGTCGAATCCATAGTTTTTGGGGTCGGTGAGATAAATAATGATACTCCCGATGCCGTTTAAGGGTAAATTCAGCCCCCAATCTGGCAGTCATTTTTTTTTTTTAAGGCGACGTCCTTATAATGTTTCAAATCAGAAAAATTCGATTATTTTTGAGAATTTTGCGCCCCCTCCCCTTGAGCTATTTCGACACTTGTAAAAATAATTTCGCAAAGGGTTACCCGTTAAGGGTCTAGTTACAAAAATTAAAGTATTTTAAATTGCATTGTAGACGAATGAAATTACAAACTTCTGTTGTAAAATTATTTCTGGTCTCTATAGACAACTCATGAACTAGATTATCTGAACTAGATTATCTAAAATAAACTGAACAAATCGAGTATAGCTGAGTCTCGATTAAATGAAGTCTTTTTAACTAAAAGCTTTAGTTAGAGAAAATCCATTGCGTAGAAATTACTTAAAGGTATAAAGACAATCTAATAAAGGGAAAGAGGCTAAATAGAGTAAAACTGATTTAAAATATAATGAAATATCAGTGTCATGTAACCAATCCTTTTCACATTGGAAGTGAAGTGAAGAGAGTATCCTCTCCTGATTTCTTAGAGGAAAGATTGTTTTGAATGCGGGGGCGGGAGTAGAACGCGAGGGAGCGTTCGAGTAGGTTAACTTTAGTTATAGTAGGACTTTCGTAGTAGTCCGAGTAGAAGCTGAGAAAGTCGGTCTTTATGTTTAAATGTAAATGTGATGTTTGTAATTCGTAGTTTGTCCTGTCTAAATAAAATAAAACTGAATTCATCGTCAGTTAATTCAGTGACACCATAATCAGTAGTTCAAGTAAATGCATTCTACGTTAGTGAGAAAGTTTAATAAAACAAAATTGATGAAATAAATATTACGAGCAAAAATTAAATCTAGTATAATGAATTACTCGCATTTCTTAAAAATAAGTTGATTAGACATGTTTGATTAAAGATTAGATAACAGAAACAAACAGCTATGAAAAAGTTGGTTTCCGAATTAGCAAATATGTACTATACTGTAGAGATTCACATGCTTCACATTACATACTTTAAAAATTGTAAAAAGTATCCGCAGTTCTGCTCTGCACACATTTATTAAAAACGTTCTGTACATTCGATTTTTTTTCAACATACTTAAGATGTGAATTTGTTTTTAAAATTTCCAGGAAAAAGCATTTGATTTATTTCATAGGATTGCTCCTGTAGAAAAAAAATAGAGAACTATAATTGTTGATATAGAAATACACTGGAAACAAATTTATAGAAATAGATTTATATAAATTTGTATGGTAATTACATAGAAATGTTTTTTTTCTTTATTAGGGAATTAGTCTTAATATAAATACTGTTCCCGCTTACCTACTCATCTTCCAAAAATTTTGTTAAATGGAAGATTTTATTAAATGAAGTTCATTGCAAGTAGAATTTAGCTTTTCTCAACTCTAAAGTGAGATCCATCAACATTTCTCTAAACTTTAAACGAAATTTCATAAAAAAAGGGAGATATCAAATGTTCAGGAAAACTTGTCAATATGAAAGATTGAGGAAAATAATGATAGAGTACATTAGAAGATTTTTAAATGTATTAGAGTTTGAACATTGTATGGTTTACACCAGTTAAATTTTATTCTTTAACGGTATATAAAAGCTTGAAAAGTGTAAAGTAAGCATTTTCCCGAAACTCATTAGAATGTGCTGGTTTGAAAGTTGGTGCCTGTCTCTGCGTGGTTCTAGATTAGTCACTCAACATTTTTTTCCCTCGGGCCACATACATATGTTCGCTATGTTACGCGGGCCGCAATATAGTACACTGTTCCTCATAATATAATAGTTTAGAACATAAAACTCAAAAATATCCAAGCGTTCATTTATAAATGAGTTTTTTTTTACGCTGAGACAGACTTTAATATTTTAAATCAGATTTATACTTGCTACATGCTACTCTCAATACGTCATCAAGGTAAGAATCGGTACGCCGATTTCTATATACGTACTTAGCATATTTCCTTTTGGAATAAGATTGTGAACAAAGTTACATTAATGTGAACAACGTGAGCAGCAGTTGGCACATTTTTGTTGTGTTTTGTATTTTTCCAGGCGCTCATTTTCAAAATTATATTTACGAAAAAGCACCTGCCTGATAATCAGTGCGAGTGTTTCGGGCCGCACGTAAGAGGTTGGTGGGTCGCAGTTTGATTATCCCTATTCTAGATCATACATGCTAGTGAACTGAAACTCCTTTCAATTAACAACCGGATGAAACTCATTTGGTTTCATTTGCGAAAATTGTCTTGTTAGAATGATGTCTGTTCTTGACATGCAATGCAAATATAAAATATCCCGCATCCGGCCAAACATATCTGTGGATAATTTCTATAATATACAAACTCTTCACGGGTATCTGCGTTTTTCGAAGAGCATCAAGATCGTGAAAGTTGAGCTCCAGAAAGAACATGACTCTATTGGCAAGGATGGTAATGGGTATCTAAAACTGAACTCCTGCGCCAAAGACGTCTATGTTTATTTCTTGATATTGAAAAGAAAATTCATGTATCAAGAATGACTGTCAATGAACGTGCATGTAAAATAATTTGTTTCGGGGGTGGGCAAAGACATTGAAGATTTTACGTACGATAACATGAAAAACTCAGAAAATATACGTTTAAATATGTCTGTATTAGATTCAAAACAGAAAGCCTAAGCATTTTGCGAAGAAAGTTAACAGTTAAAACCATAAAAACATTTAATTCTTGAATGATTGATTAATTGCTACGTTAAGTACTTTCATTCAATTGAGGTATTTTTTTTATTTATTTACATACCTATAATTAATTATTAAAAAATACCCGGGGAATTTAAATTTTTTTACATACCCCAAAATTGAGACCATAAGTCTCAATTTCGGGGTATGTGAAAAAATCCTAACTGGTCATCTTCCTAAATATGGCTATGCTGAATAATCAGAATTGACACTAGACTCTTCAGCAGGTTTATCCTTGACAGAATCTCGAGATGACCGATTACACCAAATTTTCAATATTTTAAGCGTAAAAAAGCAGCTTTACATTTATTCTTGGCGAGTTAATATTCCCTAATTGGGCGAGTTTCGCTTCACATATAGAACAGGGCTTTAATTATCGATGAAAGGTAAAACAATGTATCCTATCAGATTCTTTTTGTCTCTCAGTTTGAAATATGCATTTTTTTTTGGAAGAAAAAAAACCGAAAATTTTATCTAATACACAAATGAAGTGAAAACAGGATCTATCGGGATACCTTAACATTCATACAAACCAATTTATTCAGTGATTAATCAAAAACATTAATGCTGTTAAATTATCAGAGAAATAACTTAAGAGATTGAGAATCATAGCTATTTATCGTAAAGAGAAGGTAAATAACATTTTAAATCTCCCTTTATATTAACATTAAAGAAGCAACGTTTTCATGTAATTTATTATGCATGGAGTTATACGACTAAAATATCTTATTTCCCTATCCTAGAAGCATCATTTCGCTCTATGTTGAATATGTTATTCAACATATTTTTATGTAAGACACGAAGTATCTAAATTATCATAGTTTCTCTGATAACTGCGTCAGATTTTCGTATTTAGATATACGTGTAGGGTTTCAGAATTCTGCCAGTTATGTGTTGGCAGCAGACAAATTACTCCGAAAAAAAATACTAGCGGTAATACGATCCGGTTTAAAAAGCTTTCAACCGTGACCTGGAAAGAATTTTGTTGTAACTTCGGGCGATAGGTCTTTGAGACATTTAGAGAATGCCATACTGACATCTTTTCGAAGAACTTATGTTGAGTACCGTGAAAGATCTGGAGCAGACAAATATTTGAGAATAAAGAGAAAAAATAAATCTTAAAATTTCTACCCATTTTAAATGACACAGGAAGATGCTATATTGGAGATTCTTTTCAGTATCTCATTCTAAATAAAAATATGTTCCATAGCCATTTGTGAAATACAGTGTCTTACGATAACTGTCATGTACTTACCCAATTCCTGAAAATATTCTGAGGAAGTGATTATGACAGAAAACAGGTTTGTTAATGCCTCTCGATTTTGAGCCTAATTCAAACTTTTGTTTGTATTTTATGGAATAAATTTAATTTAGACTGTAAAAGTCGACCCACAATAATCAAGAGGCTAGACGAAACCTCGCCGAAAAGATTTAATATTGATTTAAAAGCATATGGTTATCTTATGAATTGTTAGCAAATTTCTAAGGGGCAAGTATAAATTGTTTTAATAGAGAGTGACTGATCCCTTTTGTGACTATTTTTACCGCAATATTAAACTTTATATTTAAAGAGTTTTTGTACATAATCTATTATCTAATGATTCTTGACCATAAGCGATTCCAGTTTCCCGTTAGAACTCTTTTCCCTAAGCTATTTAAATGTACAAACACATTGCAAGAGAAGTTTTCATCTACATTTGGAAATTTTACTCAGCATTGCCATGAAAGATGAGTTTTTAATCAATTAAACAAAGCCGGTACCACAAGTACAAGACCTTGTATACTATATTAATGCCTTATTATCCATTTCAATAGTTTTATAGAAGATTCGTGGTACCTACGCATGCCTGACTTCGTTGTTTCTTTTTCTCAGTTAGAGGTCCCTTCGAGCTATAAGAATAGGACAAAGCCTTGTAATCCACACTATCTTACGATCTCTAGCTCTGTTGCCCAATTAACTAAACGCCATTCAATTCAAGAATCATCGAGGATTTAGAGTCCCACATTCTTCGCCGGACATCCGTTAAACACGGCTTCCGAAAGCGGGGAGCGACAGGGAGAGAATGGAGAGACGTATACCTGAGCACGGATTTCAACATCTGCAACATTTCTTCTGCTGTTTCGTGCCACATGGTGGCGCAGGCATAAATCCGAGTGATGTGGTCAGATCCCTTGACTGGCACGCTTTTGCCCGACTGGTGACTGCTGGACTCTTCGCTGCGAATGGAGATTGTCTCGTAGTACTGGGAAATGTCGTTGTCATCCTTGTTTTCCAGGTCTAGTTCCTGTTAATGAGAATTTGTATAATCCAGACAGATCAGTCAGTAAGAGGATAGTGTTGTAGCGGGAAAGAACTGGTCGATATTCAATTTCTACTGGTATAAAAATAGTTTTATACTGAAAATATGGAAATTTTTGATGAGTTCCATAACAGTTCGTTATAGAAAACCTGTTTATTTAATAATTTACAATCAGTTCCAAATTAAAAAATATTTGTATGCATTAGCTTTATTTAATAATACATTTTATATTTCACGGCTACATTTCTAAACTAGCCATTTGTTTAAGGCTGCAGTGTACTAACTATTGGATTTCTCACCTCAACCTAAGGAGAAAACGTGTCCAAGGATTGCCGACTTGGATATAAAGTTGTTTTTTTTCAATTGTACTCCATAATAGAGAAAGAAATTTGACACCTTGGGGCATTTTTCGTTTTTCTTTTAAAAAAAAGGAAATATTTTAAAATTTTAATTATTCGGAGGGAAATCTAGTATAGTGTGTTTTAAACGCTCATCATATCCATTGGCGGGCAAAATTTATAAAATGAATCCTGTTGCAAGGTGCAGAAAAGTTCAGGCTATCTGAAAACATTTTCATTGGATTATTTGTATTTATGTAGCTGTAAACAGACAAATTTTCACCATAGGTTAACATTGAAGGGAGCGAATCCAACAGGGTACACAGCAGCCTTAACCCCTTAAGACATGGCGTTGCGAAAACGCAACATTAATTTCTGTATTTTTTAAAGCCATGTTCAAAATTTTGTACGTC
The DNA here is from genome assembly GCA_907164885.2 of Dolomedes plantarius. Lineage (NCBI taxonomy): Eukaryota > Metazoa > Arthropoda > Arachnida > Araneae > Dolomedidae > Dolomedes > Dolomedes plantarius. Next base: position 159,750,440 of record OU015498.1, on the reverse strand, counting down.
TGAAGTAACATTTTTATTTTATTCTCTGTACTTCAATTGATCATAATAATTTTTTTTGTTTCCTCATTTCCCCGCTTTTAGCACTTGCAAAAAATTGTTTTTTTCTTGTGTTTTGAAAGGGAAAAAAATGACTATTTTCAAATAATATCCTTAGATAGCAGCACATGTTAAATTTCTGATTTGATGCTTCTTCCGAGTTTACTAGGGTCTAAAGAACAAAATGGCTTCAACAGATAAATTATAATTTTTGTTTTTATGTTTCTAAATTCATATTTTTAAAAATGTTGCGAAAACGCAACATCAGTCCAAAGTGTATTACTTATTTTCAATGTGTTTTATTAGTGCTGCCTAGTTTTTCATGCAGTAAATTGGTATTGTTTGCATTTCGGATAAGTTTGTCTGTAGAAAAAAGCGATTTTTGATATTGGAAGAGACATTGGAGTATTTTCATGGGCTAGATGATGATATTTCAGAATCATCCTCAACAGAAGCTAATGAGGAACCATTATTTGTCATTATCCCTCCAGATCTGGATGATTTGACGGATGAAGAAGCTATTGATGATAATATTTTATGTGAAAATGTCGAATCACCTAAAGACATTGCAGGTGAAATCTATATTTGTTTTCCTAATAAATGTAAAAGTAAGCAATATAGTAAGAAAAAGGAGCATATTGTATGGGAAAAATGGAGACTCTACATGGATGTAATGAATTCTAAAATAAGTTTATTGGAGTTTAAGATATCTATATCTTTGAAAGAGCCATATCTTTGATAAAAAGGCTTGAAGAAATGCAGATGAATTCTGTTTTACCTAAAACTTCACATATTGGAAGACCATCTTCAATTCAAAATCTAATTCTCAACAAAACTCGGAAAAACCATATGGGCCATATTATTACTAAAATAGTGAAAATAAACAAAAAATGTAAACACTGCAAAAGTCAAACAATTTCTGTATGAAATAAGTGTAATGTACCTCTTCATGCTAAATGTTTCAAAGATTTTAAAAAAAAATTTTTAATTTTATAATTTTAAATTTTTATATTTTCTAATTTTTATACCGCTTTGGACTGATGTTGCGTAAACTTAACATTTTGTAACTCTCGTAAAAATAAATTTAATTTTATGGAAACTTATTTGTGTAATTAATGTTCTAAGAAGTGTTAAAAAACTGTTTGGTGCATTTCCAATAAAGGAAACATGGAGCGGTCCTAAATGGGTTAATGTAACAATTGCAAACTGCTCTAGTGGAACAACACTACCTGTGTCGCTTAGCGCATGTACGGAAGGATAAATGTATCATGTTATAAAATCTAATTTACTTAAAACGTTTAGGTTTCATGTAAGAAATATTACATAAATTCTTATCTAAAAATTAGTTTATGCTTCGCGTTGAAACTTTGTTTCAGAATACGCAAGTGAAAGACCACAGACAGACAGACAGAAGGGTAAGCTTCTGATCCTTCCCAAAATTGCACTAGACAAAGCTCGTATACATTTAGGTACAAAGTTAGAAAACCTGTTATGGGTCAAGCTAGTCCTATTTAGGTTCCTAACATTCTCATTACGTGTTTTGCTTTTTTTTTAGAATTCAGTTTTTCAGAAAAATGTAATTTTACATCGAATAACTAGAATGAATTTGAAAAAAAAAATTCATTCTTAAAAATTAAAACCCAAATTTTTATTATGTTGTCTTTTTTTTCATTTGTAACAGGAAATTCCACCCTCATTATAGCTTAAAGAACCTTTTTCCTTACTGATAGACCTTAAATCTTATTTTGTACAGAAAAAGTCTGATTTTGCTTCTATTTTTAAAGTGCTTCTAGTGTTAATACTAACTTTAGTCCTTTTAATCTTTTAACTTATACCTGGAGCTTAAATAATTTGGAATTTATTCTTTGAAAGTACCGTAGCTTCATAATAAACTTAATTTTTTTTTCACGATCACAAAACAATAGCATTCGAAAGGTAACTCACCTCGCTTTTTATTTCTCCTTCGTCATCCCTACGACGATTCATTGCCAGCGACTGGTCTATTAGTACCCCACAATACATCGGAGCGACAAACAACCTGAAATTTAAAAGACATAAAAATTAATGAATACAATATAATAGAGACAATAGATAACGGAAAATGCACACTTTTCTACTGATAAGAAGACTGAAAATTTTCTTAAGGCTGCTGTGGGCTAATCCTATTGGATTCGTTCACCTCAATGTTAACCTATGGAGAAAATGTTCCAAGAATTGCCGACTTGGACTGAAAGGTTTTTTTTAAATCGCACTCCATAACAGAGAAAGTAATTTAATACCCTGTGTAATTTTTCGTTTTTTAAAAAAAATGCAAATATTTTTAAAATTATTTGGGTGGGGGGAAATTGGGTAGTGTTTTAAACGATGTCAATTCCTTTGGTGGAAGCAATTTATAAAATGAACTCTGTTGCAAGGTGCTGAAAAGTTCGGGCTATCCGAAAATGCCCTTTTTATTGGATTTTTAGGATTTATGTAGCTGTCAAGACATTTACTCCATAGGTTAACACAGATGTGAGCGAATGCAATAGGGTTAGTACACAGCAGTCTTAATAGCTGAATTTTGTCTTTTGAAGTGTACGAAACATGTTCTCATTACCTTTTCTCCCCTTTTAGGAAACTTTGCTCAGGTTAACCTATACGTGAATAAAACTCCTTGAATCATTTAATTTTTAACATGAAAGAATTTTTAGTCGAGAAGTGAACGGCAATGTTTCATTTATTTCATAGATAATTATAAATGTTTAGCAAGTTATTAATTAATAAGCTCTCCTGTATTGACGAACTCTGTAAAAGGAGGAAGAAAAGTTTCCTCGAGATATAGTTGACTATGACGATATACTTATGAGAGTCAACCACTGAGGTTGTCGTTTATTCAATACGATGTAAGTCACCACTTAAAACCTAGAAAGGGACATAGTCGAGTAGATATAAGATTGGAACTCATAGCATTTTATGCGTGCGGCTGAATATTTAATGCCTACGAGTACTGAGAAATTCATTTACAAGAGGAGTGAGATGGACTGCCATATTCTTAATATTTTGAAAGAAAATTATATAGAATTTGAGCGAGAGTACAGATTTTACAACAAGGCTTACTAGAACCATACCTAGTCATCATGGTTTATTAGATATTAATGAATGTAGTGAGGAAAGACCTAGCGACGAATGTAAAAGACTTTTCTCTCAAATAGTTAAAAAATAAGACATCTAGATAAATTCAGTTCTAGTAAAAACAGAAATCAGTTCCAAAGACGTTATGTCTAACACATTGTTTTCATCAAAGATTTCAGTTGGATATGAAAACAGCAGTATGATATTGTGGGTTAATATCTCAAGTACGTAAAATTTTTTCTGGTCAATTTGACTTTAAATGTCTATTTTAGACATTTATATTCTTAGGATAATTACTACTTTTTAAGTTTTGTCATTTATGTCCTCATAACACCATCATGAACCCAGACGTTATTAATATACATTTAGGATGAAAATTTTAAATTTCATTTTGTAGAAAGAGTTTTATTAATCGTCCATTAATGAACTTCACTATCACTCAAAGTTTTTTTTAAAAATGAGGACACCAATCAGTAGCGTGTTTATTTGGATTCAATAAAGATGTTCCATTGCGCACCATTTTTTCGAACAAATTCAGAATACTTAAATATTTGAAATATAATTTAATCTACATTACTAAGTTTTTAAGTTTTGAATGTTTCTTTGAAAAAACAAAATATCAAACTTACTTTTCCGTACTAGCAAGACGTTCACATTTAGGTGTCCATATGTGAACAGCAATCCAAGTTTGGGATAGTAACCATAGTAACCACATCCAAGCATACTTGTCAGATATGAATTCTTGTAAGAAATTTCCCTGGGGACATGTCCAGAACATATATTTAGGAATAATTTGCTCGAAAAAGCACTCGTCTTCAGTTATAATACCGCAAGCGGCAATCATCATTGATATTGATATTGGAATTGTGAGACTGATTGGGAAAGCAAAACTGAAACCCTGAATACATATCTTGCAAGCAAATTTGGCAAAGACGTAGCAAATCAAGGCAGCACTAATTTGAATCATCGCTAAATGGATTGGAGCCATAGCTATTGAAGGAATTGTGACTTGTTCGTCAAGGGGGCTCGCCGTAGGAACGTCGGGCAGATCCGCAAGAAGGATCGATCTCCGCACTTGCTGAACTTGTATGGGATGACTCCTGAAGCTAACAGAAAAGCCTCTGAAGATGAGCGTTGCATTTTCCATTGTTAAATTCAAGAACCCAAACATAGAGCATAAGATGAGCAACATTTTCCAGATTGACAAGAATACGTAAGTGAAATATCGACTTTTCCTCAAGTCGTCTTTGATGGAGCTCAGCCTCTTTATAAAAGGTATAGGGGATTTCTTGTCCAGGTAATTTTCCCACCAGCGAATCGAAACAAGGACCACCGCAATCGGGATAAACCAAGAACGGGATCCTCTCTCAGCAATGGGCCATATTGCCAAGGCGCTGCCTTGGAATATAATGGCCAGCATGTCGAATATAACTTTCAGCGGTCTCCGTGGTTCGTCTGAATGACGGGATAGCAAACTCAAAATGGCTGGCACAAAGCAAACACAATTGGTGAGCATTGCCGCCTTGATAACATCAAGATCTGGCAGAACTACGAACACCAGGAGACATAACCCAATTGTGTGGAGCGTTTCACCAATGAAAACCTGTGAAAAGTAAAATAAAAGACTAATTAGGTTAAAAAATCATTTTAACACTTGTTTATAGTAACGAAACTATCTATGCCGTGTGTTTAGCAGAATTCTTTGAAAGTTATCAGGCATATTAAGTTCATTTATGTATGCTTAATAGTTTTTTGGGGGAAGGGTTAAAACTGTTTTCAGCCCAACTTCGTATTTTAACATAATGAAAGTAATGCAAATTATCATTATGCTAAATGATCGCTTTAAAATACCGCGAATATTAGTCACGATATATTTCTAGTTCCTTTTTTTTTTTATGAGGTTAAGTACAATTTTGTATGCAACTGCCATCTTTCCCAACATGGGGATAATTTAAACCAGGGTTTCTCCAAAGTGGGCGATACTTTCCCCCCCGCCCACACACACCAGGCGGGGCATTGGAACTATCCCGGTGGGCGATAAATTTAAATTCAAACACAGCTATCAACAGCTCTGACCATAAAAATACTTTATCCTGGATTATAGACTCTGGTACAAAAGTTTATAATTGCATTTCCTTCTTCCTATTTAATAGAGCATGGTTACAGTGTAGTCACCCAAAATCTGCTTGCTAAAAACAGAAACCCGATACAAATAGATAATCGCGATGATTTAAAAATGCTTCCGAGAAAAATAGAGCCGAACATGTGCTCCAAGTTCATCCTTCTCATTAGGATTAGTTTTGACGTTATTCGTAATCTTTAATGTAATCCCTCGTTATATTCCTTTTCTGTGTGTAATGTGAATGTCACTATGGTTGGTTTTAATTATTTTATTTTAAGGCATCTTATAAAAAAAATCTTATGTTGAATGACATAAGAAATATAAATACATAAAAGGACGCAAATTTGTCACTGCATCCGTTTCTTCGCTTAAAGAAAAATCGCCTGGGGGCGATGAGTTTTTTCTGAAAAGGGGGTGGTAGACCAAATAAGTTTGGGAAACCCTGGTCAAAACTTACCGAGACTTACAATTTAAAGCCAATACCTAGGGATACATAATTTTCGTATTTACGAAATAGATGCGAATAAATGCGAAATTTTTCGATATGAGCGAATAAATGCGAAAGCTATTATTTTACTACTTTTCGGAGAAAACTGTTAAACGGCTTTTTCAGCAAAATTAGGTAATAATAGTAATAATTTATTAACATAGTTGCTTATCTAAGACCATCCACGGTCTTTAACCGAGAGATCTCACTCAAAATTTGCTTATTACTTATTGCTAAAGACTTAAGAGAATGTGGAGACTACTACAATGTTAGCTTTTAACTAAGAATTTTGATACTTACCTAACCAAGTAAGTAATATTGTGATTTTTCTTAAATAAATAAGAAATTTTTAAATATATATTTTTTGCGAATAAATGCAAATATATTGTAAATTTTATATAATGTAAATTTCTTTGAAATATTTCGATTTTTTTATGCGATTTACATACCCCTACCAATAACAAACGACCGAGCTATAACCAACCACGCCTACCACAGAGTTTGAACCCGCTGACTCTAGATCCGAAGATTACACCCTGGCAATTCGGCCAGAATTCTTCGAAAAATTATATTTTACAAGTATCAACTGTTATATTCAATATATGTATAAACATGGCGCTAGGCTACAAAGTTAAGAATCAGATGTTCACAGTATAATGTATTTAAGTGAGACTACTTTCGGTTGCAGTTTTTTCTACCAAGCCCTTAAATTACATCGCATCGTAAATACACCTGTTTTAGATATATTTTCCTGAGCCAGATTAATAGAGGTTTCAATAAAATCCTCCTCCGAAGTTCTATTAGAAGTGTCATTTTCAATTTCGAGGAGCAAAACATATTTTGCCAGTTATACAAGAACACACTAAAATATTTCCCTCATCGCTCCTTTCATTACTTTTATGTCGTTTCTAATGTCCCCCTGTCCGGAAGTATTCCAGACCATGTCCATATAGACTGCGGACCGAGGAGTGTGATTCCGGTTTATAATGGCACCACAAAGGTCTGTATTTAGCCCGGTGCCACCTCAATTCTGACAGAGGAACCCCTCCCACCCCCAAAGGGGCAACATCTGGGGGATCATACTCTCGCCCACCCTTTGACCTCATAAATGTACTTTCCAGCCTACGGATTGAACGTGCCCCTACCCGGCCTAGACACGGAGGTACTGAATGGCGCTTTTCAGGATTCAATCTAGGGATGCGACATCGACAACAAAACATCGATGTTTTGAAACATCGATATTCAATATTAAAACATCGATGCTAATAAAACATCGCCCAAGAAACATCGATGTTTTTAAACATCCATTCTTTAAAACTGGTTTAGTAACGGTACTTAGGGAGGCATCTTAATATTAACGTTAACATAAAACCAGAACACAAAAACTTAAATGGCCGCTCGTGTTTATACTATTTGTAAATTAAAACCCCATAGAAGGTTCTGGAGTGTTGAGAACATTCCAAGCGCTCTGATTAGTTCATTGGTTGTTAATTGCCATTTGTCTCGTTGCTAGGGTATCGTTCCCCCTTTTGTATTTGTCCTTTTCAGAATTCAGACTTACATTTATTGAGTGTGAAAATTATGCTACGTTGTTGGTTTTTTTTATTATGGTACTTTTTCCATTAAAAAAACCCATCGAGCGAGCAAAAACATCAGATCAAACAACAGCGAGCAAAAACATCGATGTTCAAAAAAATAGACTTCAATAAATCGATGTTTTGAAAAAATCGACATGATATCGCATCCCTAATTCAATCAGAGCCCCTATGCGCCGAAAGCTGACTCTCCTACTAGGCTACCTCGGGCTCATTGCTATTATACAAGGATATATCACTTATACACGGATAAGAAAGTTTATTTACAAGAACTCGCATGGAGAATGAAAAGTTAGTTATTCAAAGGAGAATCTTTAACAAAAATTCTCCCTTGCAGAACTATGTTTTGGTTTTTAAATTCAAACTTTCGGACACCGTTGGTGAAATAAATTAAATCAAAGTAATGTGACAAATATTGCAGTTCTAATTATTCCAAAACATTCATTTCGTTTACGTTAACATCGCCAGTAAAAACTTTTCTTATGTTAATACCGCAGAATCGATTTGCTCTAAAAATATATGTAATCGATTTTTATCAATGTTCTTTAATGCCAACGAATCCAAAATTTATAAAATTTTAGTTATATTGATTGATATTTTCAATTTGTGAAATTTTCTGAAACTTTTCTAATGTCCAATTTTTTTCCTTACTTATTCGAGGAAATATATATTGTCTAATTTGAATACGCTAAAACCACCCAAGTTGTTCCCCTTTAAAACCAAGCGTATACTTAAATGTAGATTTTTACTTGACTCTTACGCAGTGTATTCCAATCCTTCATAGCATGCTCCAGCAATTGTGCTGCATTGAAATAGTTTTGCTTCTCTTTTTTTACAATAGTAAGAAATGCATGTTTACGCCTCTATCTTATCTCTCTTTTCTTCCTACACATACGATCATAGAAAAATGCTCTTAAGTAGAATTTTTCAAACTTCAACGGTACAAATTATTTTGAAACAGTAATTATCATGCTCTTTCCCTTCAAGGTCTGATACAATTGATATAATTGAAATCTAATTATCATCAAAATCGCTTAGAAAACTCGTAGAGATAAAGGTTCCCTAGTCTGAGCTTGACCCGGAGATTTCAATACAAACTGATCCCACAATATTTCTCAACTTAAGGTTGGAATGATTACGTGAAATCTTTCGTTCAAATCAGCTTTTTGGAAACAATGAGAAGTGCATAATCCTCTTACATCTAAACACGTCCATTATATAAAGAGAGATTAGGAATTTTAAGTCTTGCAACTTTTCTTTTAGTTCTTCTATAAGTGCTCTTCAAACAGACAATTCAAACGATAGTTCGCACAATTCTGCAGTAAATATATTGAAAAGAATTTCGGGAATAGAAGAACAATGTGTAATGATAGTTCATCTGCATTAAATAAATTACAGTATACCGACAGTTCTTCCAGACATAAGCTGGAAAGACTTAAATTACAATGTTGCTTGCTGCTTTCAACATTTTCGGTCGGTTGGTCAGTATCTCAAAGATAGCAATGTTATACTGAAGTTGAGAAACTAGTTTTATTTATGGTTTTCATAAGTAATTATTTAAAATGTAAAGAAGGAGTGACGTTATCAGAAAATGGCATTTCAATCCGTGTTTTTTCCAATCCCTTCTTCCGCCCTCGAAAGTAAACACCTGGAATAAGTGCATAATGCAAAATAGCTTTCTTTGTAGATCATTTAAATATGAGAGCACGAAATAAAGGAATATTTTATACTAAAAATAAATATTTTAAAGAATCGAATATTCTTGGTAGAAACTTTTCCACATTTTGATGCATGCAATGTTGTGGATATTTCGAATATTCAAGGGTATTCACTACACAATCTAATCAGGTTCTGTCAAAGGCTGAACAAGGATCATTTAAACGTACTTACCGCAAGGAAAGATGTGAATTTTGGTCTTTTATATGACTTGAAGACGCATATTCTGACGCTTCGGAACAGGGCAAAGAACTCTGGCACTATTAGCACGATGAATAACGCCCAAATCCAGGCAACTCTCTCGATAGCGGGAATCAGTACTTCGTAATCTCTGTCCCGTTCCAGACCTGCAAAATTCCCGCATGTCATTTCTCAACGTATAAAAAGGATTGAATAGCAGACGTTATCATAAAAAGTTTATTTACATTGTCAAAAACAACGTTAAACTTATAGGTGCATATAACAACGAATTTAAATTCTAAGTATCGAGATATACATTTTAACTACCTTTTTAAATTATTTTAATTGCTGAATGAAATGAAAAAAATCTCTTTATAAAATTTCTAATAAAATAAACTACCGTATTTTTCACACCATAAGACGAACCTTTTTACATAAAAAATAGATTTAAAATTGGGGTGCGTCTTGCAGTCTGAAGCTAACATTAATATAAAATGATTTTATTATATATTATATAGATATTTTATATATTTATAACAATGTTCATATTAAGTAAGAAATTAAAAATTTATATACTAAAAACAAAATATTCTTTTCCCAAAATTTCTCCCATAAATTTGAGATGCGTCTTAACGTCCGGTGTGTCTTATGGTCCGAAAAATACGGTACTCATTAAAGTAGTTAAAATTTAAATACCTTAAATTATTCATAATTACACAATTTAAGTATTAAAGCAGATAACATTGATGTATTCTAGACAGCACAGAAAAATGTTTGCGTTAATACCGTGATACACGAGGAAAATATAAGCGGAGGATTGAATTCGATTAATTTTAATTTTGGCAAAGCAATCTACCTACCCAAAATATATTTTACTTTTAGCTGGAGAGGATGGCTAACTTTTTTGAAACATCTAATTTCTTCGAGAGATTTTTAGATTTGCTCAACAAATAGACAATTACTCTTTGAAAGCCCGGAAAATTTTGAGGGACTTGCATTGAAAGGTATTGGATCTAAGACATGGCCTCACTCAGTCAGAGACAGCAAGATAATATCTTCCGATCCCATTACTGGGGCTTTGTTAGGGGCTGCATCACGGACGTGACTTTATTTAATAAACTTCATTTTTTAGAAAGTCTTGAAGTGCATTTTTATTCATATTTTATCAAAATGAATTCCATACACAGTCCAAAATGCACAATAACTCCGACAAATAAGGCCGAAACCCCTGTGATTAAATTTCTAATCATTAGAGCTTGTTTCTGACGTAAACACTGACACTAATTTTAAAAATATTTAATATTCATAATTCTTATGATCTTCACATAAAAACTCTGTTGGCATTATTATGCAGAATATAGCAGTCATGTTCGTTTGCATACAAAAGTCCTTTATCTTATATATAGCCCTGCGTTGTCATTCATATTTAGAAAAACTATTAAATTTCAGCTTCAAGACCAAAACTCTTATCTGTGGTTTCAAGACATTTCCATATCTATCTTGAAATACAGTAATCCACACTCGTTGCTGTTTTGAGACTTTATTTGATCCAGAAAAGACTTAATGTTCGTGATACCATTGTTATTAAGCTATAAAAATTATGTGCTTCGATTCCTAAAAGGGGTTTATGAAGCATTTGGCAAGAAATCTGATGCATCTCTATTGTTCTGTCAAATAGCCGTTGCAACTCATTTTTCACTGTAATCTTTGGCATCAAAATGCACATGAGGAAAAATTTAAAATTTTGCAAAGCTTTCCTTTAAAAGGCAATGAACTTCGATCTTGCACAGTTATTTCTGTTATGATTTAATGGTCTTTAATTTGTTTTATTGCCTGTAATATTTAAACATTTTTGTTTGGATCAAAAATCGATATGATTTACAAGTCATGTAAAAATTCTATGCGCAAAATAATTAAAATGTTTTAATACACCAGTAAGAATGAAAGATATGGACTAAATTTTTGCTTCATATACCGTATACATACAAGATGAGTGTTTTGTTCGGTTTCTTTATTCAAATGTTCATCGACAAACAGTCTTACGTAAACTTTCATTGGTCTGGAATTTTCTTCATTTATCTATTACGCTGTACTAAAAATATTTCCCAGGGCGTAAATCTTACGTGTCAAATTTATGACGCTTATAATCTCTACAAAACTGATTTCACCCAATCCCCCCCAAAAAAATTTTTCAACAATTTCCTAATCTGGTTTTGCAGAGTTACTTTCAATTCGCACTGTTTTCATCACATGAATACCGAGAAACGTATGGCTGTTAGTAAAGCTGCTAAGATGTTTTGAGGGTTGATTGATTCAGATGACTCAACTTTTGCTGTACAAGTGCCGGATTAGACCAGAACCTACAGTGTAAAACCGATTCCTAACGATGGTTTAAGGGAGCTACGATATTTTGATGTAAGACAGTGCTGGCTTACAGTTTACAGAGACATCGTCCGACTCTGGACAAACTTCAAAAGAAAATCGTACCCAGAACATTTAAGTGTCTTTAGTGTTTCATAAGTAAATTAATGTTCAATAATGCTATTTTTATCCCTACGAAGGCTTAAGAAAATCAAAAATCATTAACAGGATATTTTCTGTTCGTCATCTTGTTAATCGATGATGATATCAGCATCAAAACGGAACTGACTCTCTTTAGGGGTGTGTGCGCATAAAACGAAATCGATTATTAGCTCATACTTTTAGCACTTCCCAAATGATAAAATGTGTGAAGGCCAAAAAGGAAACTTGATTGGTTTTGTGATAACTCTAGAAATCTTAAATTTAAAAAAACTGCTCATTATACATCAAAATGGCTGAGTCTATACATGGATACATAAGATAAATGGATTAATGATAATTATAAACCACACAAGTGTTACCATTGTTCTGGAAAGGAAAAAAAAGTAATCTGAGAGAACAATTAATTTTCAGGTCAAAAGAGATACCGAGCCTTTTTTCAGCTTATATAAAAGGTGTTTTCATAACAGATAGCTCAAATTTAACGTTAGCAATTTAAGAAAAAATGCTGTAAATGAACTTTGATTTGTGCATTCATATATATATATAATACTAGAAAATAAATTTAATGATATGAGAAATGTGTAAAAAAACTACAGTCTGGTATACCTTGGTTCAAAACATTTTATGGATTTTAGGTAACAATTTTTTTCCACCATGAAAGCCAACTCATAGAAGATGGTAAACAAATTTAAGATATAGAATGACTTTTGGACTATTGGCTTTGCCAATACTCCCAAGACTTGCACGAATTAAAATGAAAGTTCCTATGTAAAGTAGATTAAAATTCACATTTTTCCAAGTGTAGTTTTGATTTTTTTCATATAACCTTAATTTACATTTTAAAAACAATGAAATAATCTTCCCATGTGTACATATATGCGCATATCTGCATCAATATATGGATAAGCTCGTACTAAAAAATATTTTGTATGAATAAAAATTCATTGGCAGTTTTACTTATTTTACGTTAAAATTTAACTGACAGTTACATAAGTGTTTTATTTCGAAATTCTTGAAAGAAACTGAAAATTCTTCAGCGGGGGATGTTTAGGAAACAAAATTCTCCCTTCTTTCCCTACAACTAAGTATTAATGTTCAGTAAGTTTTATTACTGAATTCTGAACATATCAATTTATATAGATATATAAAATTCAGTTCTGTGCTTTCTCTTGGTAGGAATTTTCACAAAATTTTCGTAAAGGAGTTTGACCGTAGGCAGGGCACCCATTGCCATGCTTCCTGCACATTAAATTCTTTCATTAAAATTGTTTATCATTTTTTAATCCCTAGACATAGACATGGTACATCAACGAGGCACCAGAGAGCAGGGCTCCATATCCTCGGTATGGATAATTTTTTGTGGCTATATTTCCGTTCTCAGGATTAAAAGAAAAGTGTTGACTTGAAAGTTTTAAAAAGATAAATAAAAATATTAAAATAATAAAAATAATAAATATAAATGCTGATAATATCAATAAATAAGTAAATATCAATTGACAACTATTTAATGTGGAAGAATTAAAAGAAAAAAAGATACTGTTTTTTGCTTAATAGTCTACCACCGTAAGATAGTCAGTCTTGAGGTCAATCCATCAAAAAATGACAGGTCAGAACCAGAAGCGCCGGCAATTGTAATTTAGAATTCAGACGAGGTTGTAGGGAATGTTAAGAATGGGGAAAGAGACCAGGGTGAATAATCAAAGTGGCGTTAGGACGCCTATAGCATTCTCTTGGGCTGTAGTCGGGGAGGTTAGCTATTTCTTAGTTGTTTATTGAATATAATCTATTGTAGAAGTTAGATGAGAGATCTTTAATGTGTTGCCGAATGGGTTCGATTCTCAGATCCCTGTGTATAAGTACGTTTCTAAGGTACCATGGCAGCCTCCTAATACCTCGGAGTGTTTTATTTTGAATTGTCTGCAGTCACTGGATATGGGTGTCAGTCGCTGAGCCCCAAACAGGTACGGCGTACAACAGGATGGGACGCAGTACTGTTTTATACAAGAGTAGTTTATTATCTAAACCCATTTGATTTCTTAATCCCTAAAATTCATCACTTACACATCTGCTTTGTTAAACACTTTTGGAATCTGGTAATGTTTATATTAAAAGAACAAAGAATATATTCTAGATTGAACAATCAATTCATTCCCCGTGGCCCGTAAAATTTTTTTTTCACATTTATGATATCAATCTGTGTTATATATCATTGGAAATAGGTCATAATTTTTGAAATTTAAACTTCGGGAAAATAAACTTGAATAAAGAAATAGGGCTTTAACTCTGAGGAATTCCCAGGATGATATGGTTAACCTGCAGCATTAGCTCCTCAAATGTTGAGAGTATCAGAGCTCGCATAGTAATTGAAACGATCCCAAGAAAATGAACGCTTCACGAATTTGCATGGCATCATCATGCACGGGACCGTGCTAATCCTCTGTGAATCGTTTCAGTTTTAGTATATGTACCGACGGATCAAGGACCAGAACTAGAAATCAAGAACAGTGTTATTTATGAAATTCTCATCTTGATTCAGTTTTCGATTATAATAACTGGGCAACGTTTATATCGCCGAGAGAAAAGGCATTGTACATAATGTATGAAAACACTCCCATGTCTTCAATATTTATCAAATGCTGTTAATGGTACTACCATTTGCAGCACGTTTTGTCACTAGATTTTAATCAGTGTGTAGTGTTTTCTAGAATCTGTATGGGCGAAGAACGATGACCAGCACACACGCCAGACGGTTATCACCTCTTATGGAACTAGGATTAAACTCGTTTACACGAGTCATAGAACCCGGTTCGGAGGGCAACCACACCTACAGGGTTGCAAATGCGTAGGCGTCAATCCGGAATGACTCGATGTCATGAACTCCGAGTTAGACGCAGCTCTGTTTTTAATTACATTACGAAATGTTATGGAAAGCTCAAAATCTTGCAAGAGTTTCATGAGATTAAATGGTGTGATTATTGTATTGTCTGGTTGTTAAACCAGATTTCATTTTCCTGTAATATTCACATCTGGTCCAGAAAGTTCAAGTTAAGAATTAAAAGCGCCGGTGTTTAAGAAAAACCAATTCTTTTCATCGCATTGAAAAAAATCAAAACTCCATGTGTCGTCTTTTGCACTTCGCTGATCTTAACAGACTGCAAATTTGAATTTGTTTCGCTGCAAAATTTGTTGTAAAATTTGTCATTCCTTTGAAATTATATAATTTTCAATTACTATGCTTAGAAATTTTTTTACTATTGAAAATAATGTATATCAGCCGCAGTCACGTTATTTATAGCTAAAAATAAATCAGAAATATATAATTAACTATTATAGATTAAGCGATAATTAAGCGATTCATTCTAAACTTTAATGCATTTTAAAAGTTAAGCATTTTAAATGTAAATTGCTAAAATGAGCATGTAGAATATGAGTTAATGATTCATACCATAAATAGATTATCTTTAAATAAAATCAGTGCTAGTTGTTCATATTTAGGCCATGTCAAATTCGTAATTAAGAGCGAGAAAGCGTAAGTTTTGTTTATATTCTAATCTCAAGTTTTAAAATATTTCTCGATATAAATATATTTCCTCGTTTGTTCTAAATGGGATTCCAGGGTTCAAAATTAATGTTTAACAGTGTAAGAAATATCCATAAATTGTCTCCAAAGTTTTAGACTTTTACATTAAAACTTATAGTTTCCGAGTTTCACACACCGTAAAATGAAACTGTCTGTGAAACTTTGAAAAATATAGAATGCAGAGTCGTTCGCAAAAAGTAAGAGGCTAAGTAGAAATTAAATTGGGCTTCACTGGTAATGGGTTACTATTTGTAGGTTTGATTCGTTAAACGAAAAATTAACTTTAGTAGGTGGCCAAAACTTCTTCGTATATGCATGAAAAATTAAATTTGAACTTAAAATTGCATTTTTAACTTCACGTTTAGATTTTATTTTTTCAGTGATTTCTGAGTGGCTTCTCATAGAAATTTACCTCGTTAGTTTTAAAATGGGGAAAGGTTTTCGACAGTAGATCGTCATTGAATATTGGTTACAGCACTTAACCAGAAAAGAATTTTTTTTAATCGTGAAAATCTGAAATTAATCCATTATGGAGTCGCTGTTAATGTAGAATAATCTTTGCAATTTACTTTCTGAGTGCTTTCTAATAAAAATTTGACTCTTCAATTCCAAAATAAGGAAGGGTTTTCGAAGTTTATTATCGTTGTGTAGAAGTTAATGTTCTTATCTAGATAGCCGAGGATTTTGTCTTCACTATCAAAACTACACCCCTTGGGGTTATGCAATTATGGATTATGTTCAGGTTACATGGTCTCTGCAATTAATTTCGGTTGAAAAGGATTCAGTTATTTACCAACAACCCTCTCAATATGAATTAAATTTTCCTAAACCAAAACTATGAAATTTTATCAACTTTTAGTGAAAATTCATATTTTAAAATTTAAAAATGAGCAGTGTAAGCATGAATTATTACCTAATCCTTTCTTGCAAACTGGCAGAGTCCTGCTTTCTTTAATGTGCGACGTCATGAAGAGGAAGGTTCCTTTGGCTATCACGGCTGAAACAATGACGACTGAAAACGTTACAATATAGACAAAAACTTTCATTAGCTTCAGGGTGATATCGATGGCTTTGGACGTCGCCGTTTCGTCCTCCTCTTCCGGCGGGGTGACAATGAACACATCCCAACCCTTGACATCTTCCTTTCTCCTGTAAACACAGTTAAAGCTTATTAGATATAGATGCAATTAAGAATATTGACAAACATATAGACTGGGTAACACACATATCCCCTTTTATTTCAATTTCTAACCACCCATAGTTTTTTTCACTTCTCGAAATGTTAAAATTTCCATCATATATTTATCGGGCATGTGTGTGTAATGGAGCATGCATGCGATGTACGTCCTTTCCTATAACAGCTGCCGTTAGACAGGTATTTGGTACAGGAAATTCCTTTCTTTTCATATTTTAAGGATTTTTCATTGCAGTGTCAACTTTTGAACATGAAATATATATGAATATAAGCGCTTTTTAAAGTTACGAAAAAATGCATTGATTATTTTTTTTTAAATCACTCCTTGATGAAAATGCTATTTGTAAAAGTTAACTTTAAAAGCCTAAAAAGGTTCTTTACAAAAAAATTAATTTTATTTAAATAGATAGACGGGCTTATTTTAAATGGCACACTCGTTATACAGTAAATATTTTGTTTTTTCTTAATGACCATAAAATGTAAGATTTTTCGATTAAAGGAATGACTGATGAAGCAGAACCTCAAAAATAGTTAAACTTTAATAACTTTGGTGTAGCACGGCTTTTAATGTGTATGTAAGGAAGGTTTAGCCAATGGGGATAAAAGTAAATTCCTAAGGAAACCTCCTTCGGGGAAGAGTGTCTTTATGAGGCCTGCTGTGGTAACCGCAAGAAATTCAAACGTGACATCATCTAATAGTTGCTGTGGCCGAGATTCAAAATCTCAGACCCTAGTAACAACAGCTGTTCCTCTCGGCCTTGACAAGGTCATTCGTCAGCATGCCACAAGAGCTATGTCCTTTTTGTGGTTTAAAAAAATAACATAAGATTGTCTTCGGACGCGCAAACAGCTGCGCAGCGCATTACTTCGTTATTTCATTTCATCGAAAATTGACTTATTCTACATGTCCCCATGAAGCTCATCCAGAAATTTCGTTAAGCATAACAGAAAATCTGTCATGAGGGCCTAAAAGGGAAGAGTTTAAGGAAAGTTTTGACAGATTTACTTGCCATGCTAAGAAAATTGAGAAAAATCGAGCCCTTTAAGGTCACAGATGTGGTATAATTAGAGACTCGGAGCCAAAATAGCTACTTAAGGCTGCTGTGTACTAACCCCATTGGATTTGCTCACCTCAATGTTAACCTATGGAGAAAATTTGTCCAAGGATTGCAGACTTAAATTTTTTTAAATTGTATTTTGTAATAGAGAAAGAAATTTTACACCTTTGAGCATTTTTTGTTTAAAAAATGCCAATAAAATTTTTAAATTAAAATTATTCGGGGGGAAAATCTGGTATAAAGGGGTTTAAATGCTCATAAATTCTTTTGGAGGTCGAAATTTATAAAATGAATCCTGTTGCGAGGTGCAGAAAAGTTAAAGCTATCTGAAAAAAAATAATTTTATTGAATTATCAGCATCTATGTAGCTATAAATAGTAGACAAATTTTATCCATAGGTTAACATTGAGGTGAGCGAATCCTATAGGGTTAGTACACAGCAGCCTTAATCCCTCAAAAAGGTGGCAGTTGATCAACCAGTTTATATGCTAATTAGCATTTTATTAGATCTAACAAACCCATTGAATTTATAGAGATTGGGGCGTATGAACTCAGATTGTTATATAATTTAATTAGGTATATTGATCGGCATGTTGCTGTGTTGTAAGAACTTTTCGTTTAACAGCTTTAATTTTATAATACCATTCTAGTCATGTGCACAACTGAAATCTAATACAGCAAGATATTTTGAGTCTAGAAAATAAGTACTGTGTGATTAAAGATATTTTCCCCAAAAATAACTTTAAGGAAACCTAATTTCTCAGAAGAGCATGGAAAGTGTAAAATTTCTATTAATGAGTGAAAAATGTGCATGCAATTTTTCAAAAATGTATATATCTACATAACGACAGTTCTTGATATCAGAAAAATTCACCAAGTGCATGAAGTACAAGCAAATATTTTTTTAAATGCTAAATAAAAATTCTAAACAGGTCCGCTTGATCTTTACGAGTCTAGTTTCGCAAACACCTTCCGAAATAAATCCCTTTGTCTTTGACCGTTGTTTCTTAGCAGAGAGAAAAAGTGGAACTTCTCTGAGGATATATAAAAAAGTTTCATGCACCGTGAAACACCACGTGTTCTATTTTGCGATGACAAATTGTCTTTTTCTCAAAACTCCATTGTAGACAGTCTTAGATTCGCCCTTGGATGCTCAATAGATTTTACATCTTTCTATGCTAAACAAGACTGCTCTTACTCTAACAAGACTGCGGTATTCAGAGAATACGGTGTAACACAAAGAGATCGGATGCTTTCAGCTATCAAATAAAAATACATTAAACAGAAGTAGTAAGTGCTTTTCGTAGAACTATGCGTTTACTTAGTCTTCTTTCCATCCTATTTTTCTCCCTACAGTTACAAATAACTACAGAATTTAATAACTAAATCTAACAGAAACCATCAGGTATTATTGGCACTACATTTTTTTAGCAGTAGCACTTGAATACATTCATTTACCAGAGTATGGAAAAACAAACACACACACACACACACAACACAAACAGGGAGAAATCGGAACAGCATGAAACTAAGAGTTAAAACAAAAGTACTACAAACTAATCATTCTACAATAAGTGCAAAACCTAAACTTGGTGTTATTTTGGTTTTTAAAAAAATGAGCAACATTTTAAAAATCATTCAATAATATTTCCTTAGACTGTTATTTTAATATTTTGACTCTTTCAAGAAGGAAACGACGCTCAAAACTCGCGAGTTAACTTTTAATTTACACTAAGAAAAAAGAAAATCTCTTAGAAAGAATGTTAGAATAGTTAAGGCCAGCTGATTGTTCTTTAAGCGTCATGCGAACTGTTAAAGTATTCAAAACGGAAGAGAGGTCTATTACGTTTGATAATCAAGATCAAACACCTTCAATTGAACCTGCAGTTTGAAGAAGGGATCAAGCGCCAAAAAATCTTTTTTTTTTTTTTTTTTTTTTGGGGGGGGGGGGGGATACTGTTGTTTACATATAGACGCTCCTTGTAAGCTGTAAAAGGCACTGTAATAGCGGGTGAATGTAAAGAATCGTATATAAAAGTTTAGTGAAGAAAAAATAAATAAGTTTTTTTAAGTTTTTTTTATATTTCCCACAAACAGTTTTTGGATTCGTTCCCTTCTTTAAACTACCGATTCAATTATATTTTGTATCATAGGATATTGACCCCCAAAAAAGCATTAAAAAAAGCAAATTTCTCCGTAAAGCTCTTAAATCCTGCAAACTGATACACAAGCATACGCAAAGGCATGATGCAACTTTGAAAAAAAATCATAAGTTATATTTCGTAGTTTTGGCAGAACCAGTACAATGAAAATTACAGAAAAGTAAGCTATTTTAGAAATATTCACCGAAATCAGATATTTGAATAAAAACTATGTTATTGTATTGTGTTATATAATAAGTATTGATAACAATATTTAAGATTAGAGTTTCCTCAAGGAAAACTGCTTTTAGATATGGGAAACGGAAAGTAAAACGTTATTGAAGAATTCTATTTATACTTCCTCACTACTTTTAAAAAGATCATATTTTTCGCATTTTTTTAAATCCTGTCGAAATTCCGAAGAAAGGTATTTATCAAATAAGCAGTTAAAGTGCAAAAGTATTGGATTATATTTCCATTGGATCCCACCACATTTTCTGTCGGTTGCTATTCAAAAGAAATATAGGATAAATAGGCAAAATTAGTTAAATGCCTAAACTCATGTACCTAATTCCGTTTTATTTTAATATAACACCGGTTATTTAATCATTTTAGCGGTAAAAGCTTTTATTGCATAGATGAAGACATTTTAACCAGAAATCTTTACTATCCTAAGCTGAAAATTCCGTTTTTTGGCTTCGTCTGTGCATTTTATGGGAGTCGGGGCAACTTCATGCTCTCAAAACTATAGTTAATTTCTGTGCGACGCATCCCTAAGAAGTTATTTACATCGTTATTGAAACTGACTATTTTTTATGTGAAGATACAAATAAATTTAAACTGCCGATCATAGTGAGAATAAATCGGAAGAAATATCAAATCCCGGTGAAAACTACAAATATTACGAGACTTTCAAGCGTTGTTAGACTTCTTACAGAACGACAGTTTGATATTTTTATACATATTTACGGTCAGAAAGTTGTTCATTTTAAAAGAGGAATATTCCTGTTACCTAGAAAACTAGTTGCCTTCTCACGAGATACGGAATTCGTAACGAAAATAGACAGCGGGTCATTAAAACTGGGTATCAAAATTAGAAATCTTTCAAAAATGAAAATCTCACGCGCAAGCGAACACACGTTATTGCTTTAGGGTAAAAATCTACATCTACGTCTGCTTTAACAACCACACCTTCTTGCATTCTAATTTTTATACGCTGTAACGTTAATAAATCTAAAGCTTGTAAGGAAAGTTAAACAGCAGTCAAAAGATGGATAAATAATTTCACTGATTTTCAAATTTAAGTGGTCATTTTGTAAAATGATTTTGAGCAGAACAGTTTGATTTCTCACAATTTTGTTTGTAACATTTTCAAGAGAAATATTCTCAAGTTCATAAAAAATCATATTTTAAGATTGCAACTTTTATCACAGAAAGGACCGATTTAGAATCTCCTCTGATAATTAGAACTTTGAGGGCTTTTTGCACATACGACTTCTATGAAATGCATCCTTCAATAACCAACTTTACTCATTATTTCAACTTAAAAATTGAAGGTGCAATTGTGGGGCCAGTGTTATAAGTGTTTTCATTTTAAATATCCCCCCCCCCCCCAGTCAGTAATTATTTCTTAGTTTTGTAGATTTTATAGGGGGAAAATTGTCGGCAGTAAAAAGTTTAAAGAGAACCGATAATTAGTTTTAAATTTGATACTTCAATTTTTTATTCTGTTAGTGTAAAGGAGATAGCAAAACATATTGAATAAGCGCCTCTCCCCTGTATGTAGAAACAACTTTATACTGCCCAACGTAGTGTTATCTTGTCAAATTCTATTTCACATTTTTAACTAAAAATATGAAATCCAAGCACTTTTATAACTATCTCTTCTGTCAGCGCTGTATGAATAAAATTTCAAGGATACATATGTAAGATTAACATTTTTTGAGCAAACTTTTTTCGACCTTCAAATACCTGCCGTTTTAGAAAAATCAAATTTAGAAAACAAGTCTTCCGTATTTGATTCTTAAATTTATAACATTAGCTTCATTTCAATGTTTGATTTGCCTTTTTAATCGCATGTGTATCCTAAAACAAAATATTTCAACTTTGATATTTGGTTATCGAGTACTTTATGCAAATTTAAAGCATGTTGAAAGTCGGTTTAAAAGATTACGTCTATTGGAGAATTAAGTTGTATAAAAAAAACCCCATTTTCAACATCACAAGGTATGCCAATTCTACAGCAGTTTTCAGTATCGACTGAAATAAGTCTCAATTTGTATCCAACATCTAATGCTGAAAGATTACGTATGCCTTAGCTGTGCATTCATATTTCTATCGTAAAAGTGCATCAGTATCAAGATGCTTATTGTGATCGAGCGAGTGTAGAAGCTGCTATTTATTGTATCAGTGTATAAAACATTGATATCTTGATACGATGTGGTCATTATCCTGTTGATGTAGGACTTCCGCCAAAACATCAAAGAAACGATACAGGTTGCAAATGCAGAATTGAGGACGTTTCCTGAGGCATGGAAAACATAGATTACATGCAGATGCGCTATAACGGAAATTCAAATGATCGGGAGAAAAAATACTGATATGGCAGGTTAAAAATAAAACTACGTATCATCGTTCTTGTATCATGTTGATACAATACGGATATGAAAAATGATAAAATTATACAAGAGCGGGGACACATTGAAATATGTCCTAAGTAGTTGATGGCATTCATGTCTTTCCACGCAAGGTGGCGTGACAATAAGTTTCAAATAAAAGCTTAAAATTCTCAATCAAGTACAAGATTATCAGCTGGTTTAGGACTTACTGGTAAAGATCTTTATCAGGCCGAAGAGCAGTTTTAGTCGATATTTTCTCTCAGGGTGAATCTCGAATGCCAACTTTGGTAAAAATTTGTCTTAAAATCAATCACATTAAGCCCTTAAAGGCGATCATCGGATGAAATTTCGTCCCCACGAGAATTGTGTTTTTAGGCAATTTTCGTTGCCTACAGCTTTTAATGCAGCGTAGTAGTTATTCTAATCTCAAATTCTCATGCTAGGCCATGGCGAATTTTCCTCTCGGTATTATCTAGTCACACATTGCCAAATCCATATACACGAATTCTGTTTTCAGCATTCGAAAATAGATCCAAGTGTGATATGTATGCTTTTAAAAAAAATTATATTAATCTATATATGTATATATATAAAACAGTTCCGTAACTGACTGACATAACGCACAGACCAAACCGCTGGACCTAAAGGGCTGAAATTTTGCAATGCGATTCTTCTTATAGTGTAGGGGTGTACTATGAGAGATTTTTGAAAAATTTTTAGATTTTTTTAAATTAAATTTTTAAGCTGTTTTTGAAACATTCTTTAAAGTTTGCATTTAAAATAATCGGAGGGTTATAAAATTTATGTCACGAGAAAGATCCTAAAAATTATTTTAAAATCAAATTTTTTTCGAATATATCTCCATTTTCTGATTTTTGGTGAGTTTTATAGATTCATTTTTAGAATTTAATTTATTAAATGCTGATCACGTGGTTTCTTTTCTTTTGTGGTGCTTTAAATTAATTTATCGTCACGTGCATAACGAAATAAATTCACCAAAATCAGACAGAATATTTTCTTCTTGCTAATGCGGCAGACGATTGGACATTATCCAAAAAAATATTAAAATACACCAAAAGAAATGCTCCTCAACCTGTAATATATTAGCTGTATAAAATATTATACACATATTCTTTAGTATGTTCTATTAGATTTAATTTCAATTTTTTCTTCTACATTATTTTGTATATAAAAATATCCGTTACGATTTTTTAATAAATAATTTTTGCATTAATTGCATACATTGACCGTTGTATTTAATTTGAATGTATTCCGTAGCAAAGTACGGGTTTTCAGCTAGTTTATACATATGAATGGTTTAATGCCCAGTTAAAAAAAATATTAGAGCTTGTATTTTATTTTAGTGGCTGCTTTTGAAAGGGAATAAAAATGCATTTGCTAATTTGTGATAAGAGAAATTCTGAAAGGAAAATTCCCCATATGTTAATTTTGGAAGTGAAGATATCCAGGTCAAGTGTTATGCCACAGGATTAATGGTCACCAACTTATCATAGGGTATATGTGGGATCAAGGAATTAAAAGTTGGAGTGTCAAGGTCGAAAACTTTCTGGTATACGAAGTCTAATATTCAGATGCTTATATTTGGGACGACTAAGGATTTTAAGTACCTTTTATTTGCTACTTATTTGTTTTCTCGTGTCCTTTGCAACTACTAAATCAGCTTTCACAGAAAAATAATCAACCAAAACAAATATTATACACATAAAAATTAAGCCTTTCAGTAAATAACGTCGTAATAAAGTTAAAACTGAATCATGATCATCATTTACCTGTCATAGGGATTTTCAACTAAGGGAGTCTTCTCGTCGTTTTCGTCTTCGGACTCGTCGTCGGACATTTGAATGTTGCTTCTGGAGGCGGGTGCCATTGTGTGGTGCTGTTATCTGTACAAGGAACCACCCACTACAACCTGAAATAAAATTGTCTTATCAGATGTGAATGTACTAAAAAAACCTTAATGCATTGTAAAAGAAATAACCGCAAAGCATAAAAAATCATGCCCATGGTTGTAAAATATTGCAAGTACTACATTAACTGCACTGTCTAAAATAGCCAAAGAGGTTTTGAATTATATCTCTAATTCAAAGCAAAAATGCAGGTATATATAATATATAATAAATTGCAGATGCACAAATTGCAGATATATGTAATGCATAACCTTACTTTAAATTTTGAATTTAAATTTTAAATGAAATTTCGTTTTTAAAGTATTTTTTAATATGCATAATTACCTTCAAATAGATGAGAATAAAATTATGAAATGAGTAAATTAATTTTTTTTGTGCCAAACCCCACTTAAACATCAAGCTAATATACAAGACTTTAAAACAAACATTTTATGCTGGCCGTAAATAGCTCTGGTCCAGCTTCAGATTTGAATTTTCGGAGAGCTTTCAGAAAATTATCAATTTTGAAGTCCTGACATCTATGCTTATAATGAATGCGCTAAAACAATTAAGTCGCTAGACTTATCAATGACGTGTAATCTCAGCAAGTAAGTTCCCAGTTTTCACCCCTGTCAATTAATTTGTAGTTGACACGAGTGGTTAAACTCATTGGAAGTTAAGTTTTCAATAGCGATTTTAAACAATATTCCTTTCCGATTGTAGGTATCTCCCGCTTTCCGAAAGTTTACAAAATGCCTGTATCAGTTCGCAATGATTCTTATCGTTCTCTTCGTACATTAATTTATAGTATTGCGGATTTTTCAATTTAGGATGATTCTCCAGTAGAGAATAAAATTACGTAGTAAAACATGTAGAAATGGAGAATGATAGCTGGATATCTGAAGTTAAGAAGATACAAGCTTTTAATTTTGACAACATATCGTTTTGTACACGAGAACTAATCTTATTCAAGCAATATAAGTTTCTTTTGAAGAGTTATGTTTCTTCTTTTTTATATCTTTCTAAGGCTGTAGTACCGTATTTACGCGTGCATAGGCCTCACATTTATTCCATAAAATAAGTCGGTAAAAATGGGCAGGGCTTATACACGGAATTTTAAAATTAAATATACCTTAGGACTATTTAATACATCCCTTGAGTTCTCAGAAATTCTTCCGCACGAAGGCAAACTCCTAAGTGTACTAGTATACATAATCATCTCTTTTACACTGTAGTTTTACCACCATCAGCTAAGGCTGTACCCGATATTGTTAGGCAAGCATTGAACTCTATGGAATGTACGACATTTCTACATTTCACAGAACGATGTTACTTTGAGTCACAAGGGAATTCAGAAAAATTTCCCCAAATGTTCCAAATTCAGGTGCGGCTTATACACGAACGCGGCCTATACACTAGTAAATATGGTATTTTACCCTCACAAAACTATTAAGTCGTTCGCTACAGAAAGTATTCTTTAAAAATCGCCTATATTTCAAGCAATAAAATATGCATCAAATGGGTTGTAGAAAACTACATAATTTACTTAAATGGTGGTTGTGTTTCAGTGCTACGGCCATCTTTTGTTACACGAGGCCTCAATAGACAGAAACCTACAGTTTAGGGCTTCAAACGTTGATGCCAATCACGGAAATCGATCCCACGACTGTTACCAAAGGCTAACGTCCTAATAATTCAGGCAAAGTTCCGTCTGTTATTTTAACTTGTAACACAACTCTTCCTGGTAGACTCTCCGGCAGAAATTCAATACAGATATCAATTTTTAAAACTCACCAGATTTATCTTTATCAACTTAATCACTTATCATTTTATGCGTGAAAGATTTGTTTTATCCATGCCATCGACAGTCATTGAACCGTACGTCCATGCTGTTACCTTTTATATATTTTAATGGCTCACGGAAAAGTGAGGATTGAATACCGTCCCTTTTGCCTATTTTCTGCGGAAAAAGTAATTTGATGACAGCCCTTTTCTCTAGAATATTTTTTAATGACATTCTCTTGTAAAATATTAGAAGCACCATATAACAGCCATTAAGTAATTTTGTTGAAACATTTTTTTAATCTATATATATATATAAAACTGTTCCGTAACTGACTGACTGACAGATAATGCACAGACCAAACCACTGGACCTAAAGGGTTGAAATTTTGCATGGCGATTCTTCTTATAATGTAGGGGTGTACACTAAGAAAGATTTTTGAAAAATTCTTAGATTTTTTAAAATTAAATTGTTAAGCTGTTTTTGCAACATTCTTTTAAGTTTTCATTTAAAATAAAAATCGCAGGGTTATAAAATTTATATCACGAGAAAGATCATAAAAATTCCTTTAAAATGAAAGCTTTTTCAAATCTTTACCTCCATTTTCTGATTTTTGGTGAATTTTTAAAGATTTTTAGAATATATTAAATGCTGATCACGTGGTTTTTCTTTTTGTGATACTTTAAACTAATTTTGCGTCACGTGTATAACAACGAAATAAATTGACAAATTTTTTTTTCTTTCTAATGCGGCAGACGATTGGACATTATCCAAAAAAAATATTAAAATACAGTAAAATAAATGTTCCTCAAACTGTACTATATTTACTGTAATATATTTTTTAGTATGTTCTATTAGATTTAATTTGAATATTTTCTTTAACATTCTTTTGTCTATAAAAATATCCGTTGCGATTTTTTTATAAATATACTTTGTTTTTTGGCATCAATTGCCTACATTGACCGTTGTATTTAATTTGAATGTACTCCGTAGCGAAGCACGGGTATTGAGCTAGTTAGTATATATCAGGAGTGGCCAAGATGAGCAGTGTGCCAAGAAGAGTGGCCAAGAAGAGCCATTTGGGAAAGTCTACATATTTAGAAGAGGCCAAAAAAGAAGTTTTATTTGATATGAAAGAAATTTTAAGTTTTTTTCTAATTTTTTTAAATATACTCTCCAATTGTTAGATTAGTTAATATTTCTAAGTTGATAAATATTTTAAAAGCTTTAATTATTTTTTCTTTTAATTGTTTTACTAAATTATTCAAATCTACCATGTATCGAGTTGTTGCAGTCCGCAGAAATTCAGCTAAATGTTGATTTGTCAACACAGCTTTATTTTTAAAAATCAACCTAAATGTAGAATACAAGGATTCACAGCTTTCAGTGAACGAAAAATTGAGGTTATTCGACATGCCATTAATATTGAGTACTTTGATTCTGGCACCAGATTCCAAAATTCAAACGGAGAGGCGCAAAAGAAAGTGATAAAGAGCCGTATACGGTTCGCAAGTCGCGGTTGGGCCACCGCTGTATATGTCATAGAATGAGAACCTATGGCAATCGCGGCAAAGAATTTTTATGGCACTTGGAGGGCTGATTTTTCTCAGAGTTGAATTTGGAGGAACTGGAAATTCAATTAATACGTTTTTAATCCAGATCTATATAGGAACAAAATCCCTTTTCGATTTTATAAATGATCTGGAAACAGAAAATCGCGCGTTTATCGGACGAAGATGAAATAGGGATTTTTCGGAATTCTGAGCTTGAAAACTTCATATACTTCTAAAAATTGTATCGAAAGTCTTTATAAGCACTGGGAATCTTTATTTTCAGAAATACAAGTTTCAGAAATGCATGGACTGGCATATCTAGTTCGACAAGTGTTTCTCCGTGTGACTCAATATGATCTGATATTAAACATTTGGCATTCACATTCATTAAAAATTCCAACAATAAATGATTAATTAGATTTATTTTAGAACTTATGTTACATCAGTGTAAAATTTATTAGCAAACTTCTTATGGTTATTAATATCCTATTACCATACCATACCGGAAGTTTCTTTTCAATTAATAAACTAGCTGGCAAATAAGCGTTTGACGGAATATTAAAAACACTCAATTTTTTGGGCGGGCGCAAAAAAAAAGGGATTTTAAATTGTATATAATTGCAGAAGTTTACTTTGCGTTCATTAAATAGGAAAGGGAGTACAGGTAAGTGTTTATTGAAAATCTCTTTAATATACCACTGGTTTAGAGGACAAACATAATTTAGAAACATAGAAAAATTTTAGAGAACGGGTTTGGAAAAGTTGCCAGGTTGGGCGAGATTAAATTTTACCAGTTGTAATTGTACTTGAGAATTATTAATCAATACAAAGGTTGCCAGGTTTGGAATTTCTCGCGATACCTTGAATTTTCAATTCAATCAAAACGACCATTTAAAATACGTGTCTTGATTTTACGAAACTTTTTTTTCGTTATTTCTAACAAATTTCAAGGTCAATATTCTTACAAATCTTGCTATATATCAAGTCATTTTTGCTGAATTGAATCACTAACAGATTCAGAGTTTTAGCATAATCTGGATTTTTTTCTTCAAAAACGGGTTCTATAACTGGAACTCAAAAGTTTATAAAATCTTTTCCAAGCTTACAAATCACATCCTAGATAGAACGTAGTATTTCTAGTTATCTATTGCGTGTTGAATTCAGTCGTCAGAGATAACAGTCTCGAACTTAGTTAAGTAAGTCATTCTAATTAGAAGTTCGGTAATTTTAGTTAGGGATCATTGATCCTGAAGAAAAGAATGCTTACTTTCGAAAACAATTACTATAGTTTAGCAATCACCGCACAATTAAGTTATCATTTGCACAATTTGTTTTTAAAGATTCTTCTTTCGCTTCGAAAAAGAATAGTGAGCGTTCACAAAACAAAGCTCCCCTTGGCTGTATCCTCATTTATTTTTAAATCCTCATGCAAATGCTGCTTTGTTCCTCCTTTGAGTTCAAGCCTCACTGGACCACAACACCAGCTCGAAGTTCTTTCTCTCGCTCTAATAACCCCTTGAATTGGAGGAGAGAAAACGAGCAAACCAGATTTGCAAAGCAAACACGAGCACCAACATGCGATTTCTCGGCTCGTGAGGAAATAAGCCGAGGATTTTGCCCGGTTTTTTTGTAATGCGACGTATCAACCCACTATTACAATATGATACTTCATAAATGAATGATTTTTGCAGTTTAATATATTTCGAAATCAAGAGGGAGCTAGGTACTCAAATGTATTCATTTTAGTTAATGTTTAAGTTTTAAAAAAAGCAGTACATAAAATATTAATGAAATTTAGACGAAACATAAAATATTACGGTAAAATATTCGGCCATCATTCATTTTTACATGAAATCGAAATCTACAGCGTCGGTGCTGTGGCTCTCGACTTATTTTTAAACTAGAGCAGAAGTGAACTCTGTAACCCCGTTAACTCCTAAATGTACGCCAAGTCATGATTCATTTTGGAGAGCTTCGGGCGTAATATCACGAATCGTCACTTTGTTTCTGTCGATGTAGGTTTCGAGACTACAATAAAGGAATACTTAATAACTAGTTGTGTAATAACTGTCGTAGAAATAAAACAAGCCCTGGAAACGTGATTTCATCCGCAGAACTACTTTCAGCTGTGGGAGATACAGATTAAAATATTTAAATTAAAAATATAAAGAGTAAATATTTCTACTGAATATAGACAATGCTCTATTTACCTAGTCTTTGTTTAAAAAACTGCTCTTGGCTAACATCTAGATGAACGCAGGCATCACTTTTACCCAACCACCGTCTAAGTACTATCAGATAATACGTAAACCAAGAGTGACTAAGCAAAATATAGATGATATAAAGAAATTTATTGATTTATTTTATAATTCAGTCATGTATGCATTCATTAAGAAACTTTCAATGTGTCCACTTTTCTCACTTATGTTTGTGTACAACTTACTGCTCAATTTTTGCATTTAAATTTTGAATGGATATTCACACTTTTGATATACTTAAACGTCTTCAAACTTCATGTTTGTCACTAACCTTTGTTTTGCATTTCTCAGCTTCTATCTCGCATAATGAAACAAATATTCTGCTCCAAGAATCCACGGGATTCATAAACATAAATTTCTACTTTCTCCCACGATATTTTATTGAATTTTTCGCAAATGGTGAAAACAGCTTCGAAAGAAACTGTAGTTTTTACACTCGTGATAAATCTGACTAAAGGCTCCTTTGAAGAAATAGATTTCGACGGATGTTTCAAATGATTTTCTGACTGCAAAACAGTAGCATTTGTCAAAATAGTTTCCATTTTCGGGTTTGTAATAAAGAGGGATATATCAAAGGAACCTTTTCTGAGCCAACCCCTTGAAGTCCGCTGGTTCCCAAGTGTAATTCTATCACAGGCATAAGCAGTTTGCACCTCTGCTAGACCCGCGGTGCTTAGCCAATCTTGAGAGCTAATGGCAAATTATTTGGTTTCATATTTAACAAATAACAAGAGTTGAGCTCAAATGAAAATCATACAAGGTAATGCAGAGGTTATGATAGAAAGGTCTAATGAAGTTCCAAGCGACGCGACATTCATGCTTGGATAAAAATGAGTCTCCCAAGGAAAAAGGCCTTAAAACAGTCATGGAGCTTGTTATGAGTAAGGGATGGAAAGTGCATTATTGATTCATATTTATTCTGTATAATACTGTAAAAAAAACCTACGATATGTCTGAAATATATTAAACTTTTAGTCAATCCTTTGCTAGGAAGTTTTTTGCTGGAGGAAGCAAGATTCTACACCAATACTGCAGTCAAAATCTTTGCCTTTAAAAGGAGACAATGAAAATCTTGCTAAGAGCATTACTTTCAACATTTTTGGTGAAGAAATAAAAACATTCTTTGTAGTCGTGGTTATAAACACTTTGATATGATTTGCTTTCTCCACCATAATTGCATTTTCAATACAATATAATTGCATTTTCAATACAATATAATTACAAAATACTGTTATACAAATCAACATCTATTGTTGTAAGATATACATATGTAATACATATGCACATATAAATGAAAACACATACTTCGTGTTATTGTATCCTTTATTTGGGAGCCCTGTTTTTATTAAATTTTTAATTTATTTAATTTTTATTAAAATAAGCTTTATATTATTGTTAATTCAAGTGTCTTATTCTTTATTTTTTAAAAGCCTGACGTGTGGATGAACAAAGCTAATAGGGAGGCAGGACCCCTTGGTTCTCCATTGCGCCTCTGACTATCTACACTTGATTAAATGGAAAGCTTCAGAAATAAGATAATTATAAAAGTAATTGGTTTGGTTTGGGGCCCTACGGTCAACTTTTTGCTACACGAGGGCTAATTATACCGGGACCTACAGTTTAAAGCAGATTCCGAACGGCTACAAACATCCATGCCAACAGTGGGACTGGAACCCACAGGATCTGAACCGAATGCCAGTGCCCTAGCCATTCGGCCATCATCTGGCCAAAGAGTAATTGTGTTGAAAGTTCAGGTGAAAGGCGCCAAACAGATGATTACGGTGGTTCATATCCAAATGACCCAAATATATACAGAACGCTTGTCCCAACACACACAAGTACTATATGAGTTTCAAAGTAATACATTCATTTTAGTTTACATTAGAACTAATCAAAAGTGAAAAAGAAATAAAACTTTCGTAGACTTTTTTTCAAAACTTTTCTACAACACCACTGTAACAAGTGTGTTCTTCATAGATTTATCATAAAATATTCAGAGTCCAAAGGGTTAATTTTATCAGAACATGAATAACCTCGTAATTATAACAAGATAAAGGATCCTGGACAGGTAACTTTAGCACACTGTATAAAGAGAAACTAATACCTTGACCCCAAAGATAGAAACTATAATTTTACATTAAAGCCTAAGTTTCAGAAATTACAAAAGAACGAATGAAAAATGCAAATGGAATATGTAGAATGTAATTTCTGTGCAGATATGTGCAGAATGCAGCTAAGCGAAAATAAGATTTCGCTTAGCTGCATTCCTATAACTTTTCCATTATAAGACTTAAATGACTCAATCTGACCTCATTACCGTTCAATTAAACAGAGGAACACGAGATACAGCTGTCGCAAATTTTCACATGTATAGTTTATTGATTAAGGACGTTAGTAAGAACCAGTTTGAAAACTTAGACTGAGCCTCCCATTTATCAAGGACTTGTGTTGACGCTTCTTCTATAACTGGATTGATTAAGGCTAAGTATTTGAAAGAAAAAAGATACAACGCAACAAAATCCTTGATGAATACCATCCGACTATGATACGAAGCAAAAAAAGAAAACCAAGTCTGAAAAATATCAAGATTAGCAGGCGAAAACAATCGAATGAAAAAACCCTCTAAGTAAAATAGATACTCTAGTTTTCCTCAATATTCCCATCAAAGAACTCTGAAGGACTCATATTAAAACATTGATTCAAAATAAAAAATGATGTCTATTGGATATCATGTGACCAAAGTGATAAAATCATAAGGGATTTGAGTAAAAGAAAAACTTGGCAATTATGTTAGCAAGACAGTCGGATTCTCGTGTTTCAGTAAATTTATAGGGTTTGAATTCATCACTAGATACAGCTTAATGTATAAAAATATTTAAAAATATGAATATCATCGCATTATGTACAAAACAATTGCATAGAATTCAACGAAACTGATACGCTTAAGTACATATTAATTGTCAGGTATGAAATTCGTTTCTCAACCACTTATAAATATCATATGTAAAAAGGTCTATAGACGGAGGTTCACTGATGTCGTGCTCACTTGGTTAATGGATTAAATTTGTTTTTCTAAATCTGGGAGAGTTCAATGCGATCTGCTTTTGATATGTTTGTTATAGTAAATCATGAAAATATTAATGAAAATTCCGTTGTGGTTGAGCCTCGGCATCAATACAGTTTACTTTAGATTTCTTTCAAAATACATTTACCACCTCTTTAAAAGTACTTGTATTTACTCCCCAACAAATAATACTTTTATTAAGTACGATAATCTGCCTGTCCTAAATTTTATGTCTAACACTCAGCAGCTCAAGTAAAATTTGAGATCTAGGTACAGTACTTGAGACACTAAATTCTTTTGAGAGAGCCCAAAGCTTAACTTCAACTCGCTCATGGGTCGATCTTTTTAACAAGTGCGCAGGTTTTGTTCTATAGATCAGGACAATCAACTCAATTTTTACATAAAAAGTTAACTTTGCCAGCCAAAAGTCATCTGCAATCTACTCTTTCAAAAACTAAAGAGTGCGTGAATTTGAATAAAGATATAATTGAATATTAATGACAACCAACACAATGTTCAAACTGTTTCATAGGATTTTATAGATTTCGAATCTAAATGGTCATTGAAATAAGTTCTGAATGTATAGTTTAAATGAAAGAAATTTTACATGATTGTGATATTTGATAGCAATAGCCAAAAATCACATTTACAGACTGCCTAACTTTAAATTTTTCTCAAAACTAGACTTAGATATTCCTATCCTATATAATATTTCCTTCTCGATCATACTCGTTAGAAACTATGTAAATAGGTTAAGGTGAAACTGGCTATAGAACTTACAAGGCTAATAAATCTAAATCCTTTGAAAGAAGATCTATAGTTGGAGGAAAATTGAAGGCCCATAGAAGGCCCATAGTGGAAGAACTTGAAGTCGTACATAGAACTCGCACATAGTGGAAGAATCCTAGTCAAAAGATCAAAAAAAAATAATTCCATAATATACTCAAGGGAATTTTGGGGCTTCAAAAATATTCGCATGAATTTAAATTAAGTCCAAACGATATCAAGCAAAGTTATTTCATTCATCATTTCATATCTTTGTAGTTCACTCTAAACGAGTCAAACCTCCAAACATGAAAAAGTAATCAATCTGGATTTTTAACCAGGTTATTTGCTTCGGGTAAAAGAAAATTCTCTTATCTGTCACAGTTTATTGTAAACAAATTAGAAAAACCACTATTTTCAATTTTTTAGATGGTGGTAATTGCGACTCCGAAGGATATTACACACCTGAATGACCCCCTCTCGACTGCAGGCCTTTTAAAATCATATGCATATTCATCGGCTTACCCAGGCTTAAGAGGCTAAATACAATGGAAGTTACAGGAAGAATAAAACGTAAATGATAGTTTACACAAACTGAAATTAGATGTTGGAGACAGGAAGTGACTCTTTTGTTGTTAAAAATTAGGTACTATGAACAGAAACTGACTTTAAGAGAGTGAAAGCATTGAATGGGAAAAGAATAATTAACGTATTGAGTGAAACAGACTATATCAGCGTAGAATAACAAATGCTCAAATTGCATGTTTAAAAGCCGTGTAAAGAATTCTAGTTCTAGTAAATTCTCAATAAAAGTGCTTAAGACTCAAAGCCTTAAGAAGTAGTTTTACAAATATCCCTTTCGGGGATGCATACCAAGATTGAACCACTTAACGGAACATGCATTCAAATACTTTGAAAGAACAAGTTGTCTGGGTCAGTATAAATGTTCAGTCTTTGAATACCTCCTTTCTTCCTAGCTTTATGAAATCAAATCTTAATTCCTATTTGTCTTCAAAACGTAAAATAAATATCACTAAAAGTTTTGTTACATTAAAGCTTTAGTTTCTTTAGAATACTTTGAAGAACTTTGTAACTTGCAATATCCCAGACGTTTCAATGTAACGTTTTCTTAAATACTTGATACACTTAAAAAATACGTTAAAGTCTCAAAAGAACATTATTTGGCCATAAAAGATTGAATCCAAAATGTATACAAACTATACTGCTAGTAACTAAACGCATCCGTTCACGGCAATCAAACAATCCCATGTGAGAATAGGTTTATGAATTTTAAACTGTTAATAAGGGAAGTTTTGTTGATTTTGCTAATACAACAAAATGCCCATGCATAAACGCATCAGTCTTTACATGAAATTTAGCTTTCCGTAGACCTAATAGCCAATCAGTTCATGCTAAAATATTCTGTTGTTCTAGTAATTAAAATCAAAAGTTGAAATTTATTTTTTACTTTTAAAAAAATTTTTAACAGTCAGAATGAGAAATATTCCCATCTTGATAATGAGAAAAAACAAGTTAAAATCCTCTAAACAAATATTGTATAATTTTAGAAGATATAAACTCGTAAAGGTTATTTCGAGCATATCATTTATTTGTTTTGCTGGTGGAGCGGATATTAACCTACTGTTGATCATCAATAGACCAAACTAACCCTTAATTTTCTATTACTTTTATCTTAACTAATTCGAGAAGTATCTCAGGATGTCTAGCATCCCGAGTTTTTAAACTTTCCTAAATTAAAGCCCAATTCCTATGGGCCCAAACATTATATTCCGGTCGATATTTTCAAAGCATTCGGACGTAGGAGCAGCGAAAGTTACTTACTCCTCGTTGTCTATAGGTATCAGAAGATGTTGTTTGCTGAAGGCTACGAAACAAGAAAACTTCCGCCCGCGTGAAAGAGTAGGCGACTTGCAAGGCCTTGTTTAGAAAACTTAGTCAGAACCGAAAACTAATCATCTACAAAACAGCCTTCGTCAAAAACGAGCACAAAATGTATAAGAAGTCGTTGTTCTTCTCTGTCTGAAAGTCGGCGGTTCGCTTTCACAGAACATGTTGATGACGTCATACGTATTTTGCCATTGTGGTTACGAGCAAACTTTTCGAATCCCTTTCATCCATTTAGGAAAAAAAATACAAATTAAAAATATTCTGAAAAACTCATCTTACTTTATTCTGCATCTCATTTGTAAAGCAGATGTCTGAATAAATTTACTATGTTGATACGCTCATCGAAAAAGTCTTTTAGAAAACTTCTATCTTCTTAATTTTTTTCCAACCATCATGATTTAGATTTTTTCGTCTGTAAAACTCCTATCAAAATTTAGACTTTTTATTTCAATACAGTTTTAGTTTCGAGTACAAAAGGCAGTATATAATCCTATTGGTACTGCAGATATGCATAAAGAGATGGTGGCATTTTTTCCTTAACCCATTAATGCCTTTTGGTACGAAAACATACCAGCTGAAGAATAGTTATTTTTCTCTGCACTAAATGTGTCTAGTTGTCCAATATTGTTCATGTGCTTCAAGAATAGTTCACTGATAGCGGGAAAAATAGATTTTCCACCATTTGCTCTCAAGTTCTTGTTGTTATTTGACGTTATGCTCAGGTGAAAGCGTCGTGAAACAAGATGCCTCTGACATCACATAGAAAATAGTAAGTTTAGAGTTTTGGATTTATCTCAAAATTATATATTCACTATTAATCACTGTCATAAAAGTGTATTTTATAAATTCATGCCACTCGAAAGTCATATTTTGCTTTGTATTATAAAATATAAAAACTTATATATTGTTGGTACGAAACCGTACCAACCGGCAATATAAATTGAATATTCCATATTTTGTATAGTCAAGTTTGAATTAAAATCGGAAATCTTTCACGTTTGAATTAAAATCGAAAATCTTTCACGCTTGAATTAGAATTTTTTAAAATAAAATTTTGACACTCATTGTTATAAAAGTGTATTTTATAAATTGT